>CM055405.1:40997472-41074944 GCA_029228625.1 Pseudolycoriella hygida | reverse complement strand
AGACTCAATTAAATCAGATTTAGAAGTTAGAGGTATTTCTCTGGGCGAACAAACCATCTCCTTGGCAGGCGATAGAAGGGCATGGAGGACGATAGTTCACCATTCTGGGGTTGTGACATAAAGACCTCACACCGGAGGGTAATAATGGTCTATAAAGTTTGATGATGATGATGATGATGATGTAAATCATTCGAGTACTTCATTTAAATTTTTCTTTAAATTTGACGTTGTGACAGTCTTTTATCATAACTCCGTTTTAGTTAGACATTACACAGTTACATTTTTTAAGCGCCATAGATTTGATTATTAGGCTGAATACAATTTCTGGAAAGACGCGAGCGGATCGAGCGAAATTTTTTTGAACGTTCTTCATAAATTTTTAGTTTTTGGTCTCCTTACATTCCATTTTCGTATTTCACTTCGCATATATTAACGTCTAATTTCAGCGAAATTTTTAAGCTGAAAATCTCTGTATGTAAGATTATTAATACAATAATGGAATGACTATAGCGCCGCAGGCGAAAATGTTTAAAATTAGAGCATAGACATCGGTTTTTTCTTCATTTGCGGGCTGTAATGAAATGTATCGGCAAGGAAGAAATTCATCTAGTTTATCAACGACACAAGTAACATCTCTTGCAATATTTGAATATTCGTCAAAATTCAAGAATTGACGTTGGTTGCGAATTTATAACACATTTTTTTAGAAGGGCGCTTGACCGTGTGTGGGGCGCCAAGACCTAGGGGCGCTTCGGGCATCGCCCGATCGCCCTGTATGGTCAGTCCGGGCCTGATTTCATATAGCGAAATATTTCTATTAATATTTTACGTCCATTGTAGAGGGAACCAGACGTCACAGCCGAGAGATTTTTTGAGATCGGCTTGAGCTTTGGCTTGGGGTGTAAGTGACCTTGGAGCATTTAGCAAACGCTAGGAGCGGTAGCGTAGAGCGTGACGCAGTCCCCACACCAAAAAAAACGTCCACAAACCCAAAAAACTCCATACAAAAACCTTTGGGACAAGACACGATGCATAGGCGAACTTTTGAGTTTTTTCCCCTCTTCCCTCCCCTCCAAATTATTTTAAAAAAACTACGTCGCAGCGGCTTTCCAACAAGCCCACACTCATCAAAATCGGTTTAAAACGAGCCGAGATATCGTCAATCAAAGATGACCAATTTCCATATAAAAATGGTAAAATCTGCTTTGAAAGTAATAACAATTTTATTCCTGTGTTGTGTGTCAACGATGTATCTATCTACTTTTTTTTTCTCGATAACCGCCCGAGCGATTTCCTTAAAATTTTCAGGTAACGCTAGTCTCGGCCCCAAATGAAAAATTTCATATGCCGCTTTTCCGGGAAAATTCTGGAAGAGCCGTGGCATGTGGAAAAGTGGTCAATTTTGAGGTTTTTTAGGTAATGCTCGGAGTTCTCGAATTTTAGCTCCGAACTGACAATAGCTAGAGAGTTGGTTTCTTCGGGAAAGTTATAGAGTTTGGTCAGTAGAACTTTTTGAAATCTTAAGAAAATGGTTGCCAGCAGTCAGACTGGCGCCATCTTGAATTTTCCCAAGCAATAAATTAGGTTTTTTTTTGGGTTTCCGAATTTTAGCTTCGGAATGACAATACTTAGAGAGTTGGTTTCTTCAGGAAAGTTATAGAGTTTGATCAGCAGAATTTTTTGGGATTTTCAGAAATCTGCCAAAGTGACGCCATCTTGGATTTTTGTTAGGTATAAATTACACGAACAAAGAGTCATAAGACCTGTGTTTCAAGGCCAGTTGGCCGCCTCGACCAGTAATCTAGGTATAAATTATGCTTTTTTGGGTTTTCGAATTTTAGCTCCGGAATGATAACACTTGCAGAGCTTGTTTCTTTTAGAAAGTTATAGAGTTTCATCAGGAGAATTTTTTGGGATCATAAGAAAATGGCTGACAGCTGACATAGCGGCGCCATCTTTGATTTTCGTTTATGCTTTTACGGTTTTCGAATTTTAGCTCCGGAATGACACTACTTAGAGAGATGGTTTCTTCTAGAAAGTTATAGAGTTTCATCAGGAGAATTTTATTGTATCTTAAGAAAATGGCTGCCAACTGTCAAAGTGACACCATCTTGGATTTTTTGCTAAATTCTGAATAAGAATACCTAGATAGTTGGTTTCTTCAGGAAAGTTAGATAAATCACTGAGAAGAATTGGTGACGCGAAGTGTTCCGAAGGCAGCCGAAGGTGGCACGAAGTGTTTCGAAGGCAGCCGAAGGTGACACGAAGTGTTCCGAAGGCAGCGGAAGGTGACACACAGTATTCGGAAGGTAGCCGAAGGTGATACGGAGTGCTCCGATGGTAGCCGAAGGTGTTGGAGAACAATTTTTTTCGGAGAAAAATCTTTTGGAGAAAATTTTTTTTAAGGAAAAATTTTTTTGGAGGAAATTTTTTTTAAGGAAAACAATTTTTTGGAGAAAATGTTTGAGGAAAAATTTTTTTGAGCGAAAAATTTTTTTCGACAAAATTTATTTGTAGCCATTTTTTTTCGGATAACAAACTTTTTTTGAGAGTTTTTTTGTGAGAAAATTTTTTCGAAGAGACACTTTTTTTCGGAGAAATTTTTTTTCTAAGAAAAAAAATTTTTTTTTTGAGGAAAACGGCTAACGAAACCGGAAAAATGGATGCGATGCGAATTTGAAAATAAGGAAACCCGTTTATTTGCGATTTTCAAACTTATTTTCATTGAACGAATATTCAAATTGCCATCTGGTGTCAGCTATTTAATATTATTTTGGCCATTTTGAGTCAGCGTACCTCCACCTCAAGGCCGGACTGGCTATCAAAAGGTGCAGATGTTCGATCAGTTGGAAGGCGCACATTTGAAGAAGATCTGTTCAAAAGTATCCCTGCTTGCCGAAATTGAGTTTGCATTGGCACACAATTTGTAACGATAATGCGACCATTATGGAAAATCATTGTCGCGAGCGGAGCAAGCGATTTTTTTTGTAAATTTCTTCATTATAACAAAATTGAACAGTGACTAGCCTCAGTTTAATTAACATTGGTTGAACCAACTTGATTTAAAATTTAAATTCGTTGCATAACAAAAAGTGGCGCCGCAGGCGAAATTTTTTTGTTTTTGAAGACTAAACCCTGGAAACTTAATCGACGCGCATTCAAAACTCTGTAAATTGGGGAGTGTTATGCAGTAATCAAGTCTTCATTGTTCCAGAAATATCATTTTCCATGGTTACTGAAAACACTAGAATTCTAAATTACTAGTTGGAGATTTTTTTTTTTTCAACGAAAAAGCGCATCATTGTACTTTCGATGAACGCAAAGTACAGCAAAGGCGTCTGACAAAAGCGATATCGATCTAAAATCGATTTGCAATAGTGACGATTTTGTATTTTTTCGAAAAGGCGCAAAAAAGACAAAAGGCACGGGTGTGATTTGCCACCCTGGCCATATGGCCAGTCCGGACCTGCTCCACCTGTTATCATTCTCTGGTACAGTGACAAGCAATTGTTTCTGACCCCCTGAATATAAATTTCAATATGTCTCGTATATGCTACATATTCCACATTTGGTATACTTGAACAAATTGCGAACATACGGCCAGCCAATATTAAAGAGATATTGAAATTGTGATGTTATGAATACCCGTAGAACTGTTGAAAAAAATCTCTCAAGTTCTCAGAAAAAAATCAGTTCTTCAAAAACTCCAAGAAACTTTAGATTTTTTTTCAACAGTTCTATTTTTTCAGTCGTACGGATATTCGTAACATCACACTTACAATATCTCTTTAATTTTTGGCTGGCCGTATGGAATATGTAGCATATTATAAGAGATATATTGAAATTTATAGTCACAGGGGTCAGAAACAATTGCTTGTCATTGTAGTACCAAAAGTGGATTTGGTATTGCATATGGGCATTTTTGGACGAAGGGTCGCTGAGCTAGGGCTGCCTAAGTGATTCTCGGTCTGTCGTTTATAAATCGCGCAAATCTTTTCCGATTTTCATAAATTTAATTTTGTTTTAAAGGTCTAAGGCATGCCAGACGTTTCCGACAGATTATGGAAGGGGCCTATTAGGGCCAAACGTTTTTATCGCATAGATTGGGTAAATCTTATAATAATTTGGCACTAATGCGAAAAGGTCATTCATTTTGATATCGAAAGCACACATTTGACACATGACATTTCCATTGTCGTCGCTTCTTTTTTAGTAACAAAAAGTATCCTTTTTCGTAATCGAAAATGTCCAATTTTCGTACCGAAATTGCATGAACATTTTTATGTGTTTTAGCAATTTGGATTCGTGGAAGCGTGAAAAAGAAGAAAATAATGTTCATCAGCTACTCAAAATTACATTAAAATTGTGTTTTTGTAATTTTCATTTCACCGAATCCGTACACAAGAACATTGGCACTTGAATTTATTCTTTTTTTTACACTTAAATTCATTGATTCATTCATCTTTTATCCCTTCAATCTTTCGTTCTTTTCCATTTACGATGCTCAAACTGTCACGCTGAAGAATATATGAATTACACTTATCGATTGATTTTTATATGGAATTGAAAATTGATTGTATGTACAAGAGAGAATGGTTTGAATTGTTGAAAAATTCACTAGAATGAGACTCCATAGCTTGTGTTTAGTTATCATCTGCATCTCATGTACACACGCTTGAGCTTTGACATTTTTTTTTCTCATTTTACCGTTTTTGTTCGAACGAAGAAAGATTTTTTTTAACATTCACGTTGAATTTGAACAATGACATCGTTCTATTATTTAAAATAAAACTTCAAATGTTTGCAGCAACGATATCAATTGTGTTTTTTGTATGAATTGGTATTGAGGGAAGTGTAATGTAATACATACATTTGCAGAAATTGGCTGCTGTGAATGTCTCCTGTTTAAATCGCTTCTTTACGTAAATGGATCGTAACCAAAAATCGATATTTCACAATGATGGCTATTTACGTGCTTCCATATTTTTCTTTTGACGAAATGGAGTTCATGTCAGATCCATCTTCGGGTCAAATCCTTATTTCGAGAAATGAAAAATTGTAAAAATTTCCGAAGCATTCAAAGCACTTCAATACTTTTGAATTTTGTAATAAATTTTCTAGACATTCAGATTAATCGGACATGGAAATAAATTTTTTTTCCTGAAGCTAAAATTCCCCGCGAGCCGAAAATCAGGTTGCGATTTCCCTAATGTATGCAGCTGAGTTTTCCCTATTTTAGTTGGGACTTCCCGATTAAACAATCTCGAATCAATGTTTTAAACATTTTAATTCAATCATTTTTGAACACGTACGGATCAACGTTTACTACGATGTTTGCAACCAGTCGATTTGAGGGGAAACACTGATCACGTTCCCTCAACACGATAACTTGAGTAAAACTCCCTGAAAGGCAGTACCAAAAGTGGTTTTGGGATTGAAGATGGGT
This sequence comes from Pseudolycoriella hygida, assembly GCA_029228625.1. NCBI lineage: Eukaryota > Metazoa > Arthropoda > Insecta > Diptera > Sciaridae > Pseudolycoriella > Pseudolycoriella hygida. The sequence continues at coordinate 41,069,498 of CM055405.1, read as the reverse complement.
GGCGAAGTGCCCATCATAAGTGGTTTTAGGTCTTTTGTTTATAACTCGAGTAAATCTTAACCGATTTTCTCAAATACTTTTTTGTTTCAAAGGTTCATCTGTCCCCAACATTTTATGGAAAACATTTTTTTGAGTTGGGAGTCGACTAGGGCACTTCGTGTTTTTCGTAAAAAAGTGATTCTTTTAGTGATTCTTTTTGCATTAGAGAGTCAATCCAAGTCTTAAGGGTACCTAAGAAAAAATTTGGGGCTAGCGCCTATCCTTAGGGCCCAATGTCAGTCGTAGGGTAGGTCGTAGGGACTGCCCGAACAAAAAAATTTTTTTGCTTTGCTGTAGAGAAAATTGAAGAGAACATTTTGCCTATGGAAGTGTAAGTGTAAGGGCTCTCCTTAGGGCCCAAAGTCGGTCCTAACTAAAAAATTTTTATCTTTACTATTTTGTGGAGAGGGCTCTCCTAAGGGCCTTAAGTCGGTCCTAAGGTCTTCCTTACCCAAGATTTCTTTTTTGCTATTTTGTGGAGAAAATTGAGGAGAACACTTTCGCCCATGGAAGTATGATTTGAATGGCTCTCCTTAGGGCCCTAGGTCGGTCTTAACCCACAAACTTTTTTTTCTATTTTGGGAAGAAAATTGAAGAGCACATTTGCGTCTGTGTAAGGATGAGTGTAAGGACTCTCCTTAGGGCGGTCCTAAATCCATTTTTTGTTTGCTTTTTTGTAGTAGTTTTTTATGTAATGTAGAGAAAATTAAAGGGGAATGTTCTTGTCAACTATTTGCCAATAATAGCTACTCCCGAACGATACCGATACACATTTCCCAACGACAGCTATTTGCCAATGATAGCTTTTTCCCAGTGATGGCTACTTCCCAACGCTGGCTACTTGCCAACGCTTGCTACTTCTCAACGCTGGCTACTTTCCAACGCTGGCTACTTCCTAACGTCACACGTTCCCAATGTTTTTCTATGACATAATGTCTGCACTGAAATTTCCCTAAAACAAATTTTTTCGCCTTCGGCGATTTCCTTGAAAACCAACATTTTTGCCCAAAATTTTTCCAGTAACGATGTTCGTACATAATTTCCTTAGATTAATGATTGTCAGCTAGAAAACAAGAAGCAGATATTCTGCACGCACTCATCAAGTGAAAGAGACGGACTACGATGACAAAAAAGATTAAAACTTTTTTCACGTAACATTTCTTCGAAAATTGCCGAGAAACAAAGTTTAAGAGCGTGTGAGGGGTCATTCATAAAGGATGTCACGCTTGCTATAAACTCCACAAAGTCCATATCTCCTAACTGGTCAGAGATTTTGTTTATAGTACTCCGGCTACCCACCCCCCAAACACCCCCCCCCCCTATTTGGGGGGGTCGCCAAAGTTTTATCAACAGAATTTGCTGTCCTGACTGAGTTATTACCTTTTTATGGATACTCGTTTTTTATAGCAAACGTGACATCCTTTATGAATGACCCCTGAAGGATTTTTAGATGTTCGCGCCTTAAAGTTTAAAAAATGTGTGCTTTTACAAGAGTAATTTGAGTTTCCTTAAGTGAGCCTCAACCAAGCAAGCTGAGTTTCCCAAGATAATGTAGTGTGTAACCTTTTTCATTGTAAGAATGTTGATAATTTGTTGAAAAAAAAATTACACAAATTACAAATTACAACGGAAGAACTCATCTTTGCACCTTTTTGATGCTTATTTTTTCTAACACAAAATGTTTATGAACTTGTAATTCAATTTTTAATACCGGAAGGGTGTCTGTGTATGATTGAGTTGTTATCTTTTCATACTTTCAAAATCTCATATTTGTAACACTAAATCCTTCAAAGCTTGTACAAAGTTTCTAGTGTTATGATGGGATGGAATTCATCTACCTAGGTATTTAATCTATGCATTGCATACCTAAACTGCAAGCAATCTTTTCATACCCGACCAAGTTTTATGCAAACACAATAACAACATCGTAAACATCCTGTATATTTACTCAAAGAAATGCTTTAATGAAAATTTATGAAAAGATGTCTGTCTATTATGTTCTAAATTAAATTCTTGTGTGATGGCACATGCACAGACATTGTTCGTATCTCAAAACGTTTTAATCTTCTTAACTGCATTAAAGTCCCGAAAATGTTAGTTATATTCTTTAGATCAAATTGAATGACTAAAGCAAAACTTAATCCTTGGATCGGGTGAACCAAAACAAGTACAGAAATCGGATCGAATGAAAGGTTCGAATTTTAGTTTCTTGCTGTTGAGAAGTTAGTGTGTGGATTACGCTTATTACCATGTGACTAAAAGTATTGACGTAGTCAGTGAACCATCTCGTTCCCCTTCTTGGGATTTTAGACAATGACTAGAAAAGAATGACACTTTGCCTTCGCCGGTGCTTCCCCGGTGAATCATCGGTGATTCCGCTGTGAGTCGTCGGTGATTCCATTGTGAATCATCGATGATTCCACTGTCAATCATTGGTGCTTCCACTGTGAATCATTGGTGATTCCAATGTGAATTATTGGTGATTCCCTTGTAAATCATCGGTAATTCCACTGTGAATCATCGGAGATTTCCCTGTCAACCATTGGTGATTCCCCTGTGAATCATCGGTGATTCCACTGTGAATCATCGGTGATTTCCCCGTAAATCACAGTCAATTTCCTGTGAATCATCAGTGATTCCACTGTGAATAATTTGTGATTACACTGTGAATCATTAGTGATTCCACTATGAATCATTGGTGATTACACTCTGACTTATTGGTGATTTCTCTGCGACTGTGAATCATCGGTGATACCCCTGTGAATCGTCGGTGATTATCCTATGAATCATAAGTGATTCCTCTGACAACCATTGGTGATTCCCTTGTGAATCATATGTGATTCCACTGTGAATAATTTGTGATTTCACTGTGAATTATTGGCGATTTCACTGTGAATTATTGGTGATTACATTGTGAATTATTGGTGATTCCTTGCGCCTGTGAATCATCGGTGATTACACCGTGAATCATCGCTGATTCCACTGTGGACCACCGCTGATTTCCCTGTGAATCATAAGTGATTCCATTGTGAGTAGTTTGTGATACACTGTGAATCATCGGTGAATTCACTGTGAATCATCTGTAATTTCCCTGTGAATCATCTGTAGTTTTACTGTGAATCATCTATAATTTCCCTGTGAATCATCTGTAATTTTACTGTGAATCATCTGTAATTTCCCTGTGAATCATCGTTAATTTACTGTGAATCATTGGTAATTCAACTGTGAATAATTTGTGACTACCTGTGAATCATTAGTGATTCCACTATGAATCATTGGTGATTCCACTGTGAATCATCGGTGATTCCACTGTGAATCATCGGTGATTCCACTGTGAGTCATCGATGATTCCCCTGCCAACCATTGGTGATTCCACTGTGAATCATTGATGATTACACTGTGAATTATTGATAATTCCACTGTGAATCATTGGTAATTCAACTATGAATAATTGGTGATTCCACTGTGAGTCATTGTTGATTCCACTGTGAATCATTGTTAATTCCACTGTGAATCATTGTTAATTCCACTTTGAATCGCTGGTGATTTCCCTGCGCCTGTGAATCACTGGTGATTCCCCTGCGCCTGCGAATCACTGGTGATTCCCCTGCGCCTGCGAATCACTGGTGATTCCCCTTTATATCATCGGTAATTTCCCTGTGAATCATCGGTGATTCCGCTGTGAATCAGCCGTGATTCCCCTGTGAATCATCGGTGATTCCACTGTGAATCATTGGTAACTGCCTTGTGCCTGTGAATCATCGGTGACTCCCCCGTGAATCATCGGTGAGTCCCGGTGAACGCGCACAGACGAACGGACCGACAGGAAGGATGAAAACATAAAGTAGCTGTCGCTACTTCACAATTGTAGGGTAATAATTTTTTGGTTACAAATACGGTATTTTTCGTAGAGTAATTTTCGGGGCTTAAAATAACATATAAGCGTGTACATCGAATATATCCACCCAAAAGCTTGCTTGTCACAAGGTAAAAATATTATTTTCTGTAAATGCGTGCTTGCTTCGTTGTGACCCCTTTATTTAGGCATTGGTGATACTTTAGTGAGGGGGGGGGGTCAAAAATTTTGAAAAGAATTACCAAAAGAATGACATCGAAGCACTCCTGCGTTGAATATTGGGGGTCCCTTGTTTAAATTATTGGGCACTGGTGATTCGTAACCCAAAATTAACAACAGAACTTAGACTTAGGGCTAGAAATTTTAAAAAATTCCTTAAAAATCCAAAGATGAGAGGAATTTATTTAGTGTTTCTAGAGATAGTGCCAAGAAAGTTAAAAAAATTTGGGTTGAGATTTGTGAACAATTTTCGTTAATGTGAGCTGACCTGACCTTATGTTTCAGTTTTAAATTTACTAAATCAGGTGGCATGACAGTACGTCTTCAGTCAGTTAATTGACCTGACTTAATTCTCACCCTTAATTTTGTAGGTCCCAACAACAATTATGGACTTTTAATGAATACTAAAGCGAAACGATTCTTTGTTGTGTCGACTCTCACGTCAGTCGACGTCGTACGGTGCTAGAAAACCACGTTACAAAAACACTCTTACTTTATCAAAGTATGTCCTCACACCCTTATATAAAATTTCGCTTCATTTGCCTTTTAAAGACTTGGTAAATGCAACAAACGTACAAAATTAACAATTTTCATTTAGCTCTTTGGCTTCGGACTACTCATGATTCAGCTTTCTGGAATACTGAACTTCGATTTTCCGAGAAATACAAAAAAAAATCCTACACGATTTTCTAAATCGAATGTGTATTTAAATTCACGAAGTATTTAACGCTCCGTTTATTTCGCTGATGCTTCATTTTTATGACAAATGTTTAACATTTACAGAAATGAAAAATTATGCTCACATTGTCATCATTTTCCTCCAGTAAATATCCTTGTTGGTATAAGCTGGCGAATTGTTGAATATGAAACGCAAACGCATTCGGAAAATTCTTTACGTCTTGTGTCTTTGCCAACAACAAAATTATTACAAGTGAAATTAGTCTTTTCAAAAATACATAAACAACAAAAGTCTTGTCTTCTACTTACAAGCACAGAAGGTTAATTATTCACCATATTTCAAAAACATATTTCATAAGGAAGCATAAATACAATAGGTTTTTCGGGAGGGTGTACAAACAAATACAATACAACAAAAAGAGGGATTACGAGGGCTGTTAAACTTGCTGTGTATCATCAGATTTTACTGTGTAGAATAAAATATGTGCTACCTTGTGTGTGCAAAAAGCATGGCACACATAGTCAACATAGAAACGTAGAAGTTGTTTCCGTAACTAGTCGTGACATGCAAAACTTTGCCATGCTAAACGAAATTGTCGAGAATCAACCGTCGTAGAGGTACACATTAACCTAACTTGGTAAGAAAGTTGGTAAGCAAAAATGTTATTCCTACTCATTTACTTAAACTCATTTCATTCAAGAACTCTTCTCAAAAACTTGAGCTCACTAAAACAACTTTTTCACATGCGTTAGGAAAATTTCTGTTATGCAAACAAAAGAAAGCTTATGAACAAGTCAAAGGCTTTGTTAACTCTTTTAATTCAGAGAAAGTTCATTATAACATTTATGGTACGGGGTAAGTGCCAATCGAATGAAACCCCACTTCATCAATGCATTTTCACACTGTTGAGTTGATTGCTTACATCCAAGAAACAACAATCAATAAAGAAAAATGTTACATTTTCAAACGCGTGCGATCCAGAGTTTCACTATAGAGTTTATAACGTGCAAAAAATACTCAATGTGTGTCCTTCTGATTGTCGCTAATTCTTTGTGTTTTCTAAATGTTCATTACAACCCTACTCTAAGTTTCAAGATGAGCAAAATCTGTTGAGTCGTTCTTGAGAAGAAGTGTCCGAAAACAAGTTTTTCTTTATACGTGATAGTGTATTTGTTGTGACGGAAAACATTTTCCCATCACTTGGGTCGAAAAGTTGCTTTCAGCGGTATGGCACCAACACACTCTCACTATTACAGAAATAGTATATTTCGACATACCCCAATACACACAAGATGTACGTGGGGGCGAAGCCTAAGCGAAAAGTACAGATCGAGTGTGTATTGGGGTATTTTGAAAGATATTTTTCTATAATAGTGAGAGTGTGTTGGTGCACATACCGCGGAAAGCAACTTTTCGTCCCAAGTGATGGGAAAATATTTTCCGTCACAACCAACACACTCTCACGTATACAGAAAAATATTTTTAAAAATACCCCAATACACACTCGATGTGTACTTTTCGCTTGGACTTCGCCCACGCGTACATACACATCTCGTGTGTATTGGAGTATGTTGAAATATACTATTTCTGAAGGTTGGTGAAACTTGGATGAAAGATTGGAAATCAGGAAACGGGGCAAAAACAAATACTTGAAGTAGTTTGGGCTGACGAACATTTACATTTGGTATTTTAACATAAATCACCCTGTTCAATATCTATGGTATTATCTTTACACTTTCGTGTGTGCACCACTTGTGTGTATGTATGGCGCTACGTAAATGATAGAGATTTAAGCACTCCAGGAGTGTAAAATACCTTTCGCTATTGACAGTCAGTTAATGTGTTGTTTCCGCTGTGACGCTGTACATTTTCGCAGAGCAAATACGAAAAATAAATTTACATAACAATAACACATAGAAATACAACAATTATCTCCATATAGTGTAACGAAAGTTTATGACAAGTTTGCATTATAGTTTCGTGAATGAGCGTAGGGTTTATTATGAAGGTCTAACATGTATGAAGTTGTTGTGTAATGTATATTATAAGGTTGAATAAATTTTAAGGTGAAAATTTTGATTTATATGCACGTAATTTTGTTTCGGAATAAATCCATCGGACGTATCTCAATGTAACCGAATATTATAGGTGCTCTTTCATGGATTGCAATTTGAGTCTCGGGAACGTTTAGCTAAAATAATTTTGTAATAGAAATTTCGAATGGTTGGTTAGGGAATTGTGTGTACACTGTACATGTAAAGAAGCTTAAAAGTTTTGTTCGCTTCGATAAACTTTTAAGCTACTTATGGCAGCATGTACCTTTCGCAGCAGTTAAATTTGAATTTTGTCGATAGTTCGTTCATGGAAGTCTTTAATTGGAGAGCTGATGTAACTAAATAATTTTTCCCATAAGGTTTGCTCATAGCCTCAATCTGTTGATATTTTTTACGTTATTTGTCCTCGCAGCAACAAAAATATGACGATATCAAATTAAAGGTTAAAAACAAATAATTTTATGGAACAACTTTGCAAACAAACAATTTCAAGTCTTATTTCGAAAGTTTGTAAGAATTCAGGGTGTGGTGCTTAATTTTCTCTATAAAGTTGGTCATGTAATACGCTACAATGTGTATTGGCGTCACTTCCGAAAAATTAAAGAGTTCAGATTTTTCTTGTTGGGTACACCATTGATTGGTGACATTTTTTCTAGGGTGTTTCCAACATTTTTCCGGACTATGATCTAACTTACGTAACGCCACTTTCCCTCCAATGTTTCAAGAAGGCCTGTTTAAACCCGCCTACATAGTCAACTATGTATTTGACGACTTATACGGTTTTCTGATCTCTTCGCATTGAATCTTATAATCTTATCTTACAAGAGCCTGTTCTTTCAATCACAGAGGTACGACTGGAAAGTGGAAATAGGAAATACATCTGTCAAAGAGGTCTGAATGGGATTTAGGGACACCTCCAGCAGAGGCGGATGTCGTGGTTTACACAGATAGATCGAAGACAGATGAAGGAACGGCCGCAGTTGTGCACTCAGTGGACTTGGAATACGATGTATCCATGGCTCTGGGTTCATACACCACCGTTTTTCAGTCAGAGATAGTCACCATCTGTGAAAGTTCAGATATGATGCAGCGAGATGGCATCAGAAATAAGAAAATCTTGATCCGTTCAGACAGTGAATCGTCCATAGAGGCGCTGTCATTGGTCAAGATTTCGTCGAAAGTGGTTCATCAGTGCTTCGAGACTTTGGAAACTCTGTCAAGAGACAATAAAGTAACATTGACATGGGTACCAAGTCACTCAGGAGTGCAGGGGAACGAAAAAGCTGATCAGTTGGCCAGAGAGGGAAGCAGTTCCACATTCATTGGGCCAGAACCTGCTGTCAGCAGACATGCTGGCTTAATTAAGTCCTGAGTGAAGGCGAAAATGAATCGGTGCCACCAGGATAGATGAGAAACGCTCCCAACCTGTAGGCAATCTATTAGTCATTTACTTCACAAGGCCTACTCGTTTTCGCGTGATGTATTGAGTTTTTCATGCTTGCTAAGAGAACCGAAAGTACTTCGTAAGGGTTCCGGCAGTGGCTGCGGACTAGAACCAGAAACGGCGAGGCATTTCATACGCACTTGTCCGGCTTTAAAAGGTCTCAGAACGAAGCTCTTAGGAGACTTCTATCTGACCCCGAAGAGCAGCTGAAACTGAAATTAGACAATGTGCTCTCCTTTAGCATAAGGAGCAGGAGACTGATGGAACCCGAAAGGGGAGTTTAAAGTTAATAGGGAAAGAGATACAGCACAATAGGCCCAACAAAGATGGCCTCAGTGCTTTAATTCAGAACGTTAAACAGACGGAGGTACATGGTACAATTACTTTAGCTTCATAGTATTTAAGTATATTTTGTAAACTGTTGTAACGAACTGAATTATGTTTCCTAAATAAACCAACCAACCAACCAACGCAAGGTACTAAGATCAAACATTTTTCTGCACCAACGCACTTCTTCGGCAGGGATCAGCGTGACGCTAATTTTATAAAAAAAAGGATCATCGGTGTGCGGTAGTAATGCGCCCGTGACGCAAGTCCACGTACAAACAAAAAATTAAAAAAAAAAAATTTCGCAGACTGCGGAACCATATATACGGTTAAGTTTTGACTCCCCTCCTTGCGACGTATCCCCCGGAAAATATTTTTCTCGGGTTCTACGGGAAAAAGTAAGGCGAAGTGTCTTTTCACTCATTAAAATCGGTTCAGTTGATCCGGAGATATGACTTTTAGAAAATTATCATTTTCAATACTAAAATTGCATTTTCATAGAAGCCAAAGTTAATGAAAACATTTTATATAAACAACGCGGACTTTAGTTAGTTAGTTACTGGTTTCCATTGGCGCTTGTATGAAAAACGACTTTCTTGGCTCGTGCTCGAAAACGACTCTATACATTTTCTTAAAATTTTGCATGGTATGGTAGCACCTTTTGTATGAGACAAAGGTTGGGCGTTCGAGATAAAGGTTTCGTGTCAAAATGAAAGTTGTTGGGTTGGGGTTGGGTATGTAGTGTATCAGGGTGACCGCCAAAATGGCGTAAAATAGGCGGAGGCTATTGGAGTAGTAGCCGCTGCGTTTGGCTTCGGTGGCGGCGACTTGAATAAAATTCTCAAAAACAATTTTTCTACTTTCAAAAGAACTGATATCACAACAAAAACTCCTTTTAAAAGAGAAATGTGACGCAAGTCCTCGTCCCTTCTTCCAAAACAACTTAGCTTTAAGCGTGAAATATGAAAGCGCAGAAAAATGGTTACGTTGGGAGGTTCCAGTATTTATGACGCATTTTTTCAATCGAAAATATTTTAAAAGAATTTTTTGCGTTCCGAAGCTTTAAGCGTCACCCAAATTGATATCAGTTGTTTTCGAAGAAGGGACGAGGACCTGCGTTACATTTCCCTTTTAAACGGGTTTCTGCTGTGATAACATAATAATCAGCAGAAGGATATTTTTCGATAAGCGAGAAAGCATGAAAACTTTATAAATTCGGAGCAACAGCGCATTTTTTTTTACTTTTTTCAGAAGTATTCGGCTGGTCCACATATTTTACTCCTTACTTCCTTTACTTTTTAGGCTCTGCAGCCACTTGTAGGCCTTGGCCTGCTCCAGGATTCTGATCCAATTGCGTCTGTCACTTGCCGCGTATTGCCAATTTTTTATTCCGAGCGTCCGAAGATCTTGTTCGACACCATCGATTAATCGAATTTTTGGGCGACCAACTCCTCTTCGCCCCTCTGGATCGTTATGGCTCTGTTTTTATCCATATTTTACTCCTTTGCTTGCAATTTTCTGCCTATTGATTGTCTCCTTGTCACCGAAAGTCAAGTAAAGATAACTATTTTTTTTTTTCAAATTTTTTAACATAGAACTAGTCCCTTTTCTCTGGTAGCGCCATCCCTGCTCTCATAGCTGAGTATGGACTAACATTAAACTATTTCCTTCCTCAATTCTTTTATCAGTCCGTACAGCAAAAATTTATTTCCCCTAGCGGTCGCTTCCTGTCGGATACGACACATTGAAAGTCGTGCCATCAGTACTGGATTGCTACAGAAGAAATACTAAAATTCAGAAATTTGAGTGAAGTCCTGGTCTCTGCACATTAATGAAAGTCATTTATTTAATTAATTATATTACGCATATTTTTAGTACAATTGAAATGATGCAAATAATGTTTCGATGCATACATAGTCCGGACGATTGATTTGGTAAACAAAATATTCGATAAAAAATAGTTAAAATACACAATTTATGAAAATAGCATTGGCTTTACCATTAATTTAAAACGATTCAAAAATGAATTAAATAAATGGTCGTGAATTCATTTGAACTAATTTCATTCGGTTATAATTATCATGGAATAAATGCTTGCATGAATTACCGTCTCGAATGTTTTACCGCAAATAAATTTTGACTTTGAAACAAGAGGATGGAAGAAAACATCGTTGCAATTTCTTTCCAAAAGCAAGCAAAGCATTTAGAGCAGGTAAACCTTTAAAACCGACAAAAAGTGCAAATAAATGTAAAATGAAAATGACGAAAAGCTTTTCGAGGTAAAAAAAAAACGTAGTTTAAAGAACAACGAGTAATTTTGTATAGCGTTGGAAATGAGAAAATAAATTACTTCATGGGTTTTTCAACGTTGTACACTCATCATGATTATATGTAGTGAGTTATCATGCAAATTGAGGTTTATCCCAAGGTGTATTGTTTCGTTCAGCGGCGTAAATTTGTAGAGGGTCATTGTCTAAACTATGAAGACAACTCGATATTATTCGTTTATGTTGTCAAATCTTTTGTTATATTTTAATTAAAAATCGTATTCGCCGCCTATGCTTGCGTCATTGCAATTTATGATGGCAATTTTACACGCTCGGAAACTTGTTACATTTTGCAAGGATAAAATTGTTTATTGAATATAGTCAGAGAGAAATGAAGTAAGTTTACACCATGCAATGAAGATAAGCATGATATATATTCAATTTCTTTTTGTGAGAAAAATTACCCTCCCTTGAATTTAGTGAGCCAATGAATAGCGTTAGCATTGTTAACGACTTTGTTTACCGTAACTTGATGATCCCTTAGTAAGCCTTTAAGCGAAAGTCAATCAACTAAAATCGACATATCCATCCATTCATTCATTAAATCCGGTGTAACAGAAGCTGTGGGACTTATATTGTACGGTTACATGGATCGTTAAACTGCTAATTTAATTGGTTCGAAATTAAAAAAAAAAAGAAAAAGTTTTATTCGTCGTAAATCTGTTACATCAACAGTAGTACACTATTTTTTAAGCAGGGGGACTGAAACCAGAGGGAAATTCAAAAACTACCCTCATTTTTGTCTACGACGCTTGTGAATAATCATCGTTTAGATTTGCACTCGTTACTTTAGCACTGGCTGTTCGTTTCTACAAGACCTAGACATAAGTGCTTCGAGAAAAATAGATCAATAACAAATATGGTTAATTCCATCGATACCGTCACCTGTGTGAGGATCTTCATCTCTTTCACTCTTTCAATGAGATTCGTTCCCCAGGTGACATGGTAGCGATAATGTATGAGTCACCGGTGGAATTAGCCATATAACAAAATATTCGTGAAAAGGAGAATAAGGCGAATTATACGTTTATTTTATTCTTTACCAGTGCGTGACGTCACATCTGATTCTTTTGTATAAGACATGCATTAAGGTGTGATCACACTACCATTTAGGGGCCATTCACAAAGTACGCAAGCTGAAGGAGAGAAGGGGGTTCAAAAAAAACGGGCTGCCACACATCTTAATGTCTGAAAATATGCTTAAGAAGGGGGAGGGGGCGTGGCGTTGGTCAATGACTGCTTTTTTTAGCTGCGTACTTTGACCCTTCACTTTCTTTGTATTCCCAATTTTTTTGAGAATAGAACGACTCAATTGCTAAAAATGTTCTGTTGCCGTTAATAGCTTGAAAATCCTTCGATTTTCTGCTGACAATTAAATGGAGCGAAAAGGGTCTGTTTTTGTTCAGTATACGATAGTTATTTCCCGACTTCAACCATTCAAATGACGCGACGGTTATCAAACCTAAAATTAAAGCACACGCAAGTTTAATTAACTCGATCATCTCACAGATTGTATCGAAACATCCTCGCCCCCATAACGGTTAATGTTAGCTTCCCACAACAAAAATGATTGTTCAATGTTAAAAAAAATGAAATGTTTTCTCCCCAGGTCAAGCATATTGTTTTCTCTCTCGGTGAAAAATGTATCATTTTCACATCACATCTCGTTGACATTGCTACCCTATTACATTGTTTTAATCGCAACCACCTCAATTAATTGATGTCTTTTGATCATGGTGTTAATGTTTTTGTTAAATGAGTTTTTGTCAAATACCTCAATGAAGTGCTAACATTAACCGTGATGGGGGCGAGGATGTTTCGATACAATCTGTGTGAGATGTGCGTGTTAATTAGCGTTAAATAAACTTGCAGATGCTTTAATTTTATCATGGGTGCCCGGCAGCAATGCGTCCGTGACGCAGGTCCACATACGAATAAAAAATGATTTTTTTTTCGTAGACAGCAGAAACATATATACAGTCAAGTTTTAATTCCCCCTTGCGACGTACCCCCCGAAAATATTTTTTCCAGATTCTATAGAAAATTCTAAGGCGAAGGGTATTTTCACTCATTGAAATCGGTTCAATGGATCCGGAGATATGACCTTTAGAAAATGATCATTTCCTATACAAAAAGTGCATTTTCAAGGAAGCCAAAGTTAATGAAAACATCCTACGTTTTAGTTTGTTAGTTACTGGTTTCTATTGGCACTTATATGAAAAACGACTTTTTTGGCTCCCGCTCGAGAACAGCTCGATAACTCTTCTTGAAATTTTGCAGGGACCTTCGTCTGGGCATTTTACGCCATATTAGATTTTCAAAAAGGGGGGTACCGGCCTCTTTTGCGCGCCAGGGCTCTTAGAAGGCGCCATATAAAGCCCATTTATATAAAAACGTAGAAGAACCATTACGCCTTCAAAAGAACAAAACATCCGACCTTTTGTCGCTAATTTTATTGGTAAACTTGATTCAACAACGGCTCGCCTACGAATAATTGTAACAAGCACAATCGTTGACATCATTCGATGTATATTCGTCACTCTGCCTATTACACCAATCCCACACGGCCGTCCTGCATTATTGTTTGACCTCACACAATACATCCTGGCGAAAATATTTTGAATCGTGCCACATTCCATTATTCGTTCCGTGCCTAACCAAATCCACTCGGTCATTCGATCAAACCAAAAATATCAACGATTGAATTACACCAGTCGATCTGCTTATTGTTCTTCACCAAACGTTCTGCTTATTATTTGCGTATTGTATGTGACGAACGTGTAACGTATGTACCAATTCTCGAATGATTTGCGTATGTTTCGCTGTGTGTTCTGCTTCTATTGTTCCCTGCTTTACATGGAACCCCGTGCTTCGCTAATACCAATTCTTCTCGAACGTATTATTTTTCAGCTATTTTATTGTCCCAACTTGAATTCTTAATTTTAGTTCACTTTTTGTCCTGTTTTATTGTCTTTCCATTTGTTGACTTTACGCTTTTGGTTCACTTATCAATTTTCAGATTTTCAATCTTTCCGTTTCTCAATCTTAATGCTTTTCAAACTTTACACTTTGCTTTTCAATCTCTTCGCTTAACACTTTTCTGTTCAGCGTGAAACCAACACTTTTCACCTGAACATTTTTCGTATTGCACAAAATTTATTCCTTTGTCATGAGCCAAACTTTTTTTTTTTTTGTCTTTTTTTCACTTCTTTACAGCTGCACTTCTCGAACAAATTGTCTCATCAATAGTCTTCTATAATTGCTTCTTCTTTCGCTTATTATCACTTTAAGGTCTCCCTTAAAGGTCCAAAAACGGTTGAGCCCCCATATACTAACGTAGAAGAACCATTACGCCTTCAAAAGAATAAAGCATCCGAACTTTTCTCGCTAATTTTATTGGTAAACTTGATTCAACAAAGGCTTGCCTGCGAATAATTGTAACAACTATATTGATTCCCTCTCAACACAATCGATGACATCATTCGATGTATATTCGTCACTCTGCCTATTATTGGGAAAAATCGAGAAAGTCACTTTTCCGCCATTTTGGGGGGTTTTCTCCTTCCATGAGACATCATCATCAAACTTTCTAAAAACAAGAAAAGTGCAAACGATAGTCGCTCATGACCGTAACAGTTGCGTTCGTGTGGTGTTATGCATCACATTGTGTGCTATCACATTTGATACCAAACGTGTTGGATAACCAACCTACCGTCAAGCTCCATTGGACTGCAACTTAGCAAAATGAATGAAATATGTGTACTGATACTGGGACACAAATTAATCACTGAAAATTTTATCTATAGTGACATGTTGCACATATTAGTTGCAAGTTGTATAATATACCAACATACAGCATATCACTATATAATGCAGCATACAATCAACGTGAAAATCCAAGAATTTTCAGTGATAAAGAAGCCATAACCTGTCATTCGACCTCTTAGTCGTCAACCATAATTGTAATCATATGACAGGTTATGGCTTTTTTATTAATGATTGTTGATAATTGTGAAATCAGAAACTTTGTATATAAGAAGCGTATGATGCATTTTTTCTCAGTTGCTTTTAGCAACTCTTGGGTGGTGAATCTGGGAGTGGTGTAAAGTGGTAGAAAGTTCACGAACATTTTAGAAACTGGAAAGTTCTTGAGTATTCCAGTAAGTTCCAGAGTATTCCAGTAAGTTCTAGAGTATTCCAGTAAGTTCTAGAAAGTTTTCGAGAGTTCTCGAAAGTTCTGGAAATTTCTGGAAGATTCTAGAAAGCCCTAGAATGTTTCAGAAACTTCTAGAAAAATCTGGAAAATGTTTCTCGAACGTTCTGGAACATTCTTGAACTTTCTCGAACATTCTAGAACTTTCTCGAACATTCTAGAACTTTCTCGAACATTCTATCTATTGAACAATCTAGAATTTCATCGAACAGTCCAGAACTTTCAACAACTTTCCAGAACTTCCTAAAACTTTTCAGTAATTTTCAGAACTTTCGATAACTTTCAACATATGAGCAATACATACGCTGCCACTCTGGGACCCTCTCCCGGCCCTCCCTCTCCGGAATTTGTGCAAATGTGGAGTCATATTAAAGAGCCCATGCGTCTGCCTCTTCTCCCTCCTGCCTCCCTCTCCTTCCATCATTCTTGCAAATCTAGAGTCAAAGAACTATTGCATAGTTGGAATGGATCCCTCCCCATTCGGCATTTCTGCAAATCTTGAGTCAAAGAGCTTTCGAAGGGCGCAACTTTGAGCTCTCTAGGTGGTCTGGGAGCTGAGAATCGCGTGATACGGATGGACGGACGGAAATATGAGCATATAAGCGTTACCCACTAGCAGTAAAAGCAGAATTGAAGGAATGCTTAGATAGGGGGATTTGGGGTGGACCTCTACATCAAAGAAAAAAAGAAAAGACGAACGTGACACATTGCCGCTTAAACCATTGTTTTAGCCGGACGTGCAATGTCCATTGTGTTGGTACATGGTAATAATCAAATTGTAGAGTGTACAACGTACATGTCACTTGTTCCTTTTTTGTATCACTTGTTCATCATACAACCGATGTGTAAATTGTCGTATTACTTGTAAAAAATGCCATCATACATTGTGACATGGTTTCGTTTAAACCATTGGTTTTACTGGACGTACATTGAACGGCTCGCTTACTTTTTAAATAAATACGACAAAATTCTCGGTTCTCAAGTTAAAGTGAAGTTCTATATTAAATATTTGCACTAAATTAAAATATTTAATTTCTAAGGAAATGATATTTAACTGAATCAATTTTTTTAATGTATTCACTGAATTTGCTAAGTGCATTTTGAGATGGAAAAGATAAATATGAAAATGTCTTGATGAAAATTGTTTGCATTTTTTCGTCTTGAAGGAATTTATTGCAGTTAATTTGGATAAATGGTATTCTAGCACAAAAAATTTAATAAGTAGCGTTCATGATTTTTTTTATCTCAATTGAAGTACCTTTATATTAATACTGTCGATATTCATTAAAACCGAAGGATATTTATAAGCTTTATGGGTCACCGACTCTCAAAAAAGCACATTTCAATCGTATCTGGGGAAGTTATTCACCGACTTGACCTACATTTTTCGATTAAACTTCAGGGAAAAAAATATTTTGAAAATCGTTCAATTATTTATTCGAGTCATCATGGCAGACAAATGTCTGGACAAATTTCTTAATTGCTTTGTATAGCTGACAATCTTTTTTCAGACCCGTAGAAAGTAGGTAGCTTAACCGCTTACCACGACGTTTGTAACCAGTCGAATTTATACCCGTGAGTCGGTTGGTTTTTCGTTTTGGGCTCAAAATAAGAGCAATCTGCAAGTTGTGCCCGTCTGTCAACACAATAACTCAAGTAAATCTTATCCGATTTTCAAAAAAAAAAGTTTTTTTTACTCTATGAGGGACAATTTATAGAATAAAATTTTTTGAATGTAAGATCTTGAACTTAGCTAGGTCCCTAGAAACTTGGTCACATCTTATCGATGTGGACGCTCCCTTGACTATTTTGATTTACGTTTTAAAAAGGAATTATTTAAATAATTGAAATATTCAAATGTTTAAAAACAAACCGTACATGCAAAGGGCGAAAGCCCGAAAAAAAAATTACTAAAATGTCCTTATTTTCGGCCCCGTCGCATGTAAAACATATGCAAGTAGATGTGGCGAAAAAAACACCCGGACAAAATTCGACCTCAATTCTACCGTAAAACAATGACTTACGTCAAGGTTATATGATACACATTAACAGGTTGCAACGCGGATCACTTGATTCCTGAATCCTGAAGACAAATCCAAATAATCCCATACACTAAAAACAGCTTAAGACACAATTACAACATGACATTCGGATATTCTGACATATGGACATCCCGACATCTGGACATCGGGAAAAAATTCGAACTCAATTCTGCCGTAAGACTCTGACCTTCGTCAAGGGAATGAATCTCTAGTTGGGCTCAACGTGTTTTTTTCTATATAATGTGGGCAAATTTTATTAGATTTTCTTGATTCATTTTTTATTTGAGAAGGCTTGTTCTTACTGTCTGTACCACATATCACAGGGGTGGTCGCCAACGGTCTTTGCTTGCTTCGACCCGTTGGTCCACTGGTGAGTCACGACACCATGCTTTCCTGAGTTGGCTTAGCGGTGCCTGGGATGGCTGCACATCCCTACCGAAGTGTGTCTGGTTAAGAGCCTTACCGCGAAAGCCCCCACCGAGGGTAAATTCGGTACCGCGGGGCTGGGGGCCCCCGGGTGTAGTGTGTCATACGAGATGGCCGCATCCGGCCCCAGCACCTGGTCGAGGTGCCTAGTGGCGCTGCAACGCGGGTGCTGTGGGACATAGTGGACTGCGTCAGAACAGTCTGCGCTTTGAAATGGGCGACTGCACTCCTAGTCCTTCCTGGGAAACCAGGTTGGCGAGAATCCATTAGAGAGATGATCGTATCTCGGGCCTTACCTAGGTCCTGGAGGTTGTACCCGCCTACCGTTTATAGGGAGAGTCACTTCGGGGACTCGCGTTAATTGGGCGTACCTCAACATAGTGCGAATAGCCAAATAAGCACTATGCGCACATAGTGCGAATAGCCATATAAGTACTATGCGCACATTGTGCGAATAGCCATATAAGGACTATGCGCACATTGTATGAGTAGACATATAAGGACTATTCGCACGTTGCACGATAAACCCTATGAGCAATATTAGCACGAACCTAGTTTGGACATTTCGTAAAAGGAAAAGCTCACTAGACACGAACGTTTTTGTGGCGTTTAATTAAAGCATAAATTCCCTAATTTCGTAAGCCACCTACTTTTGTAACATTTCGTAAGGGAAAGATTCCTTAGCGTTGTTAGCCACCAAGATTTTATGACATTTTGTAAAAAAGTCCCTAGTTTCATTAGACACGTAGGTTTCTGTAACATTTCATTAAAAAGCAAATTCCCTAGTTTCGTTAGGCTTCGTGACATTTCGTAAAAGGAAAAGTTCCTTAGCGTTGTAGCCACCTAGATTTTGTGACATTTTGTAAAATGATGAAAAGCTCCCTAGTTTTCTTAGCTACGTACGTTTTTGTGGCGTTTCATTAAAGCGCAAATTATCTAGTTTCGTCAGCCTAGCTTTTGTGAGTTGTTTTTATTATTATTATTACGATTTTTAAAAACTGCAAAAATATCGGATCAATCGAATAAATTCGGATCAGATCAAATCGGATCGGGTCGAATCGGATTGTAATTAGAAACGGATCAGATCAGATCAGATAAATTTAAAAGAAAAATCATTCGGATCAGATCGGATCGGATATTACCGTTTTCGGATACGGATCAATCCGAACCTAACCCGTTCCGAGCCAAGAACTGTAAAGGGTATTTTTTGTTCGAGAAATGGTAAATGGATCGAGACGTAGTTGAGAACCTATTTGCCATTTCATTCTTGTAGTGTAAATAGTTTTATAAAACTAATATTTATATGTTGAACACTTAAACGCACTTTATTTGATCGAAAACAGAACACTCTCTGTAACGCGTCATCTATGTAAGTTTGCAGTTCTACTGTAAAACTTATATATATACTTTTACAGTTCGAGTGTAAAGCTTATATGTTGGTGCATCGGGTTTTTCGCTCAAATAAAGTGCGTTTTATATGCGCGAAACATATAAAAGCTTTTATTTTCTCAGTGTGCTAAATGCAGCCTAATGCTCATAAATTAATTTAAATTTTCGAAGATATTACTTGTACATATGTTAGAGTGGCGACATGAGCTAATAATGTTTCAAATGAGTCTGATTAAGTTGTTTGAGATCATCAAAATTCATTACTAGTAGTTTGCTGAGGTGTCTTGACTCAAGACTCTTGATTCGATTAAATTTTTAAAGGAACATTTTACGTCATGGTAAAGAGATAAAAATAAATGGAAGTGGCATCGTAGCTTTGTATCATCAATAATTTAAATAAATTCCAATGAAAGTCTTTGTCGAAATAAGAAAGATGGGAAGTCGAGATAAAAAATCACAAGCATTGATTATTGCTGCTTTTACCTCGGCTTTTCCATTTCTTTGCCCTATGTCGAATAACTGATGAATAATTGTTCAACCACACACAGAATTGAAACTATTTTGGCTATTAAATGAAATTGGTTTAAAACTTGCTATGGTTGAAAACGCGATAAATATTTTTTAACTCGATATAAATTCACAAAACAATTTTACATATTTCTACCGTTTAAATTCGACAATTGCATTTATAACAACCCATTTCCAATCCGACATTATATCAGTGCAGTGGAAGCATTTTAATAATAACCGAATTTCATTCATCCCTATCTTTTTCCGTGCAGAACCGTCAACAGAAATAATTGGCGCTCCAGATCTATACATCGAAAGCGGGTCAACCATAAATTTAACATGCGTTATATTGAACTCACCGGAACCGCCAGCATACATTTTTTGGAATCACAACAATGCGGTGAGTATCACCTACATATACTCCACATAGATGTATACGAGTTTTACGTAACTTTAATTTAATCGGACTACATCGAATGGGAATAACCATTTTGCAACAAATTCCTCGATAGAATTCATTTTGCACTTCATATTTTCACTAATGCATGTGTTTTGATTTAAATATGTTTATTTTATCGTATTTCATACTGCCACAACAAAAGGCATTCCATTTTAATCAATTAAACGATAAGTGTGTGTATGTGGCAACACAAAGGCAATGTTATGGGAGCTTTTGTCGGTAAATGAAGTATAGACGAGATGTTGAATTTAAGAACCTAGACTTCATTTCAATTGCTTGTTGGAAAACGTTTAATGCCAAAGTTTACGTTTGTGTATTTGTTTTGAATAAATTATTGCCGAGAATGTTGGGAAAATGGGCTGTGAAAAGTTTATACTTTCTCAATACTCGTATATACAAACAAAAGGTGAATTAAAAACCAGCAAATTTTACGAAACGAATCTGGAGATATTTTTTGTGCCTTTAGCTATGGAATGAGTTAAAGTTACTTCCCTAGGTTGATATCTGAGAAACAGGTAAATGAAAACGGAAACTTATCACAATTTTGCTTCGAAAATTTATTCAAACAAATAATGGAAATAAACTTTGTTTTCAATTCATTGAAATTCTGGAGTTCTCTTCTTCTTAGAGGCTTATCATCACTCAGAAGTAAAATCGTATCGATTAACTTAATCGTTAAGTTTAAAATGGAGCGAAAATGTCAAGTCGGAAAGTAAAACTTGTCAATTATAAGCAAAAACATAAGCAAAGACCCGTACGTATCAAAATAGATGCGGCAAACGGAATGGATGATGCAAAAAGACTCGAACGTATCTAAATAAAAATGAGCAAACAATCCAATATTTTATGCTCTTTTATAATTCGGTGACCTTATGCAGCAATCACCTTTTTCCATTGAAGAACAATGGTAAAAGTTGGTTAGTGCATAAAGGCGTTGAATTATAAGAATTTCAAAGATCCATAGAAATTACTCAAGGTAATAGGCCATAGGTCAAGGTCATAGGCCCTACCGAAGTACGCCAACTTTACCTTAAGAAGCAAATTTCTAACAGCCATAGCTTTATAGATATGCGTCATCCCTCCCAGTTCTAGAAGTGACTAAATCTCGGGATTATGTAATTTTTCCCTATGACCCTGAAACATGCGTTCTCTAAAATTTTATTCTCAACAACTTTGCCTTTAGAAGGAACTTTCCAACTCTCATATCTCTAGAGATATGGGTCATCCCTCCCAATTATAGAAGTAGTCCCATCCCAGGATTGGGCCATTTTTCCCCAAAACCCTGAAACACGTTTTCTCTAAAATGTTATTGTTTACAACTTTGCCTTTGACATTAGGCCTCCATATTGCATAGTTGAGCAAATATTAGACGAAAAATCATCTGCTTTCGAAGATGGCCAAGAAACTCAATTCCGTCCATTCAATGGGGCGTAGACCACTGACCCTATTTCCACAAAAAAAAATTTCCCAGTTTTGTGAGATCAAATGCTTTCATTTGACACCAAAATGAACAATTTCCGTGCTATGCCTGCTGAGATATTTGCGAAAAAGTTTCAGCGACCGACGACGGCTACGCTGGAAAATCCATGTTCGACCATATTTACTTTTTTGACCATATCTCTTGAACTATCTACTTGACCGATTTTGCCTACCTTTGAACTTGAATAATGTACATTTCAAGGAAAAGAAGGTTTTTGGGTGATCGGTCGAGTCGTTTGGAAAAAAAGTGGAGACTGACGGACTGACGTACGAAAATTTTTGTATTCCAAAATTCATCACTAGACGATAATAAATGTATCCCCCACCTTCCATATCGATCTACCCCATGTTACAATAAAGTTATTTGTAGTAAACGTATAGGACCTTTATACTTCGTACGGGTAAAAAAAAAAAACATATGAAGGGACTCGTAAGTATCAGAATAGATGCGGCAAACAGAATTGATGTTACGAAAAGACTCGAACGTATAGTAAATATTGCCTTACGTCCACATTAAATTGTATTGGAAATTGCCGATAGGGCAATATTGAAAAATCCGTCCGAAGCAACGGTGTAAAAAATCCTCCTCAGAACACAAAATTCATCCGCAAATAGACGAAAATGTTCACTTCAATTTTCACCTCGTACAAATACTTCCACAGACAAAAATATTTCTTTCAATTTTCTCCACAAAATAGCAAAAAGCCATTTATTTGTCTAGAGCCGACCTGAGGACCGACCTAGGGTCCTAAGTGGAGGCCTTAGACACACACGTCCATAGACAAAAATGTTTCCCTCAATTTGCTCTGCGACATAGCAAAACCAATTTTTTTTTTGGTTAGGGCCGACCTTACGATCGACATGAGGCCCACTTCACAAAAGACGTCCGGTTATTTTTACAATTTTCCGACCCCCCTACCCCCTGGTCCAAATTCGTCCGGTTTTACAATGAAAAATTTGAGTTCACAAAATTTTTTTTTTTTATTGTAGAATTAATACTTTTGCCATTTTTATGTACATGTTTTTTCTAACAAACTGTCAAACGAACTACAGGAAAAGTCTGCGTTTCTCTCTCGACAAACAACCTCGGGCATGCTTCCAGTTATAAGTTATAAATTCTTGACGGTTTGACAAAATCACAAATTCTCAACCGGACGTCACGTTTCTCATAACCCCCCTCCTTCGTCCGGTTTCTCTTTACCCCCTCCCCCCCTAACGACCGGACGTCATTTACGAATGGCCCCTTGAGGCCTAAGCACAGACAAAAGTTTCTTTTGTAAATTGTCGGCCATGCCTAGATCTTTCCAACAAAAATAATTATGAAAATCGGAGAAGATTTACTCGAGCTATGTACAAAAGACCAAGAAACACTTATACGGCCCTAGCTCAGCGGCCCTTGGGCCGGCAGTGCACAGATTCAATTCCATAAAAGATTTTTCAATTACCTTTCAGGAAAAAAAAGTTTTTGAAAATCGGTCGAGTTTTACTTGAGTTATCGTTCTCCGTCTTCGTACGGGTCTAAAAAGTTCTTGCAAAACCTTTGGGATTTTCGTACGGCTCTGCACGTTTTGTTTGTTGTTGAGATATAACGACTTTAAATTGATGGTGAAAAAAGCGTTACGAAATTTATGAACAATCCCTTACACTGAGATGTGGTACATATCAGTCAAATGGTGACTTTAGTCCTTGAGTGGGTCGTTTCCACATATATGTCAACATTTGGATTCATTGATTTTTGATCGGGGCCTGATAATCGGATCACGAAATTGTCGTTCGTGGCTTTCTTACGAAGTGGATGCCACATTCATCTGCATTCGCTTACACCAAATTGATTTTTAGACCCGTACGAAGAGCGCAGTGCATCGAAAAGGGGTCTATTGCGTTTACCACGACGTCGAATTTCAACCCGCGAGTAGGGGGTCCGTCAACACGATAACTCGAGTAAAACTCAACCGATTTTGAAAAACTTTTTTTTTACTGAAAGGCAATCGAAAACTCTTTTATGGGATTGAATCTGGGCGCTGTCAGCCCAAGGGCCGCCGAGCTAGGGCCGTTTAAGTGGTTTTTGGTCTTTTGTACGTGACTCGAGTAAATCTTTTCCGATTTTCATTACATTTTTTTTGTTTGGAAGGCCTGAGTGTGGCCGACAATTTATGGAAGAAACTTTTTTAATTTTTATTATTATCCGTTTATTTAATTAAATTGTTTTTTTTTCGATCATATTAATAAAAAAATACAATTTGTATTTTTTAAAAAAAAGACGACAGCAAATAATAATAAAAAAAAATGAGAAAATCAGACAAAAAAAGTAAAATAAATGTCAATTTGAGTCCTTGGACTTAGCTAGGGCACTAAAAACGAGTCTCTGCTTGGGCTCTATGTGTTTTTTGTACATAACTCGAGTAAATCTTTTCCGATTTTCAAAATTTTTTTATTGTTTGACAGATCTGGGCATGACCGACAATTTGTGGGAGAAACATTTCTCGATTTGAGTCTTTCGACTTAGCTAGGGCACTACAAACGAGTCTTTGTTAGGGCCCTACGTGTTTTTTGTACATAACTCGAGTAAATCTCTTCCGATTTTCAAAAACTTTTTTTTTGTCTGAAAGATCTCGTCACTTTATAGAAGAGCTTTTGCCTGTGCTCAGGGCTCAAGTGGACCTCATGTCGGTCCGAAGGTTGGCCCTAACCAAAAAAATGTTTTTTGCTATTTTGCAGAGGGAAATATTTTTATTGCATTCGCGCAGTGTTTCCCCTTAAAAATTATTAATCTAGTAATATAAAAGAGCAATTATTATTCGCTGACAATAACATTTGTCGTTCTCCTCTGTTTGTTTTCTCTTTTTCGCTCATGCAATAAAGCATCATATTGCCATTTGAGGGGACATCTCGGCAAGCCTCGATTATTCCCCTCAAATGACAATAAAATACTATCGTCTACGGAAGTATGTGTCTGAGGCCTCTACTTAGGGCCCCAGGTCAGTACTAAGGTCGGCCTTAGCCCGAAAAATGGTTTTTTGCTATGTTGTAGACAAAATTGAGGAGATATTTTTTCTCTATTTGGAGGTCAATTTTGTGCGTTCGGAGAATTTTTTACACCGTTTCTTCGAACGGGTTTTTCAATATTGCTCTATCGGCAATTTCCAATACAGTCTAATGTGAACGCAATATTTACTTAAATACGTTCCAGTCTTTTCGTAACATCAACTCTGTTTGCCGCATTTATTCTGATACCTAAGGGTCCCTTCATATGTTTTCCAATACTTTCGGATCATGTGACCATGCTCATACTGCTACATTGGTTCGTTTGGAGAAATTCTGTCATTTTTCGTAGTGTTGCCTGATTAAAATCAACTTGATGTGGCAATAGAGTTAAAGTGGCAAAAGTGCTTCTATAACTGGTTCATCCTCATAAAGAATAAAACGTTTATTGATGTTATTGTAGTGAGTTAAAAATTTGTATAATCCATATTCGTCCGTTCAAAAACAACAACAGCAACGAATGAATGCCCCAAGTCGAAATTGAGTAAATACAATTTTTATTTTTTTCCCATACAGATCATAACATACGAGTCACCCAGAGGCGGTGTATCGGTTTTAACGAAAAAAGATGAAACGACAACATCGTTTCTTTTGATCAAGAGCGCACGACCGTCAGACTCCGGACAGTATCAATGCAATCCGTCCAACTCAAAAAGCAAGAGTGTGATGGTGCATGTTCTGAATGGTAACTAATTAATCTAATTCTTGCGAATTCCTTCACTGAATACGATATCGATCGTTGGTTGAAGGAATGAGCACGAATTAAAGTGTTTTCTGTATGAAATATTCTATTCGATTTGTATAAGAACAGTTAAGAGAAAAATTAAACAGGTGCTTCGCATTCTGTTTCCAGGGGAGTTCCCAGCAGCAATGCAGCGCGCGGCGCGTCCTCATCATCCAATGTCATCAAATCACTACCTATTTGTATCAATTTCAGTACTATTTTCTACATGGTTTTTGGCATTTGGAAACCTCTTCAAACTTTTGTGTACGCAGTGCTGCTGGCTAACAACTGGTTAAGGAAAATTTTGCTAGTTTTTATCAGTTCAACGCACATCCAATTTATTAATTATTATTTTAATATTCGAAGAAAAAACCATTTGCGGTTTTTTCAGCGAACAAATAGACTATGTTTTAATGCATGTACCAGTAGATGTTTAAATTATAATCGACTGCGATATTCGCTGATATTGTGGCGTGGAAAATATGCTGTTAGGTAAAATATAACAAACAAATATAAAGAAAAAAAAAATATTTTAGAAATAAAGTTGTAAGTATAACAGAGGGTTTAAAAAAAGCCCGGAGATGATAAATTTTCATTAAACTTTGGTTTTAATTTTAGGCTTTTTACTGTATAAAGATATTACTAAATGAGAGATATAAATAATAATGAAAAATATATATGAAAATAATGTAAAATTACGAAACGTTAGAGGAAAATTGTAAATTTTCTTTCTTCTCGAATAACAAATTATCATCTAGATTTTCTTTTCCTTTTTTGCCAATCGTAACTTTCTTTCAACTTTCTTTTGGTATTTTCTTGTTATTTTCCGATTTATTTTTAGCATTTTGTTTCAGGAATATTTAAGTTTGACAATCACGTAATTGAAAGTTTAATTAAATTGAAGAAGCTCAAGGTCTTTGCATACGTAAAAACAATTTCCGAATCGAAACATATTTCTCGAATCGATGAAACCTTTTTACATTCACACACTGTGTGTTATTTAATGTAAGCAATCAACCATATAAGTCAACCAAACTAACGGAATGGTTACACAATTATTTGAATTCAACATGGTCGAAAGGATGTTATGTTATGTGAGTTAAATGGAATGGAGAAAGACGAAACACTGCAATCAAACGAAAAACTTAATTGATATTTTGGATGTTTCGTTGCTTTCAATTTGATTAAAAATTAATTAAAAGCAATGTCGATGTAGTCGTGTTCGTGTTATTTGGGAAATTTTTGTTACAAAATGTTGAAAAGATTTGTATGTTTTAGCTCAATACGAAGTCGAAGAGTTTATGGTGTTGCCAAAAAGTTTGTAATGTGGAAACATTATTGCAGCACGGGTGTTTAGGTGTAACAAGTCAGTTAAAATATTTGTTCGTCCGTTTGCCTTCTTACCTTGGCTTATAAACCATTGCAATAAAGTTTTTTCATTTAAAATTTCTATGGAATTCTGTCCAAATATGCGCTAAATGGGCAATCTCCAGGCGCTGGAGAAACAACGGCGTTGAACAAATGTATTAATAAAACGTTTTGAAGTATAGCTAGTTTTCTGTGTTAGCTATATGCGACTCTTATTTATCGTTTTTTTAACATTATGCGCCATTTGACAACTGAGCCTGTCGGCCTATACCACCTGTCAAAATGACATTTTAAACGTCAAATATTTAAGTAAATAGATTTTTCTTTCGTCTTAAATTCTCTTTTTGATCAAAATTTGTTCTCATTAACGACACAAGCATATTGGACCTTTCCCCTAATTCCTCATTTGCTCTATAGCTTTGACGGTAAAACGTCATTTTGAAAGTTGGAATAGACCATGTTTGTTCATAGCTGAATTAACGTCTCAACATAGAACTACTACCATTTCTCAAGAGGCGTCATTCATGCTTTCATAGCTGAATACGGACAAACATAAAATTAATGGCGCAATCTATTCTCGTGGAATTTGACGCAAGACGTGCATAGAACAAAAATTAACTTTTTGCAATTCACCGACAAAAACTCGCTTTTTCGTGCGTCATTTCGGTGTCGCATGAAGGTTTTTTAACGCACTAGTGCGATGAAGGTTTTTTTACGCACTACTACTAGTGGGATGACGGTTTTTTTACGCACTACTTGAATTGACTTTTTATATTAAAAGAAAATTTCGTTTTTGTCGGTGAATTGCAAAAAACGTTGTTTGATGCACGTTGTTACGTATGCTGGTAGTTTAACGCACACGATGTGTTGCCGAACTCAACTTCGGCTCGTATCGGCAATCTCACATCTAGTGCGTCAAACTACCTTCATACGTAACTTGTATCAAAACTTAGTATTCTGGCCTCATTAGCAAAAACTTGACGGTGGAGTGTTGTCACAGATACAACAAAATAAAGGGGTTTGCTGCGTGGTTCCTTCGGTGAAACTAAGTTATAAAGAAGTTTACAAAAAATATTCATGAAAATGAGTCTGACGATTAGAGAAATTAGGGACGTCAACAATATTACGTTTTTTTATGTCATAGGGTCATAGGGGTCATAGGTTATAACTAAGGTTATAATAAAACCCAGAGACTATGAAAATGTAGTAATTCTAGTACTTTTCCATAGATCGTGTTTGTCTAGTTAACTTTTTCGTTGCGCTGCTCTCAATACGTAAGTAAAGCTTTCAAATTCTGCTTCTTTGCGCACGGGACGGCTTATGCGAGGGTTTATGTTTTCTTTGAACATTTTTCAAACAACTCAATCTATTTAAATGTCATGTTCGTCTCTTTGATAATTTCTGACGGAATGTATTTTCAATATTGAAGTGTTACGTTTTCAGTTCTAGTAATATTTATATAACTCTGACTGAAAGTATCTACTTTGCTACGTGGTGTATTGTGTGAGAATCAAGAAATGACGTGGATTATTGCATTATATAGAAGTAATGTAATTTGAAAGTAGGTTACATTTTAAGCATTTTTCGCGAAGAAAATCTATCGAAATAGTGTGTGGTTTCATTCAAAGATCTCAAGTTACAAGGTAGATATTTTGCATAAAGCTAAGAAATTCGTATTAAGAAAATTTTACCACATTTTGAAATGCATCAACGTCGATAATTTTGCGCTCAATCAAATGGAATTGGTAAGTAATACTGACAAAAATCACACTAATAGTCACGGATGGGCTTCCAATTTTTGTTTTGTTTTGATGACTGACTCGTTCTTTAAAGTAGCCTTTCATTCCTCCATATAAGAATCTGCCATACCATCTCTGTTGCAGGGTTTTAAGTATAAAGTTTTAGTAACGCAGGATACAAATTTTGAAAAGTGTGGTGAGCTTGGGGTGAAGAGCTCAATGAAGAGTTAAATGGTCTGCAACTTCATGGCTTTTTTTGGTCGAAAAAAACCGGAATACTGTCATCTCCCTACTGTATTTTCTAGTTGTCTAGAAAGCATAAAGGGGTGCAGTCGCCCAAATCGAAGTTTGAATT
The DNA here is from genome assembly GCA_029228625.1 of Pseudolycoriella hygida. Lineage (NCBI taxonomy): Eukaryota > Metazoa > Arthropoda > Insecta > Diptera > Sciaridae > Pseudolycoriella > Pseudolycoriella hygida. The sequence goes on along the minus strand of CM055405.1, from coordinate 41,040,806 downwards.
CTATGTATCAAAACCTACTCTCTCAGATCAACTGGCAGTCTTCTTTGATCGTCTGTCCATGAACTTTGCAGCTTCCCCATTTTTTTTGCAACTACATAACTGCTACTTTCCACACCTCCTCATCGCGGCACATCTCCGATATTATATGTTCAGCATTTACCTCTGACCTACTCACCGCCGCCAGCTCACATCGCGCTTGTTCGAAGCGAGGGTAGACAAATATTACGTGCTCCGCAGTCTCTTCTTCATTCTTGCATGTCGTGCTGAAAGGTGACTCCGCGAATCCAAAAATGTGCAGGTATTTCCTGAAGCACTCATGGCCCGCCAGAAACTGTGTCAGTTGGAAGTTAACCTCTTCATGTTTCCTCTGTACCCATGTCGTTATGTTTGGTATGAGTCTATGGGTCCACCTTCCCTTGTCCTTGGAGTCCCACTCCTACTGCCACTGTCTTAGTGATTCGGCTCTTAATTGCGTCCTAATTGGTAATTTGACCCTCACTTCTCTTCTTTCTATGACATTCACTGTCTTCTGTCCCGGCTATGACATATACCGCTTCTAGAGATGTCGTTCGGTATGCGCTTGCTACTCTTAAACTTATCAGCCTTTGGGCTCTATTAAGCCTCCTCCGATTCCTGTTCGTATCTAGCGCCTGTATCCTGGTGCCCCGTAGCGCAATATCGATAAGGTGACGCTTGCTAGAGCCTCCTTTTGCTGCTGCCGAAGGGACAGATCAAATTTTGAATGAAATTCCATTGTTTAAAATTCGACATGTACGTTTTTACATACGGTTCGATATAATTTATAAAAATCCGAGATTTTTAAATTTTCAATGATTTTTTGAAGATTTTTGTGATTTTTTATAATTTTTGAAACCATTTAATGATTTTGGTGATTTTCGAAATAATTTAATGGTTATTGCTGATTTTTAAAATGATTTCCAATGATTTTTGGAAGATTTTCAATGATTTTGGGAAGTTTTTCAATAATTTTGGGAAGATTTTCAATGATTTTTGGAAGATTCGTAATGATTTTTTAAGACTTTTGTGATTTTTAATGATTTTTGATGATTTTCACGAATGATTTTGACCTTTTTTTTTGCACCGTACCATGATTTTCCGGAGTCGTTTCCTCCTCGGCTGCTGCGCGGTCCAATGCCGTTTGACATTATTCTGGCCAGTATAAACTGCGGCCGCTTTAAACCAACATTTGCGTCTAAAGCATAACAACACTTTTACGCACCTTGAGAGGTAGTGTATATAGTTATGTTAAGGTGATGCCGTTGTAGCCAAGTCCGGCAAAGCGGGCTGATGTCAAAAAATGATGTACGGGAAACTTGAATCTAGCAACCAATACTTTACGGCACCAATACTTTACGGCGCAATACTTTTCAATTTGACATCAGGCTACCCTATACCGTTGTACTGTGCAAAAGAAGGCAGCCTGGTGTCAAAGATTGTATAGGGGTCATTCACAAATTAAATAACGCAAGAGGGGGGGGGGAAGTATGTGGCAAGCGTTACAGCTATAACAAAATTGGGTCGACAGAAGAGACGGGGGATGAGCGTCAAAAAATCCTAATTTTTGGGTTACGTAATTTATGAACGGCCCCATATCATTTTTATGGCATTGACGAATGCCTAACAACGCACTAAATTTCAATTTGACACCAGTCACCGCTGCAACTTACATTTAAATGAACTTTGCGCAGCCCTTTGTCAAGATGAAAATTGTTGAATTCATCAATTCCGTCACAGTGATACGTTTCAATTTCTTATAACAGGCTGCCTACTTTGTGCCGTCGAGCCATGACAAAGTACGCAGCTATTGACTATTATTTTCCCATAAGTTACTCGCTATTGGCTCTAGCATTTCCTTAACATCACTTTTTGACACATCTTCCACTCGTTGCAACTTTCTGAAGGCTGATACTTCAGATTCAAGATACAATAGTTTCGTGCACTAGATCAATCTAGTGCGTGAAAGAACTATAACTGCTTGATGCATCGAGGATTAAAACTTACAAAATTTGCCATTAATTTTTGAAACACCACCAAACTGGGCACTTAATGTCCAGAAATTGTAAACGATGAAGAAAAGTGTCTAAAAATGTCGAGAAACAGAAGACGCCCATAAACTCAGCTATCTCATGATTCATTGTAATAAATGTCCTGATCGGGTATCAACAAGGCACTCCGTGTGTACTTTATCTTAACATCTAACATGAAAACAAATTTCTCGGTTTTTCCATTCAATCAAAATTGTATTCCTTGTACATTTTCCATTACGATAAATAAATATTTCATGTGCAAAATGTCAACTTAATCTCGAATAATGTTATTACATTGAAAAGTCAATATTTTAACTATACGAAATATAACGAAACGCTCGCTGCCAACACAAATCCAGAGCGTTTCGAATACGACATTCACATAAATATCGCCCATGTACGTACATAACTTATTAAATTCCATTTTTTTTCTTATTGTTTTCAAATTTTTCATTCCTTTATATTACCTTCGGCTTTTTCCTGCTTCTTCTTCAGGTTTCAGTGAAAAGCAAAACAGCATGACGTACAACACCTTATACGATAAATTGTTTAAGAATAATATTTCAAAAAACATCAAACGAACAAATCAAACTGCCGAAAAAGAAATGTATTCTGAACCGAACACACATAGGCTACACATCACATATAAAAGGGTTCCACCAGCATTCTCGCATTATATATGTCTTAACACCTTATTTTGTACATGACGACAACGAGATTACATGTTTGTGTGCTACAATTTTTGGAGCTAGGAGTTAGGGTAAGAGGTTTGAGAATTCACCAGCAATTGGGTTATTGCTTTGAACATGAACCATCGGATCGATAATAGTCATTCATTTTCACCAAGCAAACAGAATTTCTATCAAACAAATAAATTAAGTTAAAATCGTAAGTACGGTATTACATGACTAATGCGTGTGTACGTGGTTACATTTCCCTTTAAGAATATTGAATTTGTCGAGGATTTTCTTCTTCTTTTTCTTTTCTTGATTCCAGGTAATGCCAAAGTCGCCTCAATTTTTTTTGTCATACTTTGCATTTGCTCGACGTTAAGTCTTCCTGTAGTAAATGTATTCCATTAAACTCAACGGCTTATTCATTCGTTCAACTGAGGCTTTCGCGTAAAATCTCTTTTTGCGAAATAGGAACTTCTACTTAATGTTTTACAGTATGTAAAGCTTTTCGCTTGGGCACAAAGATAATTTCGGCAATCGTAAAGCTTTCTGTATAAACGAAGGATTTTGAGTGTTAATGTACACGCCACTATTTCCACTATGGCGAACTCAAATTCACTGGTTGAAAATTAGAAACTCCGCTAGATACAAATTCCATCAAATCAAATTGAATGAGTTCAGGTACCGGAAGTCTATTGGCGGGGTCAACATATTCGTTTGTGGAATTTCAGTATATTAGAAGATGAGGTCATTCAGCATGGCCATTGCTTATCGAAAGTTTCATATTGAAAAATTCCGCCACGTTGTTCGCAACATTTAATTTAACCCAACACTTGAAACAGCTGAAAATTGGAGTTCAGTTCATTATCATGTTCGTGAGATTAAAACTAAATCCAATTTTTGCGTTTTAATGACTGGAAATGGTCTTCCGAATAGCTTTAATATTGAACGGATACGCGTTTGTTCGGTCTACCAAAATTCCAATTTTCTTGGGTATTACAAGAGATAGGAAACAAGTTAAAATAGCTATTTAAGTATCCCATAAATTCGCTATTTCAACGTACATGATGACTACATAAATTTCGTATTTCAACTTATTTCATGGTTTTCACTGTTTCCAACATAATTGGAATCTTCCATGCTGTGTGTTCATTATTGTGTCTTAGAAAAAAAAATGATGGAGTAGGCAGTTTTGCCATAATTTGACGAATTATTTCGATGAAAATTGCCATCATTTTCATGTTTTTGTTATCGAGAAATCGAAAAGATTCCTCCAGCCGCAGTAAAATTGACACTTCGGTCGAAAAATACATATTGCTCTCATTTGGCCAACCATTGTTTTTCAAAAATATTATTAATTAGCTCGGTTACCCGGGCTTCGCCCGGGATATCTCACTCCCGACCGATCGGCTACATTTTGCTCGTCTTTGAAAGTCAGACATGTCGCATAAAACAAACCACATCAAAATTGTGACTTTACGATTGAAGTGAGAACTAAGACAGATGAAAAACGTAATTTTTGAAAGTTGTTTCGTTTCTTAAATAAAGGAATTCTTGGGCAAGACTGAGCTATTTAGACCTTTTGTAAGGCAAATTTCTGCCACAGTCTTGAAAAAAATTGAAATGGCGATACTCAAAGTGTCAAACCTGCCCTCTCTCGGCGGCCCTTGGCCCTTGAATTGGGCATCTAAGGACCATGATCAATATTATAAATGTCGTAATGAACGCATATGACACGTACTTCGTACGGGTCCAATTATTTGGCCCTCGGCCAACCGTAGCACCGACCTTGGGTACAGTTAATGAGACGCACCAAGAAGAAGTTAGTTGCAATAAGGTGCATTCAGGTGGAGCAAATGCAGTCAGTTACACCAAGGTGCAGTGAGGTGCAGTGTATTTTGGTTTTTATATTATATATGTGGATATCTGTTGGGACAATTATAATATAATCACAGCAAACAGATCAGGCTTTATTCAAACAAATAAGATATCCTCCTGGCAAGAGTGGGTCAAACTAGGGGCAGATAATCGTGTGTTTTGAGTGCAGAAGGATTTTCTTAAGGAATATCTTTAAAGGATTTTTTTTTTGATTTCCAATGATTTTCTATCGTTTTCTTTGATATTCAAGGATTTTCTTTGTCTCTTCCGAGCATTTTAACTCGAATTTTACACGATTTTTGGGGATTTTCTTTTGATTTTCAAATATTTTCTATGATTTTCAAGGATTTCCTTTGATTTCCAAGGATTTTTTTGAAATTCGTAGGATTTTCTTAACAATTGATTTTCTTTTGAGTGCAGAAGGATTTTCTACGTTTATCTGCCCCTAGGTTCAAAACCAAAGCGGAATTTTGAACACGGGGAAGAAGGGGTTTTCAAAACAGAGCAAATAGAAATGTATGAATGTACTCTCGTAGTACCAATAAAGCAGACCAAATGGTAACCAAAGTTGTGCAGGTCGAATTGAAAATCTTGAACTTCCAATCATTTTCATAAGTTATCGCTAAAAATTATTAATATAACTTCCTTTTTCTCAGGGGGTGGCAGTCTTTTGTTTTAATACAAGAAGAGAATCACAAGCTTATGCATCTTTCTTATTTCTCTTTTATCTCTTTTTTCACGTATTCGCTTGCATTTTGTTCATGTAAAACTAGGTTTTTTGGTGAAACGAGTTAAAATGAAACGTTGCACAATCTTACGATTCTTCTTCTGTATGTACAAGTAACACTCAACGTGAAAGTAGCTGCAGTTGCGACCGAAGCTAGCTTCATTGCAAAAAAATCAGCTGATTTCATTAATAAATTTACCAAAATCAGCTGACTTCATTGAAAATTTCAATAATCAGCTTGTCTATAAGACAAAGAACCGAACCCAGTGCACACCTTCCAATAAGTTAACCGACGAAAGAGAATTGGTATAGCAGACAACATACAATCTCGTGATTACCCGTCCAATATTTAGCAATGTTATTCCTTCTCACCAGTCCAGTCGATTGAAAATCATCAAAAAAAATACAAATCTTTAAATTTTCATAAAAGTTTTCCCCGATGAAAATTTTTAAATGCTGCGCCTTGTGCCGTCCAGCAAAAACATTGTCGGCACACGAGTCTATTGCTATCATCACACTTTAATGATTATTTCTTTACGATTGCATTTTCTTGTCCTTTTTTATTCGTTCCGTAGCATAAGCTGCACAGCGTCAATTGAAAATTAAAAAGAAAAACCGACCCGAGGACATGAATATTTGAATGGAGATGACAATTTTATTGCATTTGAAATTAAATCGCAAAGAGTACAGCTAGTGAAAAGTGTTTCATTTTTCTGGATTGTGTTCAAATCGTAAAGAGCAATGCTTTGTAAAATTCAATTACAATCTGTTTGAAATTTTGAAATATTATATTTGAAAAAAAAAGGAAATTCGATAAATTGTTTCTTTTCGGAAACGTCTACAAAGTTTTAGTACGGCAAACTTCTCCATTGTTATTTTAATTTATTTTACGTGAATCCTTGAGCTGCATAAATTCTATTCCATGGAAGGTATTCTTTTTTCGATTTTATTTAAACCAACACAGTCAAAAAATAAATGTCATTTTCGAATATAAAAACGTTTTTTATCGAGTAATTTGAACAAAGCACACAAGTACACAACCGCAAACAATATACAAATCAGGTGCATGACGTTGGCAGCACCATCATTTAGTGCTTTGCTAGGGCGGAGCTAACATGTTACGTAACAAATTGACAGGTCATATTTTCATACAATGGTTACAGATTCAGACTACATACGATTAGTTGAAGAAGGCGGGTGGGGCGGACTAGAGATGAGCGGGCAGCACTTTTTTGATGCCCGTGCCCACCCTACCCTACACTGAAACCACACAAAGGTGATATGCTGCAAATTTGGACCCTAGACCCTCTTCAAATGTATATCTGTGATGTATGACTATATTAGTGTGGACTATAGAATTTTATTCAGCGTGTATGTAAATTATACCTTCTCTTTGTAAGTTAATACTAGTATGTTGAATAATTATGCAGCCTGCTACTAATATAATCATACGTCACACAAGTATGCATGTTTGAAGGGGGTCTGGGATTCAAATATGCAGCATATCACCATTGTTAGATTTCAGTGTAGCCCAAAATTTAAGAAAATGCCCACCCCAAAACCTTCCCGTCAAAATTGTCCCCAAGCCCACCCGTCCTCTGCCCGAAATTTGAGAAAAATGCCCGCTCGATATGTGCCTGTCAATTTCATGACCGAATCTCTCCGTTCCCCAAATTCTTCCATAGCACACCCTCGAAAATTTAGTTGAAAATTTTTTAGGCCATAGTTCTAAACAAACGTGGTAATACGAAGGTAATCTATCTCATGAATATTCAAATGAAGATATTTTTATTATTACGAAAACAGGGTTTGTTTGAAATAAACTCTCCAATTTTAAATTATGCCTTTTATTTTTATTCTTTAACCAACCGGTTTCAGGAACTATGTTCCCATCATCAGGGCTTGGTTCAAACTAAAAGTATATTGACACAACCTTAAGGAAATTTGAAAAATACATACATAAAGTCATCTCAAAATTGATACTGCAATTACGTACATCATACAACGGGTAACGAATTTTTTAAAAAATTTGTTAAAAAATTCGTTACCCGTTGTATGATGTACGTAATTGCAGTATCAATTTTGAGATGACTTTATGTATGTATTTTTCAAATTTCCTTAAGGTTGTGTCAATATACTTTTAGTTTGAGCCAAGCCCTGATGATGGGAACATAGTTCCTGAAACCGGTTGGTTAAAGAATAAAAATAAAAGGCATAATTTAAAATTGGAGAGTTTATTTCAAACAAACCCTGTTTTCGTAATATTTACACAATTGTGCCGTATTCTGCGTATCAATTAATTAATAATTTGTTAATTGAATTATTATTACATTCAAGATATTTTTCATTTGTTCTCTCTACGTAGATTTTTAGATTTATCAGTTTTGGTCGCTGGACCATGAAACATAGATCTAGTGATCCTTTGTTTCATCACCCGTTCATCATGTAAATCTTTCAAACCTCCAAGTGCCAACCAAGAACCTATCAAGTGCGGTAGGTCCTGTGCTAGGCACTGTTTTGGGGTGGACCACATGACTTCCTAGAGTCTTGAGTCTCAGTAAGAAAAACACTCACAAATTATATGAACACCAGTCTCCTTACTGAAGCCACAGGTGCATTTGGGATCGTTTGAGAGTCCCATTTTAGCCAGATGCTTGCTTAGACCACAGTGTTCGGTGATTACACCCACCATCCGTTTGATGCGACACATACTCATGCCTAGCAATTCTCCAGCCCACCTTCCATTGGATACCGGGAAGAAATGCTTCATATGCTTTTCTCCCTCATATGTGCTCCAATGGTTTGCGAATTCCGACCGCACCGAGTCTTTCAGCACTTTCTCGCATGCTGAGTGTGGGATGGGTATAATGGGTAAATTTGTTTATTTAAATTTTAAGACGGACATGTAACCCGTTGAATTTGTGCCCGTGTCCTAAGGTAAGGCGGCCTAAAAATTTGAAAAAAAAAATTGCCCGCCCCGAAACGTGGCCGTTAAATTTGTGCCCCGCCTGACCCATTCCCTATCGGGTACAGGCTTTTTTTTAGATTTATCAGGTTGGGACGACCTACTGTTGGGTCGTGAAACACAGATCTACTGATCCTTTGTTCCTTTCCTCACGTAAATCCTTCGAACCTACCAGTACCAGCGAGGAACTTGTCGAGGACAATTGGTCCCAGCTTTAGTACATCCAGAGGCCTGATCACATGACCACCCATATTCCTGAGTCTCAGTTGAGAAAACTTTGGACACTCGCAAATTACGTGGTATGCGGTTTCGTTACCGAGACCACAGGTACATTCGGGATCACTAACGATTCCCATCTTTGACAAATGACTGCTTAGCCCACAGTGCCCGGTAATCGCTCCCACTACTCTTCTTATGCGGTCTATGTTCAGCAGTGCATTTGTCCACTTGCAGTAGGGCATTGGTAGGAAATGCTTTGTATGCCTTGTCCCACCATATTCATGCCAACGCTTTATTCGCTCTGAACGCACTCATTCCTTTACAACCTTGTCACATTCTGACTGTGGTTTGTGGTATAGGAATGAACGGTTCGGGTCCACATTGAGCAGATGTAGCACCCAGCTTTGCCAGTTCATCTGCTCTCTCACTTCCATCCATTCCAGAGTGCCCCGTAACCCAAGCAACCGTCACCCGATTTCTCAGGTCCAGCTGGTTCAGTTTGCTTTTAAACTCCCTCATTAATTTGGATGTGGTGACAGGCGACATTATAGCTCTGATCATTTCTTCGCTGTCGGAAAGGATTGTGACTCTTTCGCCTACCGTTTCCGGTCTCAATGCACTTCGCAACCTTCCATCGCTGCGAACGTTTCTGCCTGAAGTATACTAAATGGAATAGGCTCCAGGGTTAATACCCCAGCCCCCACCCCATTAGATTTGTTTAATCCATCTGTCAAACAAATGAGTCCATCCGTGAACAGACAATCTGGCCAACCTCTCAGCCATTCTAGTCTATCCTGTATGACAGCCTCATTGTGCTTCACATAATTTCTTGTTTTATCCGGTCTCTGTGCATGTTAAAAATAGGATTGGCTATTGCCCTCCTGATTTTTCCAGGATGCATTCCAGTCTTTGAATTTCGCTCAATTCCTTCCTCGCGGTCTCTACTTCGAGCCTAGGCCACCAAACGGCAGCCACGGGTGATCATATGTCTCACTACTGTTTCGTAAATCCACAGTATGGCCTTGGATGGAAAGCCCCAATTTTTAACAAAGGCACTTCTACATATCCAGAAGGCTGTCAGAGCTTTACATACAAGCATAATTTGAAATTCTCTCCCGCCCGCTCATCTCCAGAGCCGACCTTTTGATTCTTTTCCGGTTCTTGTGATTGTTTCAAAAGTCAAATTTGTCGTTGGGAAGGTTTACGAATAGGTTAACAGATGGTTTAGGGTTTGTTCCAATCGATTTCGTAATTTAGCGTTATAGGCAATTTTTAACGGAAAGTGCGGCATCTATTATCGTCGTGACGTCGATATCATGCACTAAAGATAGTCTGCTCCAAATGTCAAAATTCTCTGAGAGAGAATTGCCAATATAAAACTCAACTTTCAGTGCCAAAAAAAAAGCGCCAAACTTAAGCCTTGCGTTGGTTGACAGGACCAAATCGTGAAATAGAGCAAAAAATTGAAAATTTCGTTTGTTTGAGCTGTTGAGCAAAACAATCTGAAATAGAGTAAATGCACCAGTCATCGGTCATGTAGTAGTCTTCGGCCAAATCATAGTTTCACTAGTTACCGGCCACATTTCGCATTGAAATAAGGCCGATTACTGGTGCTCGCCGGAGACTACTGCATGGCCGATAACTGGTACATTTACCCTACACATTTTCGACTATATGTTTTCTTCTCACCGAATAAACAATTAATTGAGAGCTATTGATGACGGAAATCGAATAATTTTGCTAAGGTTAGAGATGTGCGGGCGGGCACCTTTTCGATGAAAAATATCCGCCCGGACCGATACGCGCCCACACAATTTGTTGGCACGAACGGGCATTAGGCGGCCCGAAAATTCAGGAAGACCACATATCTCTAGCTAAACTTGGAAGTGGTACAGTTACACAGCACTAAACTGTCACTAATGTGCAATCTCTACCCTGACGCAACACTAAGTGATCATTTTGCCAGCGACATACAAATCGAAAGAAAATCTATAAAAATTAGCGACGGCATGTAAATTTCCCAATGTACGAATGTTTTGTAGATAAAAGTAAAATTACAATAAATCCAACAAAAGAATATATAAAAATTAACAAAAACAAAAGAAATGGCTAAATTGTTGCTAATAAAAAATTAAGAAATTATATATTATATAAATTATATATTGCTCAAAAAAATGATATTATATGTTTAATGGGAAAAGAAAAAAAATGTTAATATTAACAAATACCACGTTGTATGTATAATATTTCAGCAAAAAGTTTATCTTTCAATGTTCTTTGCCATTGCTGTGTTTTGTTCGGTTTAACGATTCCATTCACTAAATTATCTAAAATGTTAGATAAAAACTTCCCAGAGTGTTTGTCCTAATAAAAGCAGTTTCTTTCATTTTCCGTCGTCCAATCTAATTTTTGTGTCTTTAAGATACCCCCGCACACAATCATAAACTTGAGAGTAAAGTAGAGAAAGGTTGTTCTTCATAACTTAAACAAGATTAGGGAATGTCTTAATATGGCAAGGGATAGCAAAGTAAATAAAATAAAGGAACAATATCATTCCGATGATAAGGTTATACACCTGTATGAAGTGTTTAATATCTCAAAGGGTATCTGCATTATGGCTCACAAACACGGATTCTATAATAATTCTAATTTTAATGGTAAAATTTGTTGGCCTCTTCCACTTTTCCGTTATACGGTCGGTTGAGTTGGAAGAAGAGATTAGTTTGAGTTGTTGTTTCTTGCGTGAAATTTTATTATACAAAACTTCTGACAATAAATGAATTTTGACTTTAGGAAGAAAGCTCTATTCATTAGGCTTCTTGATTTCGTTTCAACAAGGAAGTGAAGAGTAAGGGCATGCAGCCCGTCACTAAGCTTGGAATAGACCTTTTTCAATCTAATATTAGAGGAAAAAGGTTGCTCAAGTGGAACTACAACACGTCATCTCAAAAGAACTAGCTATTTTTGTGATTTCAATGTATATTCGTAAATACATTCACGAAATTTACATTAGATATCAAATTTAACAAATGCAAGTGAATTTTGTCCAAAAAATTGGATTTGGTATCTCAGAAAATGCAGTAAGTCATCGTGTAGCATCGGCAATTACGCACATTAGTCCGTTCATTTAGGTGCACAACCCAAAATACAATAGGTGGCCCAGGGCTTTCGAAGAAAGGTAAAACCTTGCGAACCACAACTCAGTCTAGTGTTGAAATTCAGATTACCCCAAGTGTTTGTGTCACCATCAAAGTCGGCACCAGGCTGCGTACTTGGGAGTGCTATTCAAAATGAAATTCTTCAAAATGCATCGATTGATGTAATTTTGTGGGAACAATAATAGAAAATCTTTGGAAAAATGTTGGAAAACTGAGTGAAAATTATAGTATTTCTTTCGCTGCGCCAATGTAGTAAGAAACTTGTAGGAAAAGTGTAAGAACGCTGTACGGAGAGTTTATAGTTATTTACATAACTAGGTATGAAACGTTGAAAAATCGAAGTTTCGTGTGAATTTTGTTGATCCGAGGCGAAGCCGAGGTCAATAATCACACACACGAAAACGTGACTTTTCATTTTTATCCCGAAGGAATTCTACATGCTGGGACCGTCGAAAGTTCATGCAACTCGATGTAATGAACGACTTTCGACCTGCAAACATGTAAATAAAATTACCCAACACTTTTCCTACATAATTCCTACAATTTTCTTACAAATTACCTACATTTTTGTATTGTATGTATGAAAATGTATAATAAAGGTTTTCTGAATGTTTTTTTAACACTCTCTCATTAACAATTAAAAACTTTTCAAATTTGGAAAAACAAAAAAATATTAAAATTCAATTGGAAGGGAAGCTAGTATTTCACTAGCTTTCTGAGAAGTGTTAGCATAGCCCACAGCGCAATTCCTTCCTTTCTTCTTGTATTTTTGTAGTTGAATAGTCTGCGTCATCCATACTTAGAAATGGCTTTCAAGTAAACGATAGCACTGTAATGGCAGTTATTATTTTCGTACACTTTTCCTACTTTTCCTACGCTAAACAAATGTAGGTAATTTGTAAGAAAATTGTAAGAAATATGTAGGAAAAGTGTTGGAAAGTATTGGAAAATTTCATTATACTTTCCCTTCAGTTTTTTTATACTTTTCATTTTCAACAAGTCTCTTACTTTTTTCCAACATTGGCGCGGCGTACCATAATTTTCCTACAGTTTTCTTACAATTTTCCAACACGTTCTTTCAGTTTAACGAACCCATCCATCAGTTTTCGAACTTTTTTCAAACGATATTCCTACGATTTTCTATCATAGTTCCCACAAAAGTTCGCCAATCATTACATTTTGAATTGTATTTGAATTGTATTTTGATTGTCACTCGTACTTGGGACCTAAAGCTGGGAATAAAGAAGGCAGCCTGGTGCTAAACATAATTTTTTACCAAAGTGGAGGCAGGAGTGAATTTCGTATGTCACATAAGTTTCAATGGTCCATGGCCATTTCAACAAAAGTGACGTGAAATATTATTTTAAACAAAGAATTGTTCTACGATATGCCGAAAAAATGCATCGATTTTTTTATAAAATTTATTAAAGTAATAAATGAAAGGATCACTTCAGTTAGTACAGCCGGCGAAATCGAAAAAAACAAGCGATGGCGGAGAGGATGGTTTTTGATTTCCAGCGTAAAGACCGCTCATAACATAGTAAATACTATTCGGTAGTACATTTGGCCTCGGTCACTTCGTTTGCGGCTGTCAAATGGAGCTAAAATATTGTAATTTTTTTCAAGAAAAACAACAAAATAAACAAAACGGTACGTTTTGAAGGTATGCAGTAGAATAATTTATTGCTTACAATTACGTTTTACGTCTGTTAAAATTAACTTGTCAACATAGCCATGGACCATTCGGCACCAGGCTGCTGCTGTGTCCCCTGCATTTAAAGTGTCATAACTCAAGGACGCAGTCTGGTGCTGAGTTGAAACTTAAGTAAATGTGTGGATCTAACTGCCGCCTACACTTTCGTAAAAAGAAATGTTCAGTTCAGCACCAGGCTGCCCCCTTTATTCCCAGGTACGCAGGCAGATGTCAACAGCCCGTCAAATTTGTTTTGATGTGTAAAAAAGTGGCGCTGTATTCTATGTGAAACAATATCAAATTCCATACATTTTTGATCCCTCTATCACAAATAATGTCTTTAAAGCCATCATTGTGGGATCTTATTTGACCCACATACATAGAAAGTGTTTGAACGGATGCAGATGCATGTTAAGAGCACTATCTCCTGCTTGCTTGGCGATTGCTTTGAGACTTTCGCATGTATTCAGTTGACCTATACATAGTTATTAACTTTAATTGCTGAACGCCAATCAAGACTAACATGTCAATGCCATCAGATTGTTCATTATTTGGAATACCACAGGGAGGAAAATACATTTGAATTTATTTTCTGCACTTCAAAAATGACACGAAAATTTCCTCTTTATATCGACGTTTCGGTTTGGTTGTCCCGTTCTAGGTACTGAGATTGTCAAATCATTACAATTCGATGAGTTGGAAGTCCCGCTTAGTAGCAATACTTTCCACCACCTAAGGTCGTTCTTATATCAGTAAAAAGAATCAAATTAATGTTTACCAAAAGCAAATCACATCAACGATCTCTGAGACGTGTTTCCAAATAAATATATGGATTACACACACTCTGAAAATGTATATATTTTGACCAACAAAAATGGTTTTCACATAAATAAATTATCCTTGAATCAATTGTATCTTAATAAATGATCTATTCTATTGTCTGCCAATCAGAGCGGAATTAATTCAATTTTATATTCCAAAAAAAAGGTAAATGTGGTTGCTGTCATTCCGTTGTCTTTTGAATGACTTTATAGAAACATGACATATTGGTTTTTCGGTTTGTTTTTCCATGTTTAAATAAATAACAGACTTGACCTTGTTTATTAAGTTCAATCTACGACACTTTCCACATTTCAACAATTCGCATTGTTACGGATACGAACAGAAGTAGCTCTCTATGAGTCACCTCAATTTATTAGAAAAATATATCCAACGATGGAAAGGATTTTCATGAGTGCAATTTTTCCATGATAAAAACGAAATAACCGCCTCTAAGATCCACACGAATGACGGTAAAGCAACCATTCATCCACTTCCTTTTATTGGGTTTTTTTGGTTCAATTTAAAATAGATAAATAAAAGGAAGAAAAGAGAAACTCTTCAGTCCCTTTTAAATTGAACCAAAAATAAATAAAGGAACACACAAAACCAGTGTATGGTACATGGAGTGTGCGAAAGGAGTGTAAGGGAAAAAAAAGGTTTTCAAGTCATTTATATATTCGGAATTGGTATAAATTTCAATACATCTATGTGTTATATGTTAACAATATTGGTTACATTCTGTTGAACTTGCGAAGCAGCAAAAAAGAAAGAAAAATCGAAATAATAAGGTGTTTTCCACTTTACCCATTTTCACATGAGTATACCAATTGCAAAACAAACATTTCATATAATTTCTGTGTGTTTCTTTTTCCCTTCGCATTTTATTTATTATTATATTTTTTTTACATTCGATTCTCGTTTTCCCTTGGTGGAGCAAGTTTTGAAAATCAAAGCTTGCGATTTATTATTTTGAAATGTAAATATTGTTGTATACATCTTATTACCGAAAAGAAAAAATTAACTTAAAAAAACCTGTTTATGGAAATGAAAAAAAAGGAAAAGAATTTAAATGAAAATATTTTTTATATGTAAATAAAGGTATTTTATTAAGTGCTTTAACTAACCAAAATTGATTTTATTTATGAATTCAGTTGACAAATTAAAAAGATTTATGAGAGAAATTTTAAATATAATTTAAAACAAAGAGAATATGTAAGAAATAAAAACAAGTTTTACTTGTATATAAAAAATAATCATAAAAATATAAGTACTGTTATATAAAAAAATAAATAAAAAGCAAATATGTCTGAAGTCTGTTGTTATTTACATTGAAATGCCGTAAATGTTTTTTCCAGCTAAAACTGTGTGGAAGGGTGGGTAGGTTACATTACAGAGGCGTCCAGTAAGGAGAGCACGTGGACCAACTACAAAAAAATAATCCCAGTGTTTGTCTCAAATGATTTATTTTAGGTAGTGCTATCTAGACCTGTGCGCCGGCTTAAAAAGTGCGCCGCCGCCGACGCTGAAAAAAACATCGCGCCGCCGCCAGCCGCCGACAAACCATTTCGGCGCAATATTTTTTTCGAATAAAAACGGAGTCAGTTTTGTCACAATGTATTTTTATATATTTCTTTATTTAATCCATTTAATTTCAATCTCAGAATCAGAGACAAAGTACTGCGCTTCGCATTCACGACTAACCCTGTCGACGAGAATGTATGTTCGCTAGATGTGCTCGTAGCTGGAATACAAAGATATTTTAGATTTTCATAGTATTAATAACGTAGCATCTTTCAAAAAACAGGTAAAGAGTCACTTCTTGAACCAATTTCAAACCATCATCGCTGTTGCTATGATAATTTTGCCTTGTTAATTAATTTTTTTCTATGTTTTTGATTTATTGATTCATTGATATTTTTTCCTTTTTTTTCTCATTAATTAAAAAGAAAAAAAAAAAGAAAAATACTTTTGATTTAATTGATTTTTTTTTGTTTGTTAAATTACTTTTTTCATACGATTCACTGAATTTACTCAGATTTATGTATGCGACATGTACGGGCCGAGTGCCTATAATGTAATAAAAAAAATAAATAAAAAAAAAAGGATGAATTTTCTGACAATTTTCAAGCTAATTGTCAATTGTAACCATTGTAACTGACAATTAACTTTAATTTGAAAGTAACAATTAATTTTCTCGTATTGGGAAACTCAAAGCAAACATTTTGTCTCACAAATTTACAGCAATGACATTTCGAGCTCACTGAAATAGGATTTTTTCCCGATGTTTCTAAAAATGGTTATCCAATTTTGACATTCATCTCACATTAATTTAATCGGGTCGGGTTTCGAAACAGTTCGGGTAGCGGGTTTCGGGTTTCGAAAAAAATTTTCGGGTCGGGCTCAGTTAGAGTCGGGTTTTGAAAAAAGGTCGATCGCTCATCTCTAGTCCCTAAGTCCACCCATTTAAGCGACGGAAAACTTCAGGAATTTCCCATTCACCAAATGCAGCACGCGTACCAGCAGTGCAAATCAGCGGAAAGTGCACTGCACCACCTCGTCAGCAGAGTTGAAAAAGCCTTTGAAAGTGACAACTTTGCCCTGGGCGGGTTCATTGATCTATCAAACGCATTTGGCTAATTCCATCGTGCCCCACGTTACACTTATTTTAGTGTATACTCACGTAATTAGAAATGTATACTCAGTGTACACTTGAAAATGTAAATATGCCCCACGTAACATTTCATACCACTCTTTTGGTAGTATACATAGAAGTATACATAGGTGTACATTCGGTTGAATGTACTATGGAATTAGCCATTTAGTAACATGACATTCGCATCCATAATATCTGCGTGTTCAGAACACCATGTGGATAACACTACATCCAGCTGGATCTACGCTATGCTGAGAAGCAGAATAGTCTCTGCTAAATTAAACTCAATAAAAGTGACAGTTACAATCCGTAAAGGATGTCCACAAGGCGGCGTACTCCCACCGCTTCTGTACATTCTTGTCAAAGATAGCCTGCTGAGGGAGCTGAACGATTCAAGACACTTTTCCCTAAGTTTCGCCGATGACCTGACAGTGCTAGCCGGTTTATTAACTGGCATGAGACTGGAACGATCGAACCTTCTAATTAAAGCAAACTATGGTCACGCTAAATTGTGGTGTGTTAAGAGGAGCCTCACATCGAAATGCCTTGTGATTACAACACCCCCACATACCGCTTCGGCAATAAGTTTAAAGTATCTTTCCCCACCAGGGAGGACTGGTCTAAAAATTCAGTCATCCCGGCTCAAACCGATCACACTTGGTTTTCAGACGGATCAAAACTCAATAAAGCAGCTGGTGCGGGTATCGACAACTAGGCGACTCAAGATTCCATACCTTACAGCTAAGGCACATACGCGTCTATTTTTCTGGCTGAAGTCTTTGCAATTGGACAGTGCTGCAAAATGATGCTAGAAAACAACCTCACAAATTTCAACATACTCATTTGTTCAGACAGTCAAAGCGCACTGGACAGTATAAAATCATATAAAATCTACTCATCATTAGTTCTTGATTGCAGAGAGAAAGCACAATCTTTGGCTCAAAACAACTCACTCTAATATTGGTCCCAGGCCACAGCAATATCGAGGGCAACGAAGTAGCTGACGGCTTACCGAAATCAGGGGCGATGAACAATTTTATAGGCCCTGAACCTTTCATCGAAACCCCACCATCGATGGCCAAGCGCTATATTGCAAAATGGAAAAATGTCACGTTCAAAAAACACTGGAAATCTATTAATCACGCAAGACAGTCAAAAAATTGCATAAACATCAATGCGCATAACTCCAGATTCTTTTTATCACTTAGCAGAAGAAACCTCAGAAGAATGGCAGGAATACTCATAGGCCACTGTCTTAACAAACATCTTCACACTATCGGTATAGTCAATAGCCCCTTCTGTGCCCAATGTGGCGAAATAGAATCGGCAGAACACTACCTCTGCAAATGCCCTGCATATATCTCAGCCCGAGTCAAAACCATCGGAGCATATACTACCGCATTGCATCATATGGAGTATACCTATGACATTCTTGCATACAATCATTCGCCAACGGTGCCTTAAAAGAAATGTCAAAAATTCCAAAATTGATAGGAAAGGACGTTGGCATATCCCCACTAGTCCACCAAAGATGACGCTGTATTGGACAAACAACGTATTCAAATAATATGGCGGGACAAACAACAAGGTGTGAAAGATAATGGTCATTCTTAACAAAAATGGATCGCACCGAATATACAACATTATCACTACGGTTGTTGGACCTGTTACCAGCAATAACGGAAAGAGTAACCACTTTAACTGTTACACAATAAGGTACACTAGTGTTCATAAGTAGTCGGTCAATAACAAAATATTAACAATGAAAGTGATCGAATACTTATGAACACTAGTGTATGTAGGACCAAATCAAATCTCTACAGCCGAAGGACATACTGTGCTGCATTCAGAGGTCGTTCATAAATTTTGAGCATTCAAATCCTTATTATAGAACTTGGTCCCAAAATTCAAATCTGACAGCTGTCAAAAGTTGCAGTTGTGCATACATCCCTTACGAATGTAAGCGACGATACCTGTTTCAAATGTCACAGTTTTTATTTAGAAGAAAACCGACTATGGCAAATATTTTGTCTATCATTTTCTAAGTGTTACCAGATCAATAGCAAATTATTTTGATAAAGACATTAGTTTATTGTTACCTTCTCTACAGTAAATTGAATTTTTCAACTGTTTGGGGTCATATGACTGAAAAGAACAAATGTGATTGGTCAGTTGAGAGAATTTCTTTCAAATTTTTGGTGCTGCCAGATTAAAATAAACTTACTCTGGCAAAGGCATTAGTTTCAATAGGCTGATACTGTCATGAAAAATTGATTAAATTCACTCCATCAACCAATGGTCACGTGACCCGAAAACATTGAAAAAAAAACAAATTTCGTAAAGACGACTGTGAATGAATGTAGGAAACATTTTCATTACATATTCATTGGAAATAAAAATTTTCCTTTAATAGATACTTTCTTAAGTAAATCTCGGCAAACTCAAATCAAAAGTTCCACAAGGTTGCAAAGGTGAAAGAAAACGTAAGATTGAAAGATTTTTTTTTTATTTTTTTTTTGTCTGCATTTATTCGATTGTTGTAAGAATTGTTACAGTTTTCATACAATTCATAGCTTTGATCGATGTAAAACAAAAGTCCTCTTATCGGGACAACATCCTCAATAATCAATCAGAAGTGCAATCGGCTGCTTTTTCCATATGTCGGAAAAATTTTTCAGTTCGGTCTTAAGAGAGGTTTTGCGATTTCCAGATAGGAAAAATTACGACCGACGGACGCGACGACGCCAATGTACAACACATGGAGCAAAAGCATATAAACTAAACGAATACTTACGACATATTGTATTTTTGTGTTGTCTTTTCTTGTGAAAATTCTCTATGCGAAAATAACTTTAAAACTGAAAACGTCTTATTCTTGTCACGCTGAATACTTTCCATTGTGTGCGCTCGAACCATTTTGTTCCATTAATACTTTTTGTTATTTTTGCTTTCGTGTGCTTGGAATTTATAGTAACAAATAAGCACGTTAAAGACACTGAAAAAATAAATGTGACGCAATTCTCCATTAACAACTGATAATCACATGACAAATTCGATAAAGCTCACATGCGGCTATGATACAATATTAGGAGGTGAAGTTAACGAATTGAACAATATGTTTCGAAGAGATAGAAGGATGTTAGAGAAATGGTAAATACTTCTCTACACAATATTTGCACCGAAATTTTCTTCATTTTCGCAAACTAATTAAACAAGGTCAAAAGGTTTTTTAGTTCAATTGCACTTGAAGAAAATTTGTCTGCGGTACTTACTGTGGGTTGCAGTCCAACTCAGTAAATATGAACGGCCCTTTCTTTCAATGTTTTCAGTTCGGTAAGCAATCGCATAGAAAAACATAACCAAAGACCCGTACGTATCAGAATAGATGTGGCAAAGAGACTAAAACGTATCTAAAGATACAAATAAGCAAACAATCCAACGTTTTCTGTTCTTTTATAACTGTAAGAATTTCAAAGATCCATAGAAATTATCCAAGGTAATGTCAAAGGCCCTACAGAAGTACGTTTCAGACCATTCAAATCTAGAAAAGCTTATATCCAAGGACTAAGTCATTTTCCCTTAAAACCCTGAAAAACGTGTTCTCTAAAATTTTATTCTGTACAACTTTGTCTTTGGAAGCAACTTTCTATCTCTCATAGTTCTGGAGACTCGGGTCATCCTTCCCAATTATGGAAGCATCCATATGCCAGAATTGGGCCATATTTTCCCGAAACCCTGAAACACGTGTTCGCTCAAATTTAATTCTCTACAACTTCGCCTTTGGAACCAACTTTCTAACTCTCATAGTTCTGAAGATATGGGTCATCCTGCCCAATTATGGAAGAGGCGATATACTAGTATTGGGCCATATTTCACCAAAACCCTGAAACACGTGTCCACTTAAATTCTAACTCTCATAGTTCTGGAGATCTGGGTCATCCAGCCCAATTATGGAAGAGGCCATATACCAGGATTGGGCCATATTTCCCCAAAACCCTGAAACACGTGTTCGCTTAAACTTAATTCTCTACAACTTTGCCTTTGACAGTAAAACTCCATGGTTAAGGAAATATAGACGAAAAATTGTTTTCGTATATGGCCAAGAATCTCAGTTTTGTCCATTCCATTGGTCCCAGTGCCCAGACCCCTGTACCGATTCTCACACCGATTCTCTTCACCGACCTTGGAAAACCATGTTTTTGGTCACTTCCTCACTATATCTCCGGAATCACTTGATCGATTTTGCTCATCTTCGAACTTGAATCGTGGGAGGCATGTATCTTTCAGGGAAAAAAAGCTTAGGCTAATCGGTTGAGCCGTTTGGAAAAAAAGTGGAGACGGACATACAGACGGACAGACGGACATTTTTTTTATTGCTGATTCGTCATCTCTAGACGATGCATCCCCCCCTCCCACCTCGATCTACCTCATGTTACAATAAAATTGTTTGTAGTAAACGTATAGGACCTTTGTACTTCGTACGGGTCCAAAAATAGAAAAAAATTGGGTGAACACTCTATCAACTGCAAAACCGACTATTGTTTGTTTGTTTGTTTGTTTGTTTTTTAAATCAATTAACAGGCACAGCGCCCAATTACAAATTAATTTTATAACAATTCGTTACGTCAATGGTAATGGAAAACAAAATCAAAATTAATCTAATTCTAGTTCGTTTTACTTTGTTATAATAAGTTCTTTAATTTTTAATTCATTTTATTCATTATTTATTTATTTAATTAACCAAATTTTATTTAATTATTTAATTAATTATTCTTATTATTTTTATTTTATTTATTTACTTATATCAATATTTTATTTCACTTATTAATTAGTTTAATTATGTGTTTTCAACTTAAATTTATGTTGTAATTCCTAGATTGGAAAAATGTTGGAGATTAGCGATTCAGATGTTGGATTGCAGCGATTCAGTGCATGGTGGGATCGGTGACGTCACATTCTTTGAAGAAAAGGTCGTAGTCATTCTGCATGCCAGTGATGGGTGAATGAGCTTCTTAGTTTGAATTGACATTTTTCGTGTAGAATATTCGACTGGTCATTTGTCTTGTAGAGCGGGTGTTGTGATGATATGAAATATAAGATGAATGATCTGACTCGAATAATCTTGAAGAGTATGACTTCATCATGTATAATTCTTCTCGATTCGAGGATCAACATATGCAACTGTTGCAGTCTCACGTGATACCGTTGGTATTGGAAATTAAATTGTAGTAGATTAACGTGGTGAATCTCTTTTGAACTTTTTCGACTTTATCCGTGTAACCGTGATAGTAGGGTGAACAAACCGAACTACAATATTCGAGGCTGCTGCGCACATATGCATTATATAACCGAAACATGCTCTTTAAATTTTTGAAATGTTGACCGGAGCGAAACATAAATCCAATGAATCGATAAGCTTTACGGGTAATTTTGTCCATGTGATCATTGAAGTCGACTCCGAGGTCTTTAACGGTAGATTAAGCTTAGTATCATATATGAAATAGTTAAAAGACATCGGTTCAGGTTTATTTGTAAAGGATATAACTGTGCATTTAGACAGATTAAACTGAAGTTTGTTGGTTGTACACCAATTCGATAGACTGTGATATCCTCTTGAAGTGCCAGGCAATCGTCAATGCTGTCAATTTTGCGAAAAACCTTATTATCATCGGCAAACAATAGGCAGTTTCACTTGATGCAGTCTGGGAGATCATTAATGAACATGATAAACAGTAGTGGTCTCAGAATTGACCCCTGCGGGACGCCTGAAGTCGGGACAATTTTCCATGATTTATAATTAATTTAATTTAATTTAATTTACTATCATCAATGGCCGAAGAGCCTCCTGATTAGAATTTACAATTTATAACAACAGCAACAAAAATAAAAACATACAAATAAAAGCAGATCCGGAAGTGAGCTGCCGACCCAGTCAACCCGTCGGAGCCGATAGTCACCCCTGCTCATCGTTATTCTTTGTTTATTAATTTATGAAAATGATGATTATAAGAAAATGGAAGCAGCAAGCACTAACGTTCTATGTAGCCAATGGTCCACCTGAAATAAAAAGATTAGCGGAAACTAGTCGTCTAGACTAGCTGGTTTTGCACAAGTCGACGTGACTTGGAGTTTCATTTGAGAGTCGTGAGACCCGAATGTGACTAATCAGCTTCTGATTAGAGTGAGAACCAAGGTTCAGTGTAAATATAGATGAAATGATATTGAGATCAATTATGAAATTCTGGTCTTACCATTCAGTTTATACGTAATTTTCAACTTCCTAAT
Source organism: Pseudolycoriella hygida (assembly GCA_029228625.1). Lineage (NCBI taxonomy): Eukaryota > Metazoa > Arthropoda > Insecta > Diptera > Sciaridae > Pseudolycoriella > Pseudolycoriella hygida. Next base: position 41,017,684 of record CM055405.1, on the reverse strand, counting down.
TGTTATTTTGAACGATTCACGTGGTCATCATTATAGACCGATGCAAAAAAGGAAGCAAATAAATCACATAGACCGGAATCTTTAGAGGGTGAAACATTGTTGAAGTGCATTTTGTTTGGAAGTGAATTGGCTTTGTGCAATTATTTCGTGTATGAGAAAAAGCAAGAAATTATAAATATATTCAAATATATAATTAAGTGAAGCATTAAGATGTTTCGCATAATGTTTGGTTATCGACAATAACTATGACTTTTAACCATTGGAGCTTCCATCCAAAACTAAGAGGAAATAATTTAAACAAAAAATCTCTCTTTGCCAGTCCGTCTGTCAATACAATTACTCGCAATCAAATCTTCAAGAAATTTTAAAATACAGCTCGAGCAAAATGAAACTGACAAATGTAAAAATTCATATATTTTTTAAAATTTCGAGACAATGTTGTTACAAAGTATGTACAAACGGCCACCGCCACTTACATCTACGAAAATGATCACAGTCACCTCATCTACAACCCTCATCCGTAAAATTTTTTGGCGCCACGGCACCTCGCGCGGCTGCCATAGCTGACGGTGGCGGCCACCACTGACCGCCGCCACGATGCGCATGTTTGACCTGTACCTTGAATACACACACCAACACATACAAAATATGCTTTTATATGGGATTTGTATGGGAGTTTCCATGAGCGCTGACGCTCAAACTAGGCCGGTACCCCCCTTTTTAGACCCGTACGAAGAACGAAGTTCTTCGAAAAGAGGTCTTATGCGTTTACCACGACGTTTGCAACCAGTCGAATTTCGACCCGGGATTCGGGGGGAGCACCGATCATGGTCCTTAGGTGACGAATCAACAATATAAAAAAGTCCGTCCGTCCGTCCGTCTGTCAACACGATAACTCGAATAAAATTCAACCGATTTTTAAAATCTTTTTTTTCCCTGAAGGGTAATCAAAAAATCTTTTATGGGATTGAATCTATGCACCGCTTAAGTGATTTTTGGTCTTTTGTACATAACTCGGGCAAATCTTTTCCGATTTTCATAATTTTTTTTTTGTTTGAAAGACCTGAGCATAGCCGAACAATTTATAGAAGAATTTTTTTTGAATTTGAGTCCTTGGACTTAGCTAGGGCATTAAAATCGAGTCTCTGCTAGGGCTCTATGTGTTTTTTGTCCACAACTCCGATTTTCATAAATTTTTCTGTTGTTTGAAGGACCTGAGCAAAGCCGACAATTTATGGAAGAAACTTTTTTGAATTTGAGTCCTTGGACTAAGCTGGGGCACTAAAAACGAGTCTCTGCTAGGGTTCTATGTGTTTTTTGTACATAACTCGAGTAAATTTTTTCCGATTTTCAAAATTTTTTTTTGTTTGAAAGATCTAGGCATGACCGACAGTTTATAGAAGAAAGTTTTGCCTGTGTGTCGGTTCTAAGGTCAAAACAATTTTTTTTTGCTATGTTGCAGAGAAAATTGAGCGAAACATTTTTGGCTATGGAATTGTGTGTCCGAGGCCTCTACTTATAGGGCCTGTGGTCGGTACTAAGGTCGACTTTAGCCCAAAAAATTGGTTTTTCTATGTTGCAGAGAAAATTGAGTAGAATATTTTTCTATATTTGGGGGTCAATTTTGTGCATTCGGAAAGGTTTTTTTACATCGTTTCTTCGGACGGGTTTTTCAATATTGCCCTATCGGTAATTTCCAATACAACTTAATGTGGACGCAATTTCATACACTTAAGAGTTAAGGCAATATTTACTTAAATACGTTCGAGTCTTTTCGTAACATCAACTCTGTTTGCCGCATCTATTCTGATACGTACGGGTCCCTGCATATGTTTAAAATCTCATATGGCGTAGAATGCCCAGCCGAAGGTATCTGCAAATTTTTAAGAAAAGTTATCGGACCGTTTTCGACCTGCAGCCGAAAAAGTGGTTTTTAAAAGTGGTTTTTCACGGTTTTTCATACAAATGGCCCTGGAACTAAGTAACGAACTAACTAACTTACGTAGGATATTTTCATTTACTTTGGCTCCTATGGAAGGAACATTTTGTACCGGAAATTGCAATTTTCAAAAGGTCATATATTCGGAACCACTGGACCGATTTTAATGACTAAAATGTTGATTTCAATCAAAATTTTACGTAGAATCCGAAAAACTAGGTCTCAGGGGGTACGACGCAAGGGTATAAAGTCAAAACTCATCTGTATATCCGAAGTCTACGAAAAAGTTTTTCTGAATTTTTTACTCATGTGGGGACTTGCGTCACGGGCGCATCGCTACCGCGCGCCCATGATCTATATAATTGCGGCAGATTGAAGTTTGCTTCTTAAAGCAAAGTTGGTGAGAATTACATTTTAGAGAAAATAGTTTCAGGATTTCTTGAAGAATCTACGTTGGTCCTCTTTTTGGCCATCAAAATCAATGGTCTCAGACGTACTTCGGTAGGGCCTTTGACATTACCTTGGGTAGTTTCTATGGATCTTTGAAACTCTTATAGTTATAAAAGAGCACAAATCATTGGATTTCTGTTTTCCACATCTATACTGATGCGTACAGTTCCCTTGTACATTTTTCACAAGATTCTCTACACTACCGAGAGTTCTGCTATTGACACATTGAGCCTCTTCAGGACAGAGTCGGCTGTCACAATGTGTATGTATGTTCAGAATCTTCTAGAAATAAATAATGCATTGACACAATTTACTACTTGACAGAAAAATGTGTTCATCGAGAAGAAATTCTCTTCCCTCGTTTCGTACATTTTGATTAAAAATTTATTCCAATTTCTTAATTATTTACTTAACAAGAGAAAAGTTTGATAAGAGGAAAGTTGTTTCTTCCATCGTTTTTCCGAACCGCTGAATAGGAATTTAATATAAACACACCGTACGTTGTCTTACAACCAAATAAACAATTTACGAAGAACACTCTTCATGGATATGGGAACTGAGGAATCACATTCCAATGTCATAATGTGATTTTTTTTTTCGTTTGAACTGAAAACCTTATTTGACTTCCCATTTGAGTGACATCGAAGAATGGAAGAAAATATTTTTCCTTGGAAATTCTCTAATTGCTCTAATTCCTATTCTGTAAAATGAGAGGAAGATTGATTTCCTTTCTACGAATGACTGTTTGCAACGAACTGATTACTTTTACGTCGAAAATATCTATACCCAACTGATGTTTGCGAAGAGATTTAAATTTCGTATGTTTACCTTTGTAATCGATTAACCAAACCATTTACTAACAGCGAAAATTAATATTTACAACGTGAAATATAAACCGAACCAACTAATAAAAACAGCAGGGGAACGAATAATAGTCCTTAAACCGTGTATACAATTTTATCAATTTAATTGAACGGCAACAGAAATTTGAAACTTGTTCTTATGCTGACATAATAGCGCCTTCTGAAATTAATCACGTGGCCAAAAAGTGTTTGCTTTTAAAAATTTATGTGAACCAATGTGAACTCTGCATTAGGTTGCGATATTAAAATGATAAATAAAGTAAAACCTGATAATTAAATAACAAATTTACACTTCAGTAAACGGCTTTTGTTTTTAACAAGTTTCATTGGATGGATGTCGTTTAGTAGGTGGGTCTATTATTAATGTTTCGAGAATGTTGACAGTTAATTTCTACGTTACCTCATGCTGTCCTTTTTTTCCTAATTCGAGAATAGAATAAAGTGTATAGTGTATACAATTCTGATGTGAAATTCCGATTTCAGTTTGTGGAGCGGATCGGAAGTAAAAAAGTCCACTAAGTCCACATTTTATATCATAGAAATTTACAGTAGACATGGATGATTTGTCGAGGCTACCTATCAAAACTAGAAGGACGTTACACAAGGAGTAAGATATACTATTCCTTAGCCCTACCGAGACCGTAATTAGAGGTGTGCGCCGGGGTTTCGCCGGCTGGGTGTTCATGACAGTCTCTAGCCTTAGGGCTACATTCTAGACTAGTCGAATGTTCAGCAAAAATATAGAGGACAGTTGTATCTAATCGGCTCATAAAGACAATTTTGCTTGTAAATGTCACTGGATGTCATTATTTGAGTTGCGCCGACTTTAAGTCGACATTCAGCTGAGAATCGGCTAAAATTCGGCGCAATTCAAATAATGTGTTCCAGTGACATTTACGAGCAAAATTGTCTTTGGGAGCCAATCAGATACAACTCTCCTCTACATTTTTGCTGATCATTTGACAAGTCTAAAATATAGCCCTAAAGCTAGAGACTGTCATGAACACCCAGCCGAAGAACCCCGGCGCACACCTCTAACCGTAACGCACAAATGGGTTTTACAAAACTTTATTTCATCTACATCCGGCCAAAGAAGACTGGCTAGATGACTGGCCTACGTATTTTGTTGAAATATGTGATTCAGCACTTCATTTAGAGAAGGCCCTTTGTCATCTGTCTAGTTTAATTGACATATGTTGCGCAATTTCATGACTGTCTTAGACGTTCGACAAATAAAAATTCTTCTCCTTTGTTATTTCACTTTGTATTGCGTGGGAAGACCAAAAATTGTTGACAAGCAACAAGGGAAAAAGGAAATTACGCGAGAAATTATCTTATATCGACGAACAAAGTTTTGCTGATTGGGACGTTTACGCATTATCAGTGCACCTTTGTCGTTGGACCATGTGCATATCAGTAAATCCAAGTCGAACGATCGTTTTTATTTAGCTCCTGAAATTACAACAGCTCAACATTTTTGCCCATCTGACCTTCCTTCGATCGAGCAGGCGTCGGAATGTTTCCTCTGCTTCCGGATAGAATCGCTAACGCCACCCAGGGAGAAATCTTCGGAACGCTAATGGGTGCTTACGAAGTGATGCCTGCTGTAATGCAAGGAAAGAGAAGAGGTCCTTGCATGTTGTAATAGTAAGGAGGTGCTTGGGACATTTATAATTTTACCTACCACGATTTGGTGGAAGAGCTTAAAGATCACCATGGATCTGAAATTTGGATCGGATCAGTTTGGTCTGGGTACCTGATCACTCTGTCGAGGAAGGGAATGAGAAAGCAGATAAACTAGCAAAGGCAGGCTGTACAATTCCAATCAGGGGATTCGAAGCATAGCTACCGATACCCCAATTAGTGTTCGTTAAACCCCAAAAGAATTGGATGGAAAGGTACCACGCAGATTTGCTCGGGATGGACCTAGATCGCATCGGGAGAGTGGTAGGAGCAATTATTGGACAAAGTGGGCTGAAACGGCACATATATACAAGTTGAGGCTTTCTGTGAGGATTTCCCTGTGAATTGAAAGAGAAAGGTAGCATGCACAAGAGGCGCCTAGCTTTCGAAGACTATGAAGTACGACCTTTAGAGGTGATTCCTAACGGCGCTGCGATATGAAGGTTGCAATGATTCAAATGGCCGAAAAGGAAACAAAGGATCGATCGGTCTGTGCTTCAAGATAACCACAGCTCTTCCCCTCCCTTCACCATAGAAAGACTCATCTGACAGTGCCTACTTTTCCAGGGATGACAGTTCACAATGGTAGTATGAAATGGAAAGTTACCTTTATACCAAGAACGAAGATGTTTCCAAGGCTGAAAGATAGATAAAAGACTGGAGTGTTTCCAGCTATGACGAAGAAAAGAAAGAGTATGTATAGTGACATCATTAATCAAAGGTCCCTCAGCGGAAACAAGCTTAATCCGTCACTGTACACTGTACATATTAGTCGAATACACTTCATTTGCTTGCACAGAAGAAAAAGGCGTTTCTGAAAAACACAAGAGAATGTTTAATTAAGAAAAGCATGTGTTCCCTCTGTATGTATCTTCCAGCTGAAAATAAACTTTCTTTGTTTCTTTTTTCGTCACTTTGGCATGGAAAATTTTCAACAATCAGCTAAAGGATTTGTAATTTTAACAATTGGGAAATTTAAATCCCGTACACACAAAAGCGAAATGGAGTTATCTAAATTTACTTGTGTTATTTCCCAATGTAGTTTCTTATTTCGAATTTAAAATTGCATCCCAGAATATGTTCCAAGTTCCATAAATGTATGAATACAAAGGCGTATGTTGTTCAAGCATTTATATACTTCTTTCTTCATTTGTACACATCGGATCCGTACATTAAGCAAAAGAAAACACATCTGTTGTAAGACAAGAGTTGCATATATGACGAAAATTCCAAGTTTTGTACTTTTTTTTATTTATTTAGCATATATCGCGGAATGTTATTCCTCGAAATTGCTTGTCTACTCTGATGGTGAAGTATGCTCTCATACCCACCGATACACTGAGAACATAAAGTACAATGTTCCGTACAACTATAAAAGATTTTGGATTTTGGTGTTGTAAAGACGTTAAGTTAAATTACATCGCTACAAAAACAGAACAATAGAATCGCTGTGTGTGTATTACGTCGTTAAAGGTGGGTTTTATTGTGATTTGCAGATCAGCTTTATTGGAGATTGTTATTGGTGTTATATAGACGAGCATTTACCGCCATACGTAAGCGCTGGCATAAGACAAAAGCTCTAAGATAGTCTTATGGAATCAAAGTTAAGTGTAAAGGCTTTTGTTTAACATAATGGAAAAATTAAACGCTGCGAATATTGTAGGAAATGAGTTTGTTAGAATTTGGTTTAAACGAGACTTTGCAGCTTTTGGGGAAAATTGGTTACGCTTTATTGAATTAGGGCTATTAAGTAGAAATCAGCAGCGCAAGGGTAAATGAGTACAACGTTACCATACAAAAAGAAGGTTTTTAGAAGGTTCGTACATCTAAAAGTAATGACAAAATGGTTGAAAAAGAATCGCGAGCACAATTAGAATGACTATAATATGTGTGAGAGTAAAAATTGCAATACAAATAATAAATTTCAATTGAAAATTGAGACGAGACGAGACTACACTTAAAAATTTAAAAAAATTGGTAATGGCACGAAAAGTTTTGAAATTTTGAATTACACCCAAAAAATGACGAACGTGAGACTTGTACATTTGTCGCTTAAACCATTTTATTTATTTAGTGGATGATAACAATCTCATATGAGACCTATATCGGTAATATCGGAACCAACGACGAAATAATTGTTCTGTACTTTCAGTTTTTGCGCTGCAAAAATTTGTCTTTTGTTTCCTATTGCGTAGGTAAAGGTAAAGTTAAATTTTTGCGTGTAAAAACTGAACCATTTTTTCAACACAACGAAATTTTGTTTTAAGAAAAGCGTTGTAATTTTTTCATGAAATCAAAACTTTGAACACAAGATTCCATTCAAACAAACTTCTGCGTATTATCAGCGATAGCGTCACCTCAAGCGATATCATTAATTTTGGAAGCAGACTTACGGACTGCGTCACACTCTACCTTTTGAGAGGTTTTTGTTGTGATGTCAGTCGTTTTGGAAGTTTTCAGTTGTTGAAAAAATTTCTATTATTTTAAAAAATTTTTCTCCGAAGAAAAATTTTCTCAGAAAAGAAAATATTCTTAGCAAAAAAATTTCTCAAAAAAAATTTTTTTTTCAAAAAATGTTTCTCCAAAGAAAACCTTAAAAATTTTCTCAAAAAAAAATTTTCTCCAAAAAAATTTTTCTCAAAAAAAATTCTCCGAAAAAATTTTTCTCCCAAAAATTTCTCCGAAAAAATTTTTCTCAAAAAAAAATTTCTCCGAAAAAAACTTTTCTCCAAAAAAAATTTTTCTCTGAAAAAATTTTTCTTCAAAAAAAGTTTTCTCAAAAGAAATTATTTTCCAACACCTTAGGCTACCATCGGAACACTTCGTATCACCTTCGGCTACCTTCGGAATACTTTGTGTCACCTTCGCCTTCCTTCGGAGCACTTCGTGTCACATTTGGTTACCTTGGGACTATTTCGTGTCGACTTCGGCTACCTTCGCAACAATTCGCGTCACCTTCAGCTACCTTCGGAACACTTCGGCTACCTTCGGAACACTTCGTGTCACCTTCGGCTACCTACGGAACACTTCGTGTCACCTTCGGCTACCTACGGAACACTTCGTGTCACCTATTCTTCTCAGTGATTCATATAACATTCCTGAAGAAACCAACTGTCTAGGTATTCTTATTCAAAATTTAGCAAAAAATCCAAGATGGTGTCACTTTGACAGCTGGCAGTCATTTTCTTATGATCCCAAAAAATTCTCCTGATGAAACTCTATAACTTTCCCGAAGAAACCAACTCTCTACCTATTGGTACTTCCGAGCTAAACTTCGAAAACTCCGAGCATTACCTAAAAAACCCTCAAAATTGACCACTTTTCCACATGCCACGGCTTTTCCAGAATTATCCCGGAAAAGCGGCATATGAAATTTTTCATTTGGGACCAAGACTGACGTTCCCTGAAAATTTCAGGAAGATCGGCTGTCTAGTTCTTGAGTCGAAAATTATTAATAGATAGAACATAGATAGGTAGATAGAACATAGAAACCGACAGATCAGGAAAAAAGTTTTCATAATGATGAGAATAATAGAAAAATCGAATCCCATACAAAAATGTCATTTTCGAACCTCGATATCTCAGCAAATTCTCAAACGATTTTGATGAGTAAGGGCTCATTTGAAAGCTGCTGCATTTTTAAAAATAATTTGGGGGTGGGAGGGGGCGAGGGAAAAAAAACTCAAAAGTTCGCGTATATATATGGTTCCTTGTTCCAAATGTTTTGTATGGAGTTTTTTTGGGTTTGTGGACGTTTTTTTGTGGTATGGGGACTGCGTCACGCCCTTTGCTACCGCTCCGGACATAATTTTCAAAGATCTTTGTTTTCGATTTTTTTTTGCAAATAGTTTTTTATAGGAGGAGAATCATGAGAATGTACAACGTTTCTTTATAACTCTTTCTACCGAACCGAAGAGTCGAGTTTTACGAGAAGAAAAGAGAGTGAAAAGAGAGTTAAAAGAGAAATTGAAAAAAAAGGTCCAAAAACTTACGATTCTCTTAAAAAACTTATGATTTAAACTTAAAGATTTTTGAATTTTTGCACGAAACACACAAGAAATAATTATTGCTCATCAGTTGTGCAGCTACGGCGGCGGCGGCGAATTGAAGGTTCCCTAATCAAATTTAGCTCACACCGCTAAGGAAAGCGTATTCCAAAAATGTTCTTAGCTACGTCACTGTTGTTCGCACGGAGAAACGTTAATCCAGCTGCTATTCCACACGCAAATGATATCCTTCCTGTCCGCTTTTGTACAAGAAAATATTCAACCTAAAAAAACAAATTAACGAACCACATTTCTCTTTATCGCCCAGTATGATATTATGCAGAAGGCTACACATACCGGAGTCATATCAACGTCCAGTGGGTAGATAATAAAATCCAGAGCGATTTAGCAAGTTATTTTCACTCAGACAGAACAATTGACTTTTGCATTACAGGAATATTATACTAAATTGTTTGCGAAACTTTTCATAAACCATTCATCGAAAATGATTTTTTCTGTTGAAACAATAAAACTGTAGAGTAAAATATATGAGTAAAGCGTACAAAATAAGTAAGTTTTTACAATCAGTGTCAAATGCACGCTAAAAACCAGCTTTCCACCTTCGTTAACTCAGAAATAAAATTTAAAAGCTTTTCCCAGATATTTTTTAATAGACTGACAACCTGCATGTAACGTTTACGTTTAACATGATAATGTTACCTTTAAATTCTTTTCAAAAGGTTTGTTTTCCACCAATTTTGAAAATTTAACTTGTATCTTTTGTTTCTTGTTCGTTCTGCACATCAAACAACTGAAGCGGTAAAGGAAAATCATAAAAGAGTTTTTCAAGAAAATCGGATTCCTTAAACAATTTACCGAAACAAAAGTTTTGGAAAAACCTTTTAACTCAACCACAATGCGAAATGGTAAATTAATAACGAATTCGCAATTCGATTTCACATTTATTTTCTCCCGTATGTTGCTTTAAATTGTCTAAAGGTGTTGTATTGAGAAAACACTCAAACCTAAAAGAATGTAACCTTAAGAAGGATAAAGTAAAGTGGTCTGAATGACATTCAAGTGTATCTTCTCAACCGATGAAACGTCCTTAAAAAACTCTTCTGTAAGAAGGGTTTATTACTTTTTTTATGTAGACCTTACTGCACGCCTTCATCACCAGATCTTAACCTGCCATACTTCATGAATCTTAAATGCAGACTAGCCTTATTGTAGCTGAGAATTAATCCGGAAAGTATTTTACAAATAAATTTAGATGAGTTGGTTGGTTTCAAAATTGCTCCATGTAGAATATGGATTACGTAGGTATTTTCAGCAGAACAAATCAGTGTGAATTACGTATGTGTTGGTGTACGATGTGCATACTATACACATAACTCACTACTCTGGGACGCTAAAAGTTAATTTCCTAACTTTTTGACATTCCAAATAACTCTGTCAAAACTACTGAAAAACCTATTTAGACCCGTACGAAGTTCTTCGAAAAGGCGTCTATTGCGTTTACCACGACGTTTGTAACCACTCGAATTTCGACCCGGGAGTAGGGGGGAGCACCGATCATGGTCATTAGATAACGAATCAGCAATAAAAAAATGTCACGATAACTCGAGTAAAACTCAACCGATTTTCAAAAACTTTTTTTCCCTGAAAGGTAATCAAAAAATCTCAACAAAAACCTCTTAAAAGGTAAAGTGTGACGCAGTCCGAAAGTCCGCTTCCAAAATTAATGATATCGCTTGAGGTGACGCTATCGCTGATAATACGCAGAAGTTTGTTTGAACGGGATCTTGTGTTCAAAGTTTTAATTTCCTGAAAAAATTACAGTGCTTCTTTTCATACAAAATTGCGTTGTGTTAAAAAAATTGCGTCACAAATGCCGGGCTCACAAGCGGAATAATTTTTCAACATTTTCAGTTTTTACACGCAAAAATTTAAATTTACCTTAAACAATCAATTTTCTCCAAAAAAATTTTATACAAAAGAGTTTTTCTCCAAAAAAATTTTTCTCCGAAAAAAATTGTTCCCCAACACCTTCGGCTACCATCGAAACACTTCGTATCACCTTCGGCTACCTTCGGAACACTTCGTGTCACCTTCGGCTGCCTTCGGAACACTTCGTGTCACCTTCGGCTGCCTTCGGAACACTTCGTGTCACCTTCGGCTACCTTCGGAACACTTCGTGTCTCCAATTCTTCTCAGTGATTCATATAACTTTCCTGAAGACAGTTGTCTAGGTATTCTTATACCGAATTTAGCAAAAAATCCAAGATGGTGTCACTTTGACAATTGGCAGCCATTTTCATAAAATGCTAAAAAAATCTCCTGACTAAACTCTATAACTTTCTAGAGGAAACCAACTCTCTAAGTGTTATCATACCGAAGATAAAATTCGAAAACCAAAAGAAGCATAATTTATACCTTACAAAAATCCAAGATGTCGTCACTTTGGCAGATTTCTGAAAATCCCAAAAAATTCTCCTGATCAAATTCTATAACTTTCCCGAAGAAACCAACTCTCTAAGTATTCTCATTCCGAAGCTAAAATTCGAAAACCAAAAAAACCCTAACTAATTGCTTGAGAAAATTCAAGATGGCGCCGGTTTGACTGCTCGCAGCCATTTTCTTAAGATCCCAAAAAATTCTTCTGACCAAACTCTATAACTTTCCCGAAGAAACCAACTCTCGAGCTATTGTCACTCCGAAGCTAAAATTCGAAAACTCCGAGCATTACCTAAAAAACCATCAAAATTGACCACTTTTCCACATGCCACGGCTTTTCCAGAATTTTCCCGGAAAAGCGGCATATGACATTTTTCATTTGGGCCCGAGACTGACGTTCCCTGAAAATTTCAGGAAGATTGGCTGTCTAGTTTTCGAGATCGAAAATTATTAATAGATAGAACATAGATAGATAGAACATAGATAGATAGATAGATAGATAGACAGATTAGATTATAGAAACCGACAGATCAGAAAGAAAGTTTCCATAATGATGAGAACAATAGAAAAATTTATTCCCCATACAAAAATGTCATTTTCAAACTTCGATCTCTCAGTCAATTTTCAACCGATTTTGATGAGTGTGGGCTCGTTAGAAAGCAGCTGCGACGTTGTTTTTTTTTTTAAATTTTGAAGCGGGGAGGGGCGTGGGGAAAAAACTCAAAAGTTCGCCTATATATGGCTCCTTGCCCCAATAGTTTTTGTATGGAGTTTTTTGGGTTTGTGGATGTTTTTTTCGGGTGTAGTCCGCTACCGCTGCGGGCATGATATTTTTTGGGATTGAATCTGGGCCCTGTCGGCCTATGAGCTAGGGCCGTTCAAGTGGTTTTTGATCTTTCGTACATAACTCGAGTAAATCTTCTCCGATTTTTTTTTTGTTTGAAAGATCTGGGCATGGCCGACAATTTATGAAAGAAAGTTTTTTGGATTGGAGTCTTTGGACTTAGCTAGGGCACTAAAAACGAGTCTCTGCTAGGGCCCTTCTTTTTTTTGTACATAACTCGAGTATAAATCTCTTCCAATTTTCAAAAAAAAAATTTTAATTGAAAGGTCTAGGAATGTCTCACATTTTATGGAAGAAAGTTTTTTCATAAGCTGCCCTTGGACTTCGACCCAGAAACTAGGCCCAACGTGTTTTTGTTTACATAAATCGGGCAAGTCCTAACCGATTTTGTTGATTCTTTTTCTATTTGAGAGGTAACCGTGTACCGAATTATATTCATAAACAAATTTGGGCCTGTGCTTGGGGCTCAAGTGGGCCCCTGGTCGGTCCTAAGGTCGGCCCTAACCAAAAAAACATTTTTTTGTCATATTGCAGAGCAGATTGAGGGAAATATTTTTGTTTATGGAATTATGTGTCAGAGGCATTTCCTTATGGCCCTAGCTCGGTTCTAAAGACGGCCCTTAACAAAAAAATTGTTTTTTCCCTTGTTGTAGAGAAAATTGGGGCGAATATTTTTGTCTATTTGGAGATCAATTTTATGCTTTCGGGAGGGTTCTTTTACACCGTTTTTTCGGACGAGTTTTTCAATATTGCCCTATCGGTAGTTTCCAATACAACTTAATGTGGACGTAATTAGAAACACTTAAGAGTTAAGGCAATATTTACTTAGATACGGGCGAGTCTTTTTGCAACATCTATTCTGTTTGCTACATCTATTCTGATACGTACGGGTCCCTTGCATATGTTTTATTATATTGTTGATCTGGAATTTCAAACCAGAGTAGAATGGTATATTTACAAAAGCAATACAGTTGCTGCGATGATCCTTGATGACGTCGTGAATTTACAGCTATACAAAATTGAGATTCCCTATGCAATCAGTCAATGCTTTCGATCGGCTCGGCGTCGGCTTATTATACAAAATTGCATGACGAATTGTATAATATGCGAAAAATTGTCAGCTCATGCATTTCATCGTTAAATTGCATCTACATTGACATAAGCCGACGTCGCACTAAATGCGTGGATTTGTTAATCAGATGGTGGCAAATACGAGCTTTTGTTTTGAAATTATTTTCGTTTCGAATAAAACAGTTCAAAAATTTCAATTCTTTACATTTAATCATTTTCATCATTTGAGAAGCTAAAACGTTTCAATTTTTATTTTTTTATAAACCGCAAACCCAGCGAATATGAAACCTTTGGTTGTGAATTTGATTGCTCGTATATTCCACAACAACAGGGGAGATGAATGACGTGGAGAAAGTATCAATTTTTATTTGAATTTTTCTCGCACAGAAAAATCCACTATTATTGATTTGAAATGGTTTTTATTGCTGCTGATATAGAAATGGAATCGCAGCATCGTTAATCACTGTGAATGATATTTTGTGTGAGCATTCTCTGCCCACATAGCATGCTATTAAGGTAAAAGAAATTTGATTTTCTTTTTTTCGATTTATACCATAAAAGACTCGCCGTTACAATATCTCCGATAATAGTATTCTTTACAACCAATTTCGTTAACGTTCTTCCTTTTCACTAGGATATTACAATCTGCTAAATAATTTTAAAGTTCCGGAATTATGTTGCTCTCTTCTTTCTCTTCACTAAGCTCCTAAGCTTTACCGGATGTTTTTCTGTGCACTTTGAACATCAAAGCAAAGTATTCCAAATCCAGAAGCTTTGGTAAATTTTGTGTATTTTTTTCAGAAAATCATTCTTTGTGTTTTTCAACGCACATGTAATGAATACAAACTGGTACGGACAGATATCGAGTGTATTGCCAAATGACAAATTGCAAAATGCAAGGAATCATGCAGAAATGACGTTAAGGGGACAACCACAAATCCCTTCCGCTTTTTAAAAATTTTTGTGAAAATAAAGTTTTGTAAAATAGGAAAAGTTGTAATCTATCCAAAAAATCTAAAAAATCCATTGAATGGACCATTTTTATAAAAGAATATTCAATTTTTAATCATCCTTGAATTCTGACTGCATAAGCATCCGTGTAGTAGTAATGCATCTTCTTCTCTTTGTAAAAATATTCAAAAAATTTCTCAAAGCAAAAGTGGTGTATGTCCAATTTACGTTTATACCCCCTCCCCACGTCCTCTTTCGCCCATTTTTCGATGAACTCCCTTGCTGATGTTGACGACTCGATGTTAAAATGATGAAGAAGTGATACATCGAGAAGTAAACATATACAATAGACCCGTACGAATCAGAATAGATGTGGCAAACAGAGTTGATGTTGCGAAAAGACTCGAACGTATCTAAGTAAATGTTGCCTTAACTCTTACGTCCACATTAAATTGTATTGGAAATTGTCCACAGGGCAATATTGAAAAGCCCGTCCGAAGCAACGGTGCAAAAAATCTTTCTAATAATTTTAATCCGCCGTTACAACCCGTCCGGGTCTGAGGTTAGATCATTTTATTTACTAGTCCCGCAATTTTTTTTTGTGAGTTTTTCCTCACATGGATTCTCTTAGAGATCCTTTCGTTACCGACGTTTTTACTGTGTCTGTGGTAAATTGCACACAAACCTAGTGCCATCTATGAAAACTACGGAAACTAGTAGGGCTTAGAATGCCGGTTCGCCCCATCAATGTGTTTTACCGGCAGGCATTTTTGGACCACATGCTTAACGTGAATTCCGAACCACGCCTCACGGTAGCTAGCATTTTACCATTGAGATTTCTTCTAGTGCTAATTATGTCTCCGTCTAAAGTTAGACTCAGATATTTGTACACAGAATTACTCGTGACGTCATAGTTGTCATTCTTCTATGTACGATTGTACGATTCCTTGCGGCACCAAATTCACAAATACCCAAATTATGAAGCCTGGGTGTGCCTAGGAACGTTACTTTCATGCTATACATTGAAGAAAAATCCTATACAGAATTTGTCCCCACCAGGATTGAACCCGGATATTCTCGGTGGAAAGGCAGTACGTTACCACTGAGCTTACCCGTTCCTTTCTAAACCTTTCTAAAGCCCCAAAATTGATCCCCAAATAGAAACATATGAAGGGACCCGTACGTATCAGAATAGATGCGGAAAGCGGAGTTGATGTTACGAAAAGACTCGAACGTATTTAAGTCAATATTTCCTTGCCTTACGTCCACATTAAATTTTATTGGAAATTGCCGATAGGGCAATATTGAAAACCCGTCCGAAGAAAAAGCACAAAATTGACTCCCAAATAGAGAAAAATGTTATAGTCAATTTTCTCTACAACAGAGCAAAAAACCATTTTTTGGGCTAAAGCCGACCTTTGTACTGACCTAGGGCCCTAAGTAGAAGCCTCGGACACATACTTCCATAGACAAAAATGTTTCTCTCAATTTCCTCTGCAACGTAGCAAAAAAAATTTTTTTGGTTAGGGCCGACCTTAGGACCGACATGAGTCTCACTTGAGCCCTAAGCACACGCAAAAGTTTCTTCTATTAATTGTCGACCAAACAAAACAAAAAAAATTATGAAAATCAGAAAGGATTAACTAGAGTTATGTACAAAAGACTAAAAAATACTTAAACGGCCCTAGCTCCGCCGACAAAGCCCAAATTCAATCCCATAAAAAATTTTTTGGTTGCCTTTCAGGAAAAAAAGAAGTTTTTGAAAATTGGTTATCTCGAGTAAAACTCAACCGATTTTCAAAAACTTTTTTTTTCCTGAAAGGTAATCGAAAAATCTTTTATGGAATTGGATCTGGGTACTGTCGGCCCAAGGGTCGTCGAGCTAGGGCTGTTTAAGTGGTTTTTGATCTTTTGTACGTAGCTCGAGTAATCTTTTCCGATTTTCATAATTATTTTCTAATCGACAGGTCTATGAAAGCCTAACAATTTATAGAAGAAACCTTTTTTGAGATTAGGCCCTTGGACTTAGCTAGGGCACTAAAAACGAGTCTCTGCTATGGCTTAATATGTTTTTTGTACATAGTAAATCTCATCCGCTTTTCAAAAAAATTTTTGTAATCGATAGGTCCAGGAATGTCTCACCTTTTTTGATAAGAATCCCCTGGACTCAACAAGGACCCTGAAACTGTGTTTCTCCTAGGGCCCAACGTGTTTGTTTATATAAATCTAGTAAATCCCAACCGGTTTGTTTATTCTTTTTCTATCTTGAGAGGTAACCGAGTACTGACTTAAATTCTGTGCATACGGCTCAAGTGGTCGGTCGGCTCAGATAGGCCTTAAGGTCGGCCCTAACCAAAAAAAAATTTTTTTGCTATGTTGCAGAACAAGTTTAGGGAAACATTTCTGTCTATGGAAGTACGTGTCTGATGCCTCCACTTAGAGCCCTAGGTCAGTCGTAAAGTTGGCCCTAGACAAAAAATTGTTTTTTGCTATGTTGTACAGGAAATTGAAGGAAATATTTTTGTCTATGGGAGTATTTGTCCGTGGTCTCTCTCGAGGTCACTCGATCCGAACTAAGGCCGGACGTAGCCCAAAAATTTTTTTCTTGCTATATTGTAGAGAAAATTGAGGTGAACATTTTTAGACCCGTACGAAGAACGTAGTGCTTCGAAAAGGGGTCTACTGCGTTTACCACGACGTTTGTAACCAGTCGAATTTCGACTCGGGAGTAGGGGGGAGCATCGATCGTGGTCGATAGATGACGAATCAACCGTCAAAATTCGACTGGTTGCAAACGTCGTGGTATAGCACTACGTTCTTCGCACGGGTCTAAAAAACGTTGAGCCCTAGTAGAGACTCAGTTTTAGGGCCTTGGCTGAATCTAAAAGCTCACGTCAGGTTCGGTCCGGGTATGGTTTTGAAACAGTTTGTGTTTCGAGTTTCGGGTTTCGAAAATTTTAGTCGGGTTGGGTTCGGTCCGGGTCGGGTTTTGAAACAATTTGGGTTTCGGGTTTCGAAAAATTTTATCGGGTCGGGTTCGGTCCGGGTCGGGTTTCGAAAAATGGTCGGCCCGCTCATCTCTAATGTGATGATTCTTTGTGGATATTTGTTAATATTAAGAGAGCAACAGATAAAAATTATTATTTATGCAATAGAGTGACACAATTTTCCTAAAATGCGGAATTTCGAGGATGGGTAAAAAAAAGTTTTATTGTATTAAAACAAACAAAACTTGTTCTCGGGACCCACCCGAAAAGTCAACCACCCGTCTCAATTGTAGTTTTGAAGGCTGCATTAAAAAACCCCAAAAGAAAGTCTCACGATTCACTTGATACGTGTTTTGTGGTTTTTTTGTATCCGAAATTAACCCTGAAAGGTCAAAACCACTACATTTGCATAACTTGTGTAACCCCCCAGACAAAAATATGACATTTCGTAGCAAATCCTACTAGAATCCCATTGGGTTTTTCATACTATATTCAAAACTTTTCGAGCGAGTCCTTAGAACAAATTTTGTTTGTTTTATCACAAAAAAATTACTCGTCATCGACAGAAAAACACTTTCCACAGCCTGTTGCATACGTTGATCTGAAAGTTACAAGCAACTACTTTTTCACTTACGAAAATCAACTACATAATTGCATAATTAAATTTAATAAAATTCCGCTTAAACATTTAGTTCTGCGTTTGCACTAATAAAGAAATAAAAAATTGCAGTTCAGAGAAACTTTAACTTTAACAAAAATTCTTTTTAAAATTCCCAACATTTTAGCGACTTCCAAAGAATCTGCAGTGAGCTAATTGAAAAGCATTTTCTTTGCATTAGGATTGCAAAAGCAAAAAGAAATATCTCGGATTGTATGTACTTCGTAAATTGATTTCTTTTAAAATACTCAAAAATATTTGTAGTGGTTATGTGCTCAGCAGTAGCGGAGGGAATGACGCAGTCCCCACACACAAAAAAAAGTTCACAAACCCAAAAAACTCATACAAAAATCGTTTGAACAAGACACTCATGCCTGAACTTTTGACTTTTTTCCCTTTTCTCTTCTCCCTCCAAATTATTTGAAAAACTACACTGAATTATCTTTTCAACGAACTATCACTAAATGAAAATCGGTTGGAAATTGGTTGATATCGAGCTTTTCAGATGCATTTTAAATTCTCCTTTTGTTTAGAGGTTTATGTATACCTTATCCTTATTATACACCCAACAGAAATAGCTTCGAAACTTCTTCTCCTTAAAATTTTCATTAAATCCACAAATGCAATCCGCTTGAATCCCAAAACAGACGTATATAGAAGCAGCTCCATATGTTGTCGTAAGATTTCTTTACAAAGATCTTTGTCAAAATTCACTCAGTTGACAAGCTTAGTGATGACGTTTTGAGAGAGAATTTCTTATCGTTTCTCTCTCAAAATGGCGTCACTAATTACGTCAAAGAATAAATCGATGGCACCGCATTCTCTGCACTTGACATTTGAAGCAGACTAACTTATTTGAGAATTCTTTCGTTGATCTTAATCTAGAATGTCGCTCTGTAGCTCACAGACTTTCAATTTACGAACTGAACAAAAATTCGGTTAGTTACAGTTCTATCTGCCCAAAGTTAAATCCGAATCCGTAACCTTTTTGATGAACTCAAATAAAATGTTATCTTGATTGATAATGACGAACAATTCGAGTTTTATAAAGCCGATTCCTATAGTAATTGTATTCCTAGAATTTGTCTTACATAAATTCCCTTCAGAGCTGAAATGACAACTTTTTACGTCGAAGCAGCTAGTATTTAGATAATGAATCAACATAAACAGACACACAGAACATTTTTGGTAGCATTAAATTATTCGACTCACACCTTAGGTTACTGTAACTGTTTTCATCAGTTTGCGGTTAAAATCAAATTAAATTAATGATAAATTATTCAGCATATCATAAAGAAAGAGTAATGTGAATGTAGCATATTGAGAATATAAATTTATTCTGAAATGAAAGTGTATGACATGGAAAATTGCAAAATGCAAATAAATTAAAAATCAAAAGCCTGAAATTTTCAAACAGAAAAGATTTATGTCTTTCGAACGAACGTTTTCACTGAAATGTGTTTCAAATGTCTAGGAATGTGAGCCTTAACTTATACAACGGATCGGAATTGCACCGCAAAATGTAATTTAAAAAATTAAACCCAAAAAAAAATGTGTCTCGCTCAGTACCGATTTTTTTTGTAAATTGTGAATGTTATTGAGGGTTTGTGTGTGGAAAACTTCTGTCCGGCTTCAGTCACTGTCCACTTTTTTTGCAAAATACTCTTAACACGTGCTAGAGGAATCGTAAAAAAAGAAGATATAATCACAACAAAAACCTCTTTAAAGGTAGAGTGTGACGCAGTCCGTGATTCTGCTTCCAAAATTAATGATATCGCTTGAGGTGGCGCTATCGCTGATAATACGCAGAGGTTTGTTTGTGCTCAAAGTTTTGATTTCCTGAAAAAATTACAGCGCTTTCTTTAAAACAAAATTACGTTGTGTTGTGACCCAACGATGAAATAATTTTTCTGTACTTTCAGTTTTTGCGCTGCAAAAATTTGACTTATATTTCTTATTGCGTAGATTGTTTAGAGCAAATTTAAATTTTTGCGTGTAAAAACTTAAAGTATTGAAAAATTATTTCGTCGTTGGGTCCGGCATTTGTGATGCAATTTTTTTTAACGCAACGTAATTTTGTTTTAATGAAAGCGCTGTAATTTTTTCAGGAAATATAAACTTTGAACACAAGGTTCCATTCAAACAAATTTCTGCGTATTATCAGCAGACTAACGGACTGCATCACACTCTACCTTTAAAGAGGTTTTTGTTGTGATATCAAACGTTTTGGAAGTTATCAGTTGTTGAAAAAATTTCTATTTTTGAAAAAAAATTTCTCAGAAAAGAAAATTTTCTTAGAAAAAATTTTTCTTCGAAAAAACAT
>CM055405.1:40896621-40996972 GCA_029228625.1 Pseudolycoriella hygida | reverse complement strand
AAAAAAATTTTCTAATAAAATAAATTTCCTCAAAAAAAAATTTTCTTCAAAAAAAAATTTTATCCAAAAAAATTTTCTTTCCGAACTTGGTGTCACCTTCGGCTGCCTTCGGAACACTTCGTTTCACCTTCGGCTGTCTTCGGAACACTTGATGTCACAGTCGGCTGCCTTCGGAACACTTCGTGTCACCATCGGCTGCCTTCGGAACACTTCGTGTTACCGTCTTATTCAGAATTTAGCAAAAAATCCAAGATGTTGTCACTTTGACAGTTGGCAGCCATTTTTTAATAATGCTAAAAAATTTGCCTGACCAAACTCTATAACTTTCTAGAAGAAACCATCTCTCTAAGTAGTGTCATTCCGGAGCTAAAATTCGAAAACCCAAAGAAGCATAATTTATACCTTACAAAAATCCAAGATGGCGTCAATTTGACAGATTTCTGAAAATCCCTAAAAATTCTCCTGATGAAATTCTATAACTTTCCCGAAGAAACCAACTCTCGAGCTATTGTCACTTCGAAGCTAAAATTCGAAAACTCCGAGCATTACCTAAAAAACCCTCAAATTGACCACTTTTCCACATGCCAGATTTTCCAGAATTTTCCCGGAAAAGCGACATATGAAATTTTTCATTTGGGGCCGAGACTGACGTTCCCTGAAAATTTTAAGGAAATCGCTCGGGCGGTTCTCGAGAAAAAAAAAGTAGATAGATCCATGGTGGACACAACACAGGAATAAAATTTTGATTATTTTCAGAGATATTTTTACCATTATGATATGGAAATTGGTCATCTTTGATTGGTGATATCTCGGCTCGTTTTCAACCGATTTTGATGAGTGTGGGCTCGTTGGAAAGGTTCTGCGAGGTAGTTTTTTTTTAAATAATTTGGAGGGGGAGGGGGGCGAGGGGACAAAAATCAAAAGTTCGCCTATACATCGTGTCTTGTCCCAAAGGTTTTTGTATAGAGTTTTTTGGGTTTGTGGACGTTTTTTTGGGGTGTGAGGACTGCGTCACGCTTTCCGCTACCGCTCCGAACATGATCCCACTCAGTTAGTTAGTCTGTTCGTTCAATGTAACAATTTAGTATCAACATATAGCAATTACTTTCTAAAAATTATCTTGAATGCTGGAGTAGCCTGTTTTTACCCATACTTTGAACGTGACCGAAACAGCGCAGACGGCTGACACTTGCCACCTCTACCACTAACGAAACTCATAGAATTTCCCCAATAACGTCTTTCCTGATAAGAATATAACACTGGTCCCTCCGAATTCACCTTTTCTACATTCCTGAGAACCCTCCATCTGCATAGATGTCCTCAGTCCATCCAAATTCCACTATCATGCAAAATCGCTTGAAGACATTTTGCTAACTAAAATATAAAATTTTTTCGTCAAATGCAGCCTTACCAGTTTTATGCTTGAGATGTTCATATTAAGAGAAAAATGTTATGCGTGCGTTACGTAACGCTGAGCCTAGACCCCTCCTCCCTTGTAACGCTAGCATCATACGCCCTCCCTTTGTAAAATTTCTATTCTACGACACAACAAATAAACTCGCTCATTGCTCATGTTGTAACTCTCACAGAAAATCCTAAAAATATGTAATCATCATATGCATGAAAGGGGCAGGTTCACGCTTTGTTCCTTGACTTTGAGCAACAAACTAGTCGTAGCCAGAGTAATGTTACATTTGTAGACCTAGCAAAATGCCTAATATCAGTCATCCAAGACAGATACACAAAAACTTTTTCATGCAGGGGTCTAAAATCGAGAGAAAATTCACAAAACTGCTCTCGATTTTGGCCACGAAGCACGAAAAATACATTTTCTTGGCTATCGAATTGTGGACATTGCCTCACGTATAATTTGAACAGAGAAAACGAAAACAGAAAACTTTTTGTATTCATCTGTGAGACGAAAAGTCACACAAAACGCACAAACATTTTCAGACATGGAAATCATTTGTCATGTTGTCTAAATCTTCCACCAAGTGACCAACCTTCACAAACCCTAGTGGCTAAAAAGCCTCCAACTTATTTTGATTTACGATTTTCCTTTTCAGTATTTTAATTTAAATTTCATATTGAAAGTAATACGAATTGCTGAAATCATAAACAACAATTTACTTGGCTTTTAAGAAAAACGCCCAGGAATTGTCATCATTTTTATTCATATCTGAGCTTCCGCAGAACTCCAGAAATGTCTAAAAATGTATTCGTTGTCAGCAAATCTCAACAATTTCTTACCTTAGATGCGTATAACGTAGCAGCAAACCATTGCTAATTTATATCACGTAAATGTAACATTAACGTAACATATAACATTATCATTATATTTCTGAAATGCTTCTTGTTCCATTGCGTTCGAAGTAAACATTATTTTATGGCACTTGCTATTCGCCCCTACACCACCGTGGTCTAATACAAGAGTCCAAATAACAGTTTCTTCAAAATTCACGAGTGGGTTCCCGAGTTCACAAAATTGATCTCGAATCAATGAATTATTTCCAAAGCATCCAATGTATGCTGTTTTATTCGCCGTTCCATATGGAAAGAAGTTGTCACCTTCAAACAAAAAACCACAAAAATTTAAATTTAAATTTAATTTTTTCTCGAATTTGTTTGAAGAATAGATCAAAACGAAAGTACGCATGTCGACTGTCATATTTTCGAGCACCTGCTCACATCATTCGAACATTCGACGGTTTCAATCGTTTCGACTATAATATTGGTACTAAAATGGTGATAATGACATTAGTTGTATGTAATGAGTTTTGCGGATAGGGCACAATGTTATTACATGTGGACACAAATATCGAAAGAACCCTATGTGTAATAGACCGCAGTACATGGGGAAAATTTGGATGTATTGACATCTTCCCATATGGGACAGCGAATAAAATATTTTCTTTTCATTTTACTCCACCCATTCTATATATTCAATCAATTTTGAGACACGTACGAAGTACGTACTGTTTCGAAAAGGGGTTTATTGCATTTACCACGACGTTTGTTACTAGCCGAATTTCGACCCCGGAGTTGGTTACTTTTCGTTCGAAGCAGTTTTCTGAGCCCTCGGAATGACTAATATTGTACACAACTCGGAAAAATATATGTTTTTGACTAGTGTGATTGCAGCCCTTGGCTTCGCTGCGGACTGCAAGCCTCACACTCGTCAAAAACATTATATTTTTCCTACTTACATAAATAACTATTTTTCGCGCGTCTGTCCGTCCGTCAACACGATAACTCGATGAA
Organism: Pseudolycoriella hygida; assembly: GCA_029228625.1. Lineage (NCBI taxonomy): Eukaryota > Metazoa > Arthropoda > Insecta > Diptera > Sciaridae > Pseudolycoriella > Pseudolycoriella hygida. The sequence goes on along the minus strand of CM055405.1, from coordinate 40,993,711 downwards.
AACTCAACAGATTTTCAAAAACTTTGTTTTCCCTGGAAGATAATCAAAGAATCTTTTATGGGATTGAATCTGGGCATTGTCGGGCCAAGGGCCGCCGAGCTAGGGCTGTTTAAATAGAGTAAATCTTTTCCGATTTTCATAAATTTTTTTGTTTGAAAAGCTCGAGCACGCTTGACAACATATATGAAAGAAACTTTTTTGAGCAAAGGCCCTAAAACTGAGTCTCCACTAGAGCCACACGTTTGGCTTTTCAAAATCTTTTTTTCCTGAAAGATAATGGAAAAATTGATTAAAGAATTAAATTTTGACTAAATAGATCAAAAATTTTCGAAGTTACGTGGTTTTTTGAAGGGCGTGAAACACATATGTCTGTGCGAAATTAGCACAGAAATCGCTCTTCAAGGTTTCGAATGAACGATTCAGACATCAGAAAATCACGAAAAGTAAATTTGCGAAAATCGTTTAAGTGGTTCGTGCTGTAGGGTCCTTAGTGTGGGCCCAACTTACACTACGCGAATATTACTCTAACGTCTAAGGATGAGATCTTTTGTGCAGTGCTGTAAACAAAAAAGAGGCGAATTTTTTTGTCTATTCAAGTATGGGTCTGAGGCCTGTAGGATAGGATAGTCCTAAAGTCGGCCCACCTCGAAAATTTTGTTTTGCTATGTTTCGGGGTAAATTGAGGGGAACTTGTTTGTCCATTGAAGTATGGGTCATAAAAATAATTTTGGTGCTTTTTTGGATATTTGGCCAGGTTTTTACACTGTTTCTTCGGACGGGTTTTTCAATATTTATTTGGATTTAGTTCGAGTCTTTTTGCAACATCTGCCCTGTTTGCCGCATCTATTCTGATGCGTGTGTTTTTGCATATGTTTTCAAAGACTCTGACAAATTTCCAACGAAACAGTAAATTTTTGTAGTCAAGGTCTTTCAATATACAGTTCAAATAATTACGCTTCAATCACCATTCTATTGAAAAGAATGAATGATATTTCGCTGATTTTAATGGTTCATGTTACCAATACCAAAAGCTCTTAGTTTCTCGAAGCCCTTTGATTCTGTAAACCATGATCAGCTCTTGAGAAAGCTGACCAGTAAATTTGATTTCTCCATTACGGCACACAGGTTGGTTGGGGCTACCTAAGTTCTAGGAAGCAGAAAGTTATTGTGAATGGCTGCAATTCGTACGACGTACAACTCTACATACCTACTTGTGAAGATTTGATTCGAGAGGACTTTAAGATTTCTAGTGATCTGAGGGCCGTGTCGTTCTGGGCTGTTGCGAATGGCCTTGTGTTTAATGTTGGAAAGACTGAAGCGGTCAGAATCCTCGACAAGAGCTGGGTGTCTCGCATTCCCAATGTTAAGGACCTGAGGATTCGCATTGACAATCGGTTGAACTACGAAGCTGCTGCTTGTGAAATCTCTCTTAATGCCACACTTCGGATACTGCTGTCAGGTCTTGGGAAAACTTCAAGCTTCGTCTAAAGAAGTACTGATTCAACCCTTTAAGGCCTGCATCCGTTTCATCTATGGGCTTAAAAGATTTGAGTCGACCGAGGATAGGAAGGGTGTCAAACGGTGTGTTATGCGCAATATAGTACTCCTATATGTACCTTAGCCTCTGTCCACCTACTCCTACATCCTATCCTACCCGTGGTGACACCTGTTATAGTGAGCAACCCACATGAACGATCAGGTAACCGATCCTGGTGTATTGTGGGTCATTTAGCAGAAGGATGAGGGGGGCTGTCTTCGGGTATCAACTTAACGCTACGTATAGAGAGGGTCGAAGACAGCTAGGCGCTATCAGGATGGGATAGTACCCCAGCATGGTGGCGGATGATCTCAACAGCAAGAGACAACGGCAGCATGCAAAGTCCGAGTCAGAAGGACTACCATCACTCATTGGCCAGCGTGGTGTTTTAATGGCTAACCCCCCCCCCCCCCCCATCTCTCATCTCTACAAACTGTTGTGACAAATAAACGGATGACAAAGAAGGTAGACTTCTATCAGCCGATCGAACAAGCAGGGTTTCGTTCCGGATTCAGCACGAATGACCACTTGCAAGTGATGAGAAGTCTAATAGAAAAATGCAACGAATACAAAATCAGCATCGCGATATGTTTCATAGACTTCGAAAAAGCGTTCGATTTGGTCGATTTTAGACTCCTTGGACGATTGTCGGATTGATTCGAGATATACTCGGATGATAAAATATATCTACGAGCACGCAACGTCATGCGTCAAACTGCATAAAACCACCGATAAATTTCGAATTGGAAGAGGAGTCCGTCAAGGAGATACCATTTCACCAAAATTGTTCACGTCAGCTCTGGAAACGGTCTTCAAAAAGCTTGATTGGAGCGAATTGGGAATCAACATAAATGGGAAGTTTCTGAACAACCTTCGATTCGCCGACGACATTGCCCTGACATCAACGACTCTGGAACAGATTGAAGCGATGATGTTGCAGCTCAACGAGGAAGCCCAAAAAATTGGTTTGAAGATGGACATGTCGAAAACGAAAGTTATGACAAACATCGTTGGCGCTACACCAATCAAAATCGGAAACGAGGAAATTGAAACCGTGGATTCGTACAAGTATCTCGGTCATGTTATGAAACTCGGTCTCAACAATCAAACGGCTGAAATAAAAAGAAGGATCGGTCTTGGTTAGGCGGCGTTCGGCAAATTGCGTTACATTTTCAAGAGCAACATGAACAACAGTCTGAAGAGGAAAATGTTCAATATGTGTGTGCTTCCAGTCCTGACATACGGAGCCGAAACTCTCACAATAACCAAAGCATCGGCAAACAAGTTGAGAGTTGCACAAAGGGCCATGGGAAGGGCAATGCTAGGAATCTCACTCAGAGACAAGATGACAAACGAGTGGATTCGACAGAAAACGAAAGTCACCGACGTCATGGCACGAATAACGTCGCTAAAATGGAATTGGGCCGGGCATATTGCCAGAATGGCGGCCGCCAACGAAACGACCAATGGGACGTCCACCTTAAAGATAGACCAACGACATCAAAAGAACGGCAGGCACGAATTGGCAACAAGTGGCAATGGACCGGGAGAAATGGCGATCTATGGGGAAGGCCTACATCCAGTAGTGGATACATTAAAGGCTAAGAAAGAAGAAGAAGAAGAAGAGGATTACTTGCATATGCTTCTGGGCTGCGATCTCTTTTCATATTTTGACTATCTCTCTTGTGTCCTTATGCATAAGACGATATTGATCAAGGAACCGGATTACTTATACTCTAGCCTTGTAAGGACTATGAACACAAGGACGTTTAACCTAATTGTGCCGAGGGTTTATAGTGACATATTGTCGCGGTCGTTCCCACCAGACGTTAAAAGTATCATTACGCCCACCTGCTTTAGCTTAGCTTGCAGAGACTACTTCAATAATAAATTAATATCGTTAACTGGCCGTCATCGTCTTTAGAGATCGTGTCAATGTGTTCATTCAAAATGTGTTCATCAAAGTGTTCATTTCATTTCATGTCATTCAGTGGTATACTTACTTACTTTGCTAAATCTAATGATGCTCTGTGTAATTACGATTACTATGTCATTTCAATTTTCGCGGTGTTTAGCTAATTTTTTTTGTATTGATTGATTGACTCTTTGTTTTCTCTATTCATCTTTTTATTTTTTTTCTGCTAAGGTTTTCTTTCTATATTTGTTTGATCGCGATCTATACGTGACTTAATAGGCTGTAAGGTCTTATACATATATGTTGGAAATAAATAAATAAATAACTAAGTCACTTAGTTATTTTATTGCATGAATTATATCGCTTGAATTACACTGAATGACAAACTATTCAAAATTGCAGTTATTTTTTGTAACGATTTCATTCAATAAAAAAACCGAAGAATCGGTGATCACATTTTAGGAGCACGTGGCGAAAATGTGAACTGTCAAATTAGCGATGTTTTTTTAGAACAGAATTCTGCATAATTCACAAATTATTCAAAATTATAGCTCATGCACTGTGATCATTCCAATTAATCTCTGTGTGGGATACAATTTTACTTTAATACTCTTACGCAAATAAATAGATGAATGTGAAATAAAATCGAACTTGGAATGCGATGATTTTTCAGAGCAACTTTCGACCTTCATACTCTTCGACCTTCATTGCTTAGGCGCAATATTAGCTGTTTTCACTGTTGCCAAATTTGTCCACTTACAATAAATTTTTCTCTGCCTCTGTTGATTAGTGTACCAGCTGGTCAAACTGGTTGTAACATAACTATGAGCAAATTTTAATATGGCAATAATTATACATAGCCCTAGCTAAGTCTAAGAGCTCACACTCAAAAAACTTTTCTGCATAAATATTGTACAAAAAGTTTGTACAAAAATCTAAAACTCAGTGGATCTTGGACTGAAAATGTCCAAATTGAATCCCAACATTCCTTCTTCGACTACGTTTCAGGGAAAAGAGTTACTCGAGTTAACACGTTGAAAGACGGCCGGACCGACGAATTTTTACAGCAGTTTTCGTTTGTCCGGTAAAATTTCTGCGTTTGCCCCTACGGTAACCCCAAAAAAATGAGAGAATTTCTCACAACTGACCAATTACATTTGGACTTTTCAGTCGTGTGACCATAAACAGTTGAAAAAAATGTGGCAATAGGCTTACTCTATTGCCAATTTGATATTAATCAGGCAACACTACGAAGAGAATTTCACCCAACCAATCAATGTAGCGGTATGATCGCGGTAAAATGACCAGAAGGCAAATGCAGATGAATGTGGCAAGGCCATTAGTCTATTATCTCTGCGATACACTAAGTTGGTTGGCATCAGACAATTAGAAAGAGAATTTGTCCAAATCAACCAATGCCTTTCCCTCCACAATCGTAGCCACGTGTCGAGAAAACATTGAAAATAATGGATAAATGTGAAAAACGCACGAGTAGTACTAAAAATGCTAATGCGGCACCTCGCAATCTACCAAACGCTGTAACCGCTAATAAAGGTGGCACCATCTGCTTTGTGTTATATATTTGAGCGCCAAGCCTCTACCTAAAATAGCAGACACGGCAAAAACACTGAAAGCGTGGCAAAGTTCGCTAATCATTTCCCGTGTTAAGATCAGAACAATTAAAAAGAGAGTGGACGCAAGAAAACGATTCCTGTATTATCTTGCAGAATTCATATATTATTTCGGTCCATCACGACGTAGGAAATAAACAGGCTACTCGAGATTGTATGTACCATGGGTAAGTTTGGAACACATAAACTTTTATGCTGTTAAAATTTATGTGTGATGTTGTTAAAAAGTAGAAAAGTTCGAAATCAATCTATTGTGTATTATCTCACTCGTTTACGAACTTTAATATTGAACTGCTAGCTTATAGCCTTTCACACTCAAAAGTTTAATTCTTTATGAAGAAATAATTCGAGCTTCCCCTTCCCACGTGGGAAAGTGTGAAAGGTAAGCGAAACACCACACCAGTCAACTAGGTCGTATGCAACAGGGGGTGGTTTTCCTTGTCCTTGTGTCCTTGTTCTTTTTTCCAAAACTGATATCTATCGGCGTGACTCTTAAAGTTTCTATGCACTAAGATCTACATTCGATTAAAAAAAATCGCGTCCCAGGATCGCTCCCAAGGCAAAGGTATGCAACATGTCGAGTTGAACATTTTTGTTTAAGAGCCGTGGATTCCAGAGCAAAAAATTTACTTTTTCCTTATTTTACACTTAGATCCATAGGTCCACCAGCTCAAATTAGGGTAATAGGTCGGTGTTGAGGTCGGTCGAGGACGTAATAATTAATGTTTGCTATGTTAAAGGTTAAGAACATTTTTGCCCTTGATTTGATTCAGAGGTCGTGGCAATGCCTTATGTCAGTGCCAAAATCTGCACAGGGAAAATTCACTTTGGATTTTTAACCAAAAACTTGCTCTAAATCTGGAATGACTATTTCGGTTGCCAGACCGACTGTATATTTTGACACATACACGAAATTTATTCTCACTACAAAAACACTTTTCAAAACGGGAAAGTGACACAAGTCCTTGTCCCTTCTTCCAAAACAACTGATGCTGATGATGAAGTGATGCTAAAAGCTTTGAAACGCAAAAAATCTTTTTGAAATGTTTTCACATTCGAATGATTCGATTATAAAAATGCGACACAAATGCCGGACTCACCAACGCAATAATTTTTCTATACCTCCAGCTTTCATACGCAAAAATTTGACTCGGTACAAATAAGGAATAAAAATGGAGCCATATAGTCAAATTGAGCAAGTTGAAGTAACAAAAAAACGATAACACTGGGGATCCGATATTTGTGACGCAATTTTTAACCGAATGTGAGGACATTTCAAAAGACTTCTTTTCCATTTCAAAGGTTTAAGCGCCACCCAAATTGATGTCACTTGTTTTGGAAGAAGTCACAAGGACTTGCGTCACATTTCCCTTTTAAAAATAGTTTTTGTTGTGATATCAGTAATTTTGGACGACACCTCGCGCGGCTGCCAAAGCTGGCGGTGACGAGCGCCGCTTATATACACTGAAATGTTCGAAGTCGTCGCCTCTACAACACTATTTCATTAAAAAATTGGGAGCCACTGCACTTCGCGCGGATGCCATAGCTTGTGGCAGCGACCCTCACTTATGGATGCAGAAATGTTCACAGTCACTTCATCCACCATAACCCAAGTTCATAAAAAAAAATTGGCGCCACGGCACTTAGCGCGGCTGCCATAGCTGGCTATGGCGTACGCCCCTTACCACCGCCACGATTCTATCCTGATTCCGCTTCCGGCCACAATAAAAATTTTACTCACATTTGTGCCATGCCACATACATCCAATATCACACACAAACCATACATATGGGCTTTATATGGCGCCTTCTGAGACCCCTGGCGCCCAAACGAAGGGGATACCTTCCCTTTTTTATAATCTCATGTTGCGTAGAATGCCGAGCCGAAGATCCCTGCAAAATTTTAAGAAAAGTTATTGAGCCGTTTACGAGCGCGATCCAATGGAAACCAGTAACTAACTAACGTAGGATGTTTAGACCCGTACGAAGAACGAAGTTCTTCAAAAAGGGTCTTATGCGTCTACTACGACGTTTGTAACCACCCCAACTTCGACCTGGGAGTAGGTGGGGAGCATCGATCCTGGTGCTTAGATGACGAATCAACAATAAAAATTGTCCGTTCGTGCGTCCGTCCGTCTGTAACCGCTATAACTTGAGTAAAACTCAACCGATTTTCAAAAACTTTTTCTTTTTCTTCCCCGAAAGTTAATCGAAAAATCTTTCTTGGGATTGAATCTGGGCACTGTCGGCCCAAGGGACGCCGAGCTAGGGCCGTTTAAGTGGTCTTTGGTCTTTTGTACATAACTCGAGTATTTTTTTGTTTGAAAGATCTGGGCATGACCGACAATTTATGGAAGAAACTTTTTTAAATTTGAGTCCTTGGACTTAGCTAGGGCGGTAAAAATGAGTCTTCTTGAGCTCTATGTGTTTTTTGTACATAACTCGAGTAAATCTCTTCCGATTTTCAATTTTTTTGATCGAAAGGTGTAGGACTGTCTCCCGTTTTATGGAAGAAAATTTTTTGATTAGAAACCGTTGGACTCAGTCAGTACCCTAAAGCCCTAAACGCTTATATAAGTTAGATAAATCCTAACTGATTTTGTTGATTCTTTTTCTATTTGAGAGGTAATCGAGTACCGAATTATATTCAAAAACAAATTTGGAGCCGGTGCCTGTGTTTAGGGCTGAAGTAGGGCTCAGGTCTGTCCTAAGGTCGGCCCTAACCAAAAAAAAATTTTTTTTTGCTATGTTGCGGAGCAAATTGAGAGAAACATTTTTATCTATGGAATTATGTGTCCGAGGAATTTCTTTATGATCCTAGGTCGGTTCTAAGGTCTGCCCTAGACATAAAAATGGTTTTTCACTATGTTGTAGAGAAAATTGAGTGAAACATTTTTGTCTATGTAAGGCCGGCCCTAGACAAAAAAATGATTTTTTATATGTTGTAGAAAAAATTGAGATGAACATTTTTGTCTTTTTGGGTGTCAATTTTGTACTTTTGCAAGGTCTCTTTTACACCGTTTCTTCGGACGGGTTTTTCAATATTGCCCTATCGGCAATTTCCAATACAACTTAATGTGGACGTTATTTCATACACTTAATAGTTAACGCAATATTTACTTAAATACGTTCGACTGTTTTCTTGTGTTATAGGTGTTATAGGTGTTATAGGTCGCTAGGGGGGAAGTCAAAACTTTGATGTATCATGGGCGCGTGTAGCCTGCGAAACCATATATACAGCTAAGTTTTGACTTCCCCTCTTGCGACGTACTCCCCGAAAAATATTTTTCCCGGATTCTACGGAAAATCCTAATGCGAAGTGCCTTTTCACTCCGGAGATGTGACCTTAAGAAAATGATAATTTGCAATACAAAAATTAAATAGAAGCCAAAGTTAATGAAAACATGGTACGTTAGTTACTGGTTTCCATCGGCATTTATATGAAAAACGATTTTTTTGGCTTCCACTCGAAAACGTCAAGTAACAATTTGAAAAATATTGGTGAAAATAACGTCACTATAACGTTGCCAGGATCGTTATTTAACCGTCATTGTCCAGTTATAAAAAGACCTAAGTTATTTAACAGTAGATTGACGGCTATTTAACAACAAAGTTTTTCAAAGGAAACTTATGGGTTAAATAACGGTCTGTTGCGGGTTAAAATAGCGTTTTATTCCTGCATTAGTACTATTGTGTCAATCTAGTTAAATATTCTTCGTTACAATAAATAAAAAATCTCCTCCATTTTATCACCGGACCTAAATGTCCCCATAACAGCCGCCGCATGAACCCTTTGTATTGCCATACTCAATCTTTGTTTAAGGAATGTCCTCGATCGTAGCTCGTTAGTCTTATTTGCTATCAATTTGGTCAGCTCATTGAAAAAGTGTATGGCCTCCGTGCCCCATGGACCCATTGTCTCCACTGCGAAAGGTACGAAGAGGTAAAAAAAAACTTTTGATATAGTGTAGAGGAAGTTTGAAGATCATGTTCGCCCATGGGAATAGTAGCCGCCGCGCTTCAGTTTAGCGGCAACGGCGGTTTAAAAAAAACTTGTTTAGAGTAGGACGAGAGGATCATTTCCGCCTATGAAAGTAGTAGCCGCCGCGCTTCGGTATGGCGGCGTCGTCGGCGGCTCGAAAAAAGTTCTATATATAATTTGTCAAAAACAAATTTCCTACTTTCAAAAAAAACTGATTTCAAATTAAAAACCATTTTTATAAGGGGAATGTGACGCAAGTCTTCGTGCCTTCTTCCAAAACAACTGATATCAATTTGGATGACACTTGCAGCTTCGGAGCGTAATAAATTCTTTTGAAATATTTTCATATTTGATTAAAAAAATGCGTCACAAATGCCGGACACTCCCAACGTTATAATTTTTCTGCGCTTTCAGATTTCACACGCAAAAATTTTTGCTACCCGTACTCCATTACATCAAGCGAAGCTAAATTTTTGGGGTGTGAAAAAGCGCAGAAAAATTTTAACTTGGGAGAGCCTGTCATTAGTGACGCATTTTTTAATCAAATGAGAAAGTATCTCAGAAGAATTTTGTGCGTTCCGAAGCTGCAAGCTTTATCAAAATGTCCCCTGAAAAAAACTTTCGCTCGGCTACTGATATTGGACGGTTCTTCTACTAGGTGTAGAGTGTACAATGCGTCGCCGGTTTGGAAATTGAAGAATGTTTGTTGAAATAGATTTATACTCCCATTCACTATTCTCACATGACTGCCTTAATTTTCATAAGAAACAAGTCCCACAAGTAAAACAAAATAATTCTTTTGTTTTATTTGTAGGCCTTGTTTCTCATGAAAATTCCGGCAAATGAGTTAAGAAGGCAGGAGAATTATAAAGTTCTTATTTTCTTAGCTGCAAGACCCACTAGAAAAGAAAAGCGACAATTCAAATACTCAGCGACAACAGCGGAGGATAACAGTGAAAAGCTTCGCAATCAGCTAAATGTCGTTTTATGTCGTGTTGCGCATCTAGTAGAAACACACAAACAGGACAGCACTGATTGCCCAGCGAAGCCAGATAAACATGTCAATGAAAACGATCGACTGGTGACAACATCAATTGAGAAAGACGCAATTACCGAAAATTTTGAGAATGAAGTCTTACAAAGTGAGGTAGAGCGTAGAAGTCAACGATTGATTGAAAATACAATGAATGAGTATTTTTTCCTTGGCGAACCGAATGAAACAATGAACCAATTGGCGAATACAAAAACGGGAAATCTTCAACAGAAACGAACGCATGAAAGCAATTTATTCAATGTAAAAGTCAATGAACCAGCAGGTCAGCAACAATTCAAACGAATGCGTTTAACTAACGATACCGAACGGCAACACGATCGTTCAGAAGTCCACACATTGTGGAAACAAAATGTTCGAATGAAATACCTTGAGGGACAAATTAATTTCCTAGAAAAACGACTACACGGAGAAGAATATTTCTTAGACTACAAATTGCATGGGCTCTGCGAACAGATTAATAAAGATACCCGAATTTTGGAAGAACAAAACCAAGAATGCAAAAAAATCATTGGGAAACTGGAAACTTGGAACACGAAATTGGGAGAGGAAGCTCGGCAGTTAAATGTGCAATTATCGAAAGCTCAAATTGAAAGTGTTCCTTTGACAAAGAACTGCGAGAGACGATTGAGGACTAACCAAAGCATCGACATCGATGAAAAGAAAAAAGCGCTCCATAGTGAGCGCATTTCACAGATCGATTTAAAATTGAGCGAAATTACATCAAAACGACACAATCTTGAAGGTCGAATACGACGTGAAAAGCAACTAGATGACCAACGCAGTGCTTCGACTAAAAAATCACAGGACGTGAAGACTGGCCTACGTTCAGAAATGGAATCATTCCATCGACAAGCAGTGGATTTGGCAGATGAATTAAAGCAGAAACAAGCACAAATCGAATATCTGTTAACCCAATTGTTGGCAGCTAATGAGCAGATTGAAAATAATTCTCTTCTAGTGTCTAAGCATAGGAACGAACTCGAACGATCTAAGAAAAAAGAAATCGAAACCAACGTCAAACTTCAAACAATCTGTGCAGAGCTCCATAACCTGGAGGAATATGTAAAAAATGTTGAAAATAAATATGAAAGGCAATGTCTTGCTCATTCTACAGATTTAGTAACTCTGAATTTGCAAAAAGATCAAATTGAACAGCTGAAATTGGCTAAAGACGAAGCCGAATTTCTTAACAAAACTTTTATTGAAAGTCGACAAGAATTGAAAAACAAAGTGCTCAGTTTAGAGGAACGAATTAACATCTTTGTTTATCTCTTGGAACGGCAAAACTTGTTGCCATCAAGTTTGGAACAATTGTGTGACTCATTTCGAAATGAATCATTTTCCGACGAAGATTTCAAAGATTTGGCATCCAAACAAGTCTTCGAAGTATTTAAATATTTAAAGCGCGTAAAAGACATGGCGCTGGCACAAATCGAAATGGTCAACAACGAAGAAGCACGACTCTCTATCATGCTGAACAAACGAATCGACAAAGATTTACGGCGCAACATAGACACTTCCATAGAACAAACTCACAGTAACAATCAGTTGCAGTACACTGAGAAAATGAAGAATCCTGAAGCACAGCTAGTGCCACTGAAAGAACAAAATCGGGAACTGCAATATGAAAGAAAAATCGAGGAGTTGAATACCACCAGTAAAGATCTAATCTACGAGAATGCAAAGCGAAATAAAAATGAAGTAAAAGCTTCCCTTGAACCTCCCATGAGAGGTTCTGGCAGCATTACCGTCAAGGAGGTAAAATTTTCGCAGATAAGTGAGGAAGGTGAGTGAATACAATCCTAAAATTCTGTAATTTGGTTATAAAATTTTTTTTTTCAGGAAATGAAAGGAATGAAGCTGTTGACTCTATTGAAGATGATGCAATGTGTTTTTCCTGCGAATTTCTAAAAATTCTAGGTAAATGAAGCAAATCGAAACTTTTGTCCCGAGAGGTGTCAAGAGTTCTTAAAATGTGATATGTTAAAATAGCCATTCTTTAGACCCTTTCCCTCTGTCACACTGTAAAGCTTGAACAACGCTAACATAATACCTTTTCTGTGCGTTCTTTCACAATTATTTTCATTATCTCTACTGCAGGAAAAAGAATTACGTCGTATAAAAGCAATTTTTTTTATGAACGAAAGCTCAAAGATCCACCTTCGGGTGTCTACCACACTTTAAGATCTGTGAATTACTCTCGAAGTTTTAAGTACCGACTAACCGGATTTTTCCGGAAAATTCTGCAATATTTTTGGACTCGTACGAAGTACAAAGGTCCTATACGTTTACTACAAATAATTTTATTGCAACAAACATAACCAAACCAAAGAGATTTTGCAGAAAGGTGCGAACTTATCAGAACTGCAAATAGTTGCAAATTTATTAAAACTATCACAATTCCAACGATCTACAGAAATTACCCAAGGTAATGTCGAAAACCCTCCCGAAACACGGCAACTGTAGAAGTGGATGTAAACCGGGATGGGGTCATTTCTCCTTACCACCCTGAAACACGTATTCTCTAAAATTTAATTCTCTACAGTTTTGCATTTGGAAGCAACTTTCTAATTGCCTTAGTTCTAGAGATATGAGTCATCCCTCCTGATTCTAGGGGGATGTGCAAAATTCCCCAGTGTATTATTGTCCATGAGACGATAATATTGCATCACTAGATGATATTATTGTCTCATGGACGATATTATTGTATCAGTAGACGATATTGTTGTCTCATGGACGATATTATTGTATCAGTAGACGACATTATTGTCTCATAGACGATAATATTGCATCAGTAGACAATATTATAGTTTTGGACGATAATACACTGGGGGATTTTGGCCCCCGCCTGATTCTAGAAGTGACTGATTGCCAAGGATTGGGACATTTTTCGGGAAAACCCTGAGACACATGTTCTCTAAAATTTCATTCTCTACAACTTTGCCTTTGGAAGCAGCTTACTGACTTTCATGGTTCTAGAGAAATGTTTCATCCCGCCCAATTCTAGAAGTGGTCACACTCCAGGAAATAGGTTCATTTTTACCTAAAACCTGAACCCCGCATTCCCTAAAATTTTATTCTCTACGACAGTAAACCTCCATATTGCATAGTTGAGCAAATATAGACGAAAAACCATCTGCTGTCGTATATGGTCAAGAAACTCAATTTCGTCCATTCCATTAGTACCAGTGCCCAGACCAATTTCTCAGTTTTGTGATTTCAAAAATTCTTTCATTTGACACTAAAATGAACAATTTTCGTGCTTTCGCTGATATATTTGCGAAAAAGTTTCACCGACCCTCGAAAAACCATGTTTTTGGTCAATTTTCCGACCATATCTCCGAAACGACTTTGCTCATCTTTGAACTTGAGTCATTTGTACATATGTGACATATGTACGTTTCAGGGAAAAAAAAGTTTAGAGTGACGATACAACCATTCAGAAAAAAAACGATGGGACGGACCTTTTTTGAGAGAGTGAGAATTTTTGAACTCACAAAACTGAGAATTTTTTTTTGGAAATCGGGTTAGAGACCAATGGAATGGAAGGAATTGAGTTTCTTGACCATTAGACTAAAAGTTTATAGGAATGCCCAGCCGTGTAGCTGGACTAGCACCTGGATCATTGATCCTTTGTACTATTCCCCTAAAATTCCTTCGTTTATTTAACAAAGTTAATTCACACAAGCAAAGGTTTTACAATTTATTATTTAAGAGAAGAAGTTAAAAAAAATTGGAAAATGTTGTCGTCAGTTGTGTGATCTTGGCCTGGTCGTGCATGAACTTCCATCGTCCATTTGAAAAACTTCCACTTCACACATTACCCAAAATCACATCAGACAAAACACAAAAAAACATCAAATAAAACCGTCTGGTTTTCTTCAGAAAAACAGCCAAATTGTTAATGACCATAGAGGTAAGAGTTAGATCGGCGCTATTTAGCTCTGGTTTACCCATAATATTTCTCCCGAGGAGTCTTATCAAGGACTCCAAGGACTCCTCTAGGACTCATCACCTACAACACAAAGACATTTGGGGCAATCAGAACAGTCAATGTTGTAAAGATGCTTGTTAAGACCACAGTGGTTGGTGATGGATTCGGTAACTCTTTTGATATCTGGCCTGCTGAGTTTCAACAGTGTTTTGATGACTTCCATGGAGTTTTGCAAAAAAGTTTAGTATGTATGGCGCCCTCATACTCATTCCAACTTCTAAGGTGCTCTCTGGCCTTCTTCGTCGAAATGGCAATGCCAAGCATGAGTTCCGGACCAATAAATCCGCTTTTGGTTCCTTGGTGAGCAAGTTCGTTCGCTCTTTCGTTACCTAAAATGCCATAATGATTAGGAACCCATAGGACCGTAACAGAATTAGATTTACCCAGTTCATTTAAGCTCACTTTGCAGTCAAGAACTGCTCTAGACCTGATACAGGGAGAACTAACCGCTTGAATAGATTTGACTGTCCGCGCAAATGTAAAAATTATTCCCAGAGACCTTGTCAATCAGCTCATCGCACATTTTCGAAATTGCGAAAAGCTCAGTGTGATTAACGGACGCCAAAGAACCGATTGGGAGGCTGCCTTCCACATTCGAAGTTTCGCAGAAATAACCTGCTCCTGAGAAGTCATCATTCCTTGAGCCATCCGTGAAGCAAACAATGCCGTCAGTCGGAGGAAATATATTCCTCTCCCGATCCAATTCTCTGTTTCAAGAATAATCCAGTCGAATCCCTCATCGAAAATGTATTACGCTTTGATTTGATCACTGGGCATACACAACCATTCATCTTTAACAGCATCAATAATTTCTGAGTGGCCTTTCTCAAAACCGGGAGACCACCAACCTTTACATCGGATATTGACAGAGGTGTTGAAAGCAACAGATTTTATAAAAAATTCATGAGGCGGAACATCTTGGCCATGTACGAAAGCAGATAGTTTTTCGTCTATATTTGCTCAACTATGCAATATAGAGATTTACTGTCAAAGATAAAGTCGTAAAGAATAAAATTTTAGAGAGCACGTGCCTCAGAGTTTTCACGAAAAATTACCCATTTCTCTGGGATATGACCACTTCTACAATTGAGAGGGATGACTCATATCTCTAGAACTATGACAGTTAGAAAGTTACTTCCAAAGGCGAAGTTGTAGAGAATTAAATTTAAGCGAACACCTGTTTCATGGTTTTGGGGAAAAATGGCCCAATCCTGGTCACTTCTAGAATTGGGCGGGATGACCGATATCTCTAGAACTATGAGAGTTAGAAAGTTGATTCCAAAGGCAAAGTTGTAGAGAATGAAATTTGAGAGAACACATGTTCCAGGGCTTTAGAGAAAAATGACCTTATCCTTCAATACATCCACTTCTACAATTGCCGTACTTCGGGAGGGTTGTCGACATTTCCTTGGGCGATTTGTGTGGGGCGTTACAAAAATATCTTACAATTTTCCACTACCAACAGATGATACAAGTACCATGAGGATGTAGGCTGTGACACAAAATGAAATCATCGCACGTTCATCATTACAAGAGAATAACAACTGGAGAAGAAGCAAAAAGGACTTAGTGGTAGACAACTTAATTCGTCAGTAGAAGGATAATGTAATAATTTAGTATAGTGTAGATATAGTGCAATAAGTGCAGTAAATTTTGGTACTTACTACGGTCAATTAGACCGTGGGACGTCGCCGACGTTGGTCATCCACTGTCGTTCGAAGATAAATAAAGTGCAGTAAGTAAATGTATAAATCGATTACATTAAACTGTATGAAGAAAACAATCAAAATTGTAGTTCATTTGTATGCAATTGTTTAGTGCGACTTATGTCTAATTGGCTATACAATTTCAAGATGAAATGCATAAACTCTGTACACATCTATACTTGACAAAAGCCGATGACGCACTAAGTGCGTAGGTGATATGCCAAAATAAAGCGCATTTGAATATGAAATTCATGAGATGACACGCACACATATTACAAATTTCGTCATGAAATTAGGTTTACTTGTGTTCGTACGCAAAAAATTACTATTTCCTGGCTGGCGTCGCAAATATGTGAACGATAAAGTTGCGATGGTTCGGCACACATTTTTGTATCAGGCAATACTACCCCCTGTCATGTCGGTGGCGATTTCCATTTATTTTCAATAGACCGAACCTCAAGTGGCGACATCTATGTTTTTTCATAGCCGAATTAACGTCTCAACATAGAACTAGTCCCTTTTATCAAGTCGCGTTATTCATACTTTCGTAGCTGAATACGGACAAACATAAAACTATTGACACAATCTATAGCTGAATATCAGAGAAATGGTAACGGGATGGCGCTGCTCAGCATACGTGTTTCGATGATTGCAATGGAACACCAAAAATCAAATTACGTAAAAGTCGGTCTTGTAAAGAAACAAAAAAATAATGAAATTTTTGACTCAACGGATTTGAGTCAAACGAAAGACAAAGCATGATGGCTGGATTTTTGTAAAATAATTAATTTTCCAATCGGATGAAAATACATCGGCACATTGGCATTTGGAAAAATGCAGAGACATGATATGGCTGCTGGGCTCCCCACCAGGATTATGACGAAACAAACGGTCGTATGGAGAAATGTGTTCTTCTGTGCATTGGCGACGAAATGCTCATATTTTTAGCTTATCAGGACAACCCAGCCACGTCCCTGGAATAGTGGTCCCGAGGTACCATTTTTTCGAACGCACACAGACGTTGTAGATATTATTTCGATTGGAAAAGTTTGTTGTGGTAATACTGGGATGAGGTTCATCGTTTTAATGTGTTGTTTTTGGTTAGTGCCCACCCTTTTATCATTTCTCTGCTGAATTTGAAATAATTTGAAGTAGAGTACTTCTGTCCGTGCCGCGATCCTTTATTTTCAAAGCTGAATACATTTCAACATACAACTAATTCTCTAAATCTATTCATTTGATTTAAATGTAAGAAAATTTGAATGTTTGATTTGCTGGAGATGCGGATATTAACATTATTGTTTACAAACAAAATTCGAATTTCATACGAAAATGTACCGTTACGTCGTTGCGCTTTTTAAAAAAAAAATAATAAAAAGCCCCTCAGGAAAATGTATTTGACAAACAAAAATGAAAATACGAAAAAAAAAATGTAAAACAATCGGAACTTTGTTTTCATTCAACATTATTTGGAATTTATAAATTGTTCACCTAAATACTTTTTGTGTGATTTACCATACACTATGGCTATCGCTATATTTGGAATGCTATGGAATGATGGGAACAATTTCAATTCAACGCGATTGAATATTATGAACACAGGTCTGCCACACTATGAACAAATTTTACATTTTAGATTATGAAGGCATAGAGTTATAGTAGACTACGTTCTATGCAGTGAAAATGATACAATGAGGGATTAATTTTGTGATATGAGCGGAACTCACGAGTGTGTTTTCGAGCAACAGGCTTTGGAAACTGTTTTTCACAAGGGTAGAGTTTGCACATCCGAGCCGAAGGCAAGGTATGCAACTACCGTGTCAAAAACAGTTTCCAAAGCCACAGAAACCACAACAACACAATTAAAATTTCATTTTTTCTCGAATTTGTTCGAAGAATAGATCAAAACGAAAGTACACGCATGTTGACTGTCATATTTTCGAACATCTGCTCACATCATTCGAACATTCGACGGATTCAACCGTTTCAACTATAATGTTGGTACTAAGACGGCGATAATGACATTAGTTGTATGTAATGAACTTTGCAGATAGGACACAATGTTATTACATGTGGACACAAATATAGAAAGCATTACAGGGAGTTGCGGGAAAAGTGAGAAAGTAATAAACATAAGCAAATTCGAATATTTAGAAGCAAAATTAACGTAAACTCTTAAAATGTGTGCAGTTCCAAGATGTGACCGAAAGTAACACAATAAAGTAGTTTGCATATGGAAATGTGAGTGGTGAAAGTGGCTAAATTTGCCTTTTTTTGTCACATTTGCTAGATGTGAACGTCACATTTCCATATATAAAGTACTTCATTGTGGGACTTTAGGTCACATCTCGGCACATTCTACCACAAACTTTTCAGATGTGCAAAAATATCCATGAAAAATCTAAAGCTGACGACAAATTTACTGTAAAAATTACAAGGAAGAAACTTAAGAAGTTAAAAAGAAACAAATTCAAACCTCGGTATTTCACTTCAAAACGCTTTCAAGATGACAAATGTTTCGTAGCTACTTCATATTTCTGTAATAAACGAATGTGTCAAACAATCTTACAGCTGTCAGTGCTGACTATTCGAATCGACTGATGTCCATCAATTGTTCGCGTTTCCCGCAACTTCCAGGCGGAAATATACATGTATTGACATCTTTCCATATGGGACAGCGAATAAAATATATTATTAGTAGATGATTCAAGTAGTCAAACTCAGGCTCTAATTGTTTTTTGTTGGTGAATGCCATATTAGATCGTCCCAGGTGTGATAAGAACTATCATCAAAAAAAGCGAAGACAGCAAAAAAAAATGCTGTCCTTTAGTTTATTGGACAGAATCGGTTGAAAACTTTCGAAGTTACGGTCAAAAACGCGAATTTTTTAAAGGTCGGAGAAAGCTTTTGACTTATATCTCTACGAAATTATAACGAAAATTGCACTTTAAGGTTTTGAATGACAATAAGGACCTCGGAAAATCACAAAAATCAAATTAGTGTCAATTGGTGAATTATTCCGTAACGATCCAGAAGGGCGAGTAGGAGTTGGTCGCCCAAAAATTGGATGGATTGATGTCGTCGAACAAGATCTTCGGACGCTGGGAATAAAAAATTGGCAGTACGATAGGCAACGTGGGATCAGAATCCTCAAGCAGGCCAAGGCCAACAAGTGGCTGTAGCGCCAAAAAAGTAAAAGTAAAGTTAGTAAGGTTAAGTGATCTTGGGCTCTGGAGTTCTTAGTGTAGGTCCAACTCACGTTACGCGACACTACACGTTAATTGATGGTTCTTCAGAGTGCAATCAATGTTATAGAGGAAAACGAACCAAACTTTTTTGTCTATTATAGTAGGGCCTCTCCTTAGGACATTTTTTTGCTATGTTATGGAGTAAATTGAGGGGAACTGCCTTGTCCATGGAAGTACAGGGAGTTTACTCCCTGTATGAATCAGAGTCTTCTCCCAAGTGGTCTAGGGCGGTTTTAAGATCGATCCAAGTACAAACTATTTTTTTTTTAATTTCTTTGAAAAACTTTTTTGAATTTTAAAGGGTTTCGTGGATGTTTGGAGAGGTTTTTACGGCGCGCCGTTGCTTCGGAAGGGTTTTTCAATACTGACCTACATACATACAACTTTATGGTAACATGGGGTAGATCGAGGCGGAAGTTGGGGGATGCATATCTATTATATCGTCTAGAGATGACGAATTAGTAAAAAAATGTCCGGTCGTCCGTCCGTCTTCAATTCTTCTTAAACGGTTTAACCGATCACCCTAAACTTTTTTTCCCAGAAAAGTACATAAGTCATGGTTCAAGTTTAAAGATTAGCAAAATCAGTGAAGTATTTCCGGAGATATGGTCGAATAAGTGTCCATAAACGTGGATTCTCGAGGGTCGGTAAAACTTTTTCGCAAATATTTCGGCAGGTACAGCACAGAAATTCTGGGAAAGAATTTTTGTACAAATCGGGTCAGGGTCTATGCGCTAGGACCAATGGAATAAACGAAATTTAATCTCTCAGCCATATACGAAAGCTGGTTTTTCGTCTATGTTATAAAGAGTAAAATCTTAAAGATTGAGTGTATCAGGGTTTCAGGGAAGAGTGACCTAATCCCGGGATTAAACCACTTCTAGAATTGGGAGGGATGACTCATATCTCGCAGTTAGAAAATTGCTTCCAAAGGCATTGCAGAGAAGAAAATTTCAGAGAACATGTGTTTCAGGGTTGTAAGGAAAATTACCAAATCTCGGGATAAGGCAACTTCTACAATTGTGAGGGATGACGGATATCTCTAGAGCTGTGGCAGTTAGAAATTTGCTTCTAAAGACAAAGTTGGTGAGAATTACATTTTAAAGAAAATAGTTTCAGGATTTCTTGGAGAAACCACGGTGGTCTTATTTGTGATATGGTGCAGGTCTGAACAAAAGTGCACAAAACATTGTTAGATACGTTCGAGTCTTTTTGTAACATCTATTCTGTTGGCCACATATATTCTGATGTATACGGGCCTATGCTTATATTTTGAACGTAATTTTCTGAATTCAGTAAATATACATTGTAATGGCACAGGTCATGGCACTCAACAATGAAGAAGGCACTCATCAGCTAAAAAAGGGTGGAATGATCAAAGAAAGCTGCCATTAGTTCTTCAATATTCTCTCATGTGGAATGTCTTCTCTCTCTACATTATGTTTTCATGGGAGTTTCAAACATCTTGAATTATAAGTAATTTCATGATACGATTCAATCATAAAACTATTTTGCCTTATCAGTATCACTATCCACTATTGAACATATCTATGAAATCCACTCTTTAATTGATGAAGATTTATGCATCTCAGCCGGAAGAGCATCGTACATTCACACAATCGTTATCGCCGAAACCGATGTACAAATTTAATAAAGCTTTTAGAGTTAGCATTCCAGCAACGCACGACTGGTAGGAGGGTCAAATAAGCCCACAATCAGGTGTAATGAATTGGTATTCTGACGGCTCTCGCCTAGGTGGCGGCTCAGGTGGCGGGGTACTGCTGCCCACAGAGAAATATCTTTGTCTTTAGGAAAATGGACAACTGTGTTCCTTACAGAAATAATGGGCATTCAAGGATGTTGTGAAGAAACAACAAATATCCACACGGACAGCCAATCAGCGCTTAAAACACTGGATAGTCATGGATTCACATCCTCACCAGCGCTGAAGTGTAGAGACTCTCTTCAGCTCATTGCAGCTCGGATTCCAAGTCACAGCGGCTTCATGGGCAATAGACTGGCTCGCAAGGCGTCAGTTAACGGCCTAGAAGGTCCGGAACCAAGGATTGGTGTTTCCTTCGCAACGCTTCAAAGCTGGATCAACGAATGGAAAGATGCCTCCTTCGTGAATCATTGGAGGTCGATACGATACGCGAGACAGGCCAAGGCTTATATTTTGCTGAAACGAATTGTAGGAGTTCTAAGAGGACATTGTCAACTTAGAGCTCATCTCCAAGTTATGGGAATCGCCGACAGTCCGAGCTGTGACCAATGCGGTGACATTAAAACTGCTGAGCACTTTCTTTGTAAATGCCCAGCTTACATCATGAAGAGAGCTAAATATTTTGGCTCATACATTATTGTCCAGTATGAGCACATGAAACTTTTATCTCCTAAGCTAATGCTGGAGTACCTTAATGCCACGAAGAAACTGAGAAAAAGTAATGTTAGATGGTATAAAACACTCGTGGGTAAGCACAAAAGGCCCACTGGCGGCCTAGGTGCAGGAGCTCCAAGGGGCTCCACCCACCAAATCTAATCTAATCTAATCGTTATCGCTCTACCTCCTCTCTTAGTCCGAATCTTTTTCATGACTAGCACTGTCAGGTTTCTTGTAAGATACCAATGCTCATAGCGCACCAAGACACCTGCATTATGCGTGTTGCCATTCAGAGCATTTCACCGGGTGTTTGAACTTACGAGATGCTTTTTGTTTAGTAATGGTATAATTCTGTACTTTTAGTCAGTTTATCCATCAAAAACTAGGGTATCCCCACCGAGAGACACCAGTGTGCTTCATTGGGCACTAGAACTGTGAATACAACCGGTGTGGAACTAAGAAATTCTTCAATCCGAAATGAAATCATGGGCACGCGGTAGCGATGCGCCCGTGACGCAAGTCCCACAACGAGTAAAAAATTCAGAAAAACTTTTTTCGTAGACTTCGGAACCTAAGCTACAGCTAAGTTTTGAAATTTTTTTCTCTTGCGTCATACCCCCCTGACACCTAGTTTTTCGAATTCTACGTAAAATTTTGATTGAAATCGACATTTTACTCATCGAAATCGGTCCAGTGGATCCAAAGATATGACCTTTTGAAAATCGCAATTTCCGGTACAAAATGTTCCTTCCATAGAAGCCAAAGTAAATGAAAATATCTTACGTTAGTTAGTTCGTTAGTTCATTAGTTCATTAGTTCGTTAGTTCCAGGGCCATTTGTATGAAAAACTCGTGTATGAAAGGCTCGTGCTCAAAAACGGCTCGATAACTTTTCTTGAAATTTTGTAGTGACCTTTGGGTGGGCATTCTACGCCATATGAGATTTTAAAAAAGGGGGGGTACCTGCCTCGTTTGGGCGCCAGGGCTCTTAGAAGGCGCCATATAAAGCCCATATGTATGTGTTTGTGTGTGTAATATGTACGGTAGCACACTTTGTACGAGGCAATGGTTGTGTGTTCGAAATAGAGGTTTGTGTGTCAAAGGAAAAGTTGTTGGGTTGGGTGTGTAGTGTATCAGGGTGACCGCTAAAATGGCGGAAAATAGGCGGGACTAAAAAAAAACTTTTGATATGTTATAGAGAAAGTTGAAGGGATCATTTTCGCCCATGGAAGTAGTAGCCGCAGCGCTTCGGTTCGGCGGCGGCGGCGGCCCAAAAAAATACTTTTGATATGTTGTATAGGCAGTTAAGAGGATCATTTTCGCCCATGGAAATAGTAGCCGCCGTACTTCAATTCAGCGGCGGCAGCGGCTCAAAAAAAAACTTTTGATATTTTGGAGAAGAGGTTGAGGGGATAATTTTCGCCAATGGAAGCAGTAGCCGCCACGCTTTGGCTCGGCGGCGGCTCAAAAAAAAACTTTTGATATTTTGTGAAGGGACCATTCCACGAAAACTTCATTCCCACGCACGAAATGCTCCGTTTTTGCAAAATGATATTCAAAGAAAAAGGTACATAATAAAGGTTGATCCTTTAACTAGAGGTTAGTCATAGGAAAGTGACTAACATTTTGTAACTAGTGAGAATTTCATGCGTGGGAATGATGAAGTCCGTGGAATTGCCCAGAGGTAGTTAAGGGGATCATTTTCGCCGCGCTTAGGTTTGGCGGCGTTGGCGGTTCAAAAAAAACTTTTTAAATGTTGTATAGACAGTTAAGGGGATTATTTTCGCCCATGAAAGTAGTAGCCGCCGCGCTTCGGTTCGGCGGCGGCGGCGGCTCAAAAAAAACTTTTCATATGTTGTAGAAGAGGTTGAGGGTATCATTTTCGCAAATGGAAGCAGCAGTCGCCGCGCTTCGGCTCGGCGACGGCGGCAGCTCAAAAAAAAACTTTTAATATGTTGTATAGGAGGTTGAGGGGATTATTTTCGCCAATGGAAGCAGTAGCCGCCAAGCTTCGGTTCGGCGACGGCGGCGGCTCAAAAAAAACTTGATATGTTGTAGAGGTAGTTAAGGGGATCATTTTCACCCATGGAAGTAGTAGCCACCGCGCTTTGGTTCGGCGACACCGGCGGCTCAAAATAATGCAAAACATTACAATCACAACGAAAACCATTTTTAATAGGGAAACGTGACGCAAGTCGTCGTACCTTTTTGAAAAACAACTGATATCAATTTGGGTGGCGCTTGCAGCTTCGGAACGCACAAAACTCTTTTGAAATATTTTCACTTTTGATTTAAAAAATGCGTCGCAAATGCCGGACCCGCCAAAGTAATAATTTTTCTACGCTTTCAGCTTTCATACGCAAAAATTTGATTTCCTGTACAAAAATACGCCACATATCCCATAAAGTCAAGTTTTAGCATTGTGAAAGCTGAAAGAACAGAAAAACTATAACATTGGGGGGTCCGGCATTTGTGACGCATTTTTTTAACCAAAAGTGAAAATATTTCAAAAGAATTGAATGCGTTCCGAAGCTGCAAGCGTCACCCAAATTGATATCAGTTGTTTTGGAAGAAGGGACGAGGACTTGCGTCACGTTTCCCTTTTAAAAAGGTCTTTGTTGTGATGTTTAAATCTTCATAATGAAAGCTTTTCCAACTTAGAACCCAATACTCCAAAGTGAATTCTAGGGTTGAGTTCTTTGTAGAACTCTCTAAATTTGTCGCATGCCAGTCTAAGCATCGTCGAGTCACAGTGTTTTCTGTGAAGTTAAGTGGAAGTTAAATATTACCAACAAATTACCACATGTTGATATTTTTCACTTTTCGCATCACCGTCGAGATGACCTGACCCATCCCAATCTATGTAATGCAAATGAGCTAATGTGAAGGCTCCTCATCTTACTGAAGGTATAATCTTTATTAGAAAATGTTTTTTAATAACCAATAAGTTGAAGTGAAAAGTTTATTCTGTTAGAGGCTTTAACTCGCATGTTTTTATTGGTTAACTTTTCTTTTTATAACGAAAAGTTTTTTTTTCAATTGGATTTCCTTTCCATCGAATAAATTTTAAAACGATTACACATAACTCCAACGCTGTTAAGTTCACTTTTGATACATAGAGACAAGTAGGTAAATGTAAGAATAAAGTGTTCATAAAGACTTTAGAAAACTTAAACTCACATTAAGAAGTTTTATTGTGCAATCTATATAATGAATGTGCGT
Source organism: Pseudolycoriella hygida (assembly GCA_029228625.1). Lineage (NCBI taxonomy): Eukaryota > Metazoa > Arthropoda > Insecta > Diptera > Sciaridae > Pseudolycoriella > Pseudolycoriella hygida. The sequence goes on along the minus strand of CM055405.1, from coordinate 40,969,044 downwards.
TAAATGTGGGATTCTTATTGGAATTTGTCTCATCGAAATTATTTCTGTGAAAAATTGCTCAACATTTTTGTGAAGATTCGGGCACATTATCAGCTGATCAACTAGGTATTTGCGGTGGCAATGCTGCTATGAAAAGTGGCAAGACGAGTAAAGAAGCTTCTGATGTCCCCTAGGAGAAAATGTAACACAAAACGGGAAAATTTCCTTTTTCTATATTTTCTTTTTGTTCAAAGTCGTGAGTTCTCAACCAAATTGCCATCTTTTCACATTTGATTACACACATGCTAACCGCCACATAATATACAGTTACATGGAAAAAATAAATTTGAAAAAAATGTATTTCTAATAGGCTTTTGGTTTTCTGGAAAATCAAAAATTTGGAAATAAATAAAAAAAAAGAATGAAAATAAAATGATTTTTCATCTAATATGCAGCATATGTTCCATGTAGCTAAAGGAAAATTCATTTCCTGTTTTTGACGGTTCCTCTTGTCTATGGTTGTGTGTTCGCTCGTACGTTACAAACCACGACGCGCATATACTCCATCACATAAAAATGCTGTAGCTTTATTTTAAAAACGAATTTCAGCCATGCGAAGAATCAACTCTATTTTATATTATGCCGTGATTCGTGATCATATCCACAGACCATATATTAATATGAAAACATCTGTTTACCATTGGGGAAAACGGAAAAAATGAATTTCTAAGTATACTCTTGCATCCCCATTTTGCCAAAGCGTTTTATTTTGAAGAAAAATATTTGCATTTAATTGATTGAATTATAATTTCTTGTGAAAATAACAGAGAAAAGTATGAAGCATTGAATTTCACATCTTAAGTCTTTGTTTACCGTTTAGATGATAAGTACTTTGAACGTACTTGTCTCAAAATATCACTTTATGAATACGAAAATCATAGTCATCGAGAGGTGATACTGAGAAGGTGTGACACAAGTCCTTTCAAAATTCGGCCATTTCTCTAGTTTTTGCTCGACATTTACGATATGGGTAAGCTGCTACTAATATCTTGTCTTATATCTTGTCCTTCACAGAAGTTGTGGCAGCTTTAGTGATTTTCAACTTTAAATTCTTTTTTTGAGAGAACCGGTAGTAGGATGCGGCTGATATCCCTCGTTGGAAAGTTACGGTCGTCAACTTTCTAATGACGCCGATATAGCATAATGTCGCTTTCCTACAAGTGAAGTTTTTGAAGAAAATGTGACCTCGGCTGCTGTGACCTAAAGTAAAATTTCTACCAAATAGAGCGTTTACTTTTCATCAGTTCATAGTAGCCACCTATCGCGTCGGCGGCGTCATCCGCTTATTTTCATAGCTGAATACGGATCACTAAACTAAAGTACAACTGTCGTTCGTGGCTCCATCCATTTTTTTCGCAGATGAATAGGATTCGACACATAACTGAATCCTCACTCTATTTTAACTGAGGTTTAACTGAGGTCTTGCCTTATCACAAATCTATTTCTCCAACAACGAAAAATGTAACTTTTCCTTCCCAAAAGCGTTGCTTCGGAAGAGTGTTTCAATATTGCCCTCTCGGTCATTTCCAATAAAATTAAATGTGGATTGTGGAAGTAATCATGCTCGCAGTGGTAGCGGAGGGCGTGACGCAGTCCCAACACCTCAAAAAAGAAGTCCACAAGCTCAAAAAACGCCATACAAAAACCTTTGGGACAAGTACACGAACTTTTGAGTTTTTTCCCCTCGCTCCCCGTCCCCTTAAAATTATTTATTTTCAAAAAACTACGTCGCAACAGCTTTCCAACGAGCCCAGACTCATCAAAATCGCTTGAAAATTGGCTGAGACATCGGATTTGACCTTTTCACCACCTGGGTCTAAATGCACCGTTTTAGCTCTTTGTGATGTAATGTAATATTCTGATCTGTCGGTTTCTATCTATATGTTCTATCTATCTATATTAATAATTTTCGATCTCGAGAACTAGACAGCCAATTTTGATGAAATTTTCAGGGAACGTTAGTCTTGGCCCCAAATGAAAAATTTCATATGCCGCTTTTCCGAAAAAACTCTTGAAAATTAGTGGCATCTGGAATAGTGGTAAATGTTGAGGGTTTTTCACATAGTGCTCGGAGCTTTCGAATTTTAGCTCCATAATGACAATACTTAGAGATTTGGCTTCTTCTAGAAAGTTTTAGAGTTTCATCAGGAGAATTTTTTCGAATCATAAGAAAAAGGCTGCAAGCTGCTATCTTCTGAATTAGAGCACCGACGAACTTGGTTTCTTCGGCAAAGTTATAAAAATGGGTGTTGTACAGAAAGTGGCGTACATCTTTTCCATATATATAAGTGGGGTTCGCCGCCGCCAGCTATGGCAGCCGCTCGAAGTTCCGTGGTTCGGAAAATAGGAAACTTTACACATGAATTTTAAAATTTTAGTTTTCTGCTATTTGTGTAACGTAACGTACTGACAGCCGTTTGTGACGCATTTTTTAGACCCGTACGAAGTACTGGTCTTATGCGTTTATCACGACGTTTGTAACACGTCGAATTTCGACCCGGGAGTTGATGAGTTTTTCGTTTTGGGGTGTAAATAGCAGAAATATGCAAAAAAAACGTTGTCCGTCTGTCCGTCCGTCCGTTCGTCTGTCGCTCGAGTAAGGCTTGACCGATTTTCGAAATCTTTTTTTTTTCCTGAAAGCTATTACAAAAAGTGAGGTCGAGTTCTGAGATGGGCACTTTTGGGCCAACGGCTGCCGAGCTAGGGCCGCTTAAGTGGTGTTTGGTCTTTCGTACATAACTCGAGTAAATCTTATCAGATTTCAATAAATGTTTTTTTGATCGACAGGTCTATCTATCTATCTATCTAAACGCCCAACAGTTTATGGAAGAATTTTTGTTGGTTAGGTTCTTGGGCTTAGTTAGGGCTCTAAAACTGAGTCTCTACAAGGGCTCTACGAATTTTTTGTACACAACTCGAGTAAATCTCTTCAGATTTTTATAAATCTTTTTAGACCAGTGTGAAGAACGAAGTTCTTCGAAAAGGGGTCTTATGCGTTTACAACGACGTTTGTAACCACCCCAATTTCGACCCGGGAGTAGGGAGGAAGCATCGATCATGGTCCTTAGATGATGAATCAGCAATAAAAAAAATGTTCGTCCGTCACCGCGATAACTTGAGTAAAACTCAACCGGTTTTTAAAAAAAAAAATTTTTCTGAACCTGAAAGATAATTGAAAAACCTTTTTCGGGATTGAATCTGGGCACTGTCGGCTCAAGTGCCAATAAGCTAGGGCCGTTTAAGGGGTTTTTGGTCTTTTGTACATAACTCGAGTAAATCTTTTCCGATTTTCGTAAACTCTTTTTTGTTTAAAAGGCCTGGACATGCCTCACAACCTATGGAAGAAACTTTTTTGACTTTGAGCTTGCGGTCTCAGCCAGGGCCCTAAAACTGAATCTCTACTAGGGCCCAACTTGTTTTTTCTACATAAATCGGGTAAATCTTATCTGATTTTCAAAAACTTTTTTTCCTGAAAGATAATGAAGAGATTGAATTTGGGCAAATTCGGTCGAAAACTTTCGAAGTTATGGTCGAAAAAGTGGTCAAAAACTAGGTTTTTTGAAGGTTCGTGGAGCTTATATCTCTGCGAAATTATAACGGAAATCTCCCTTCAAGGTTTTGAATGAAAGATGTGGACATCAAAAAATCACGAAAATTAAATTAGGGAAAATTTGTTGAGTGGTTCGGGCTGAAGAGTCTTCAGCGTGGGTCCAACTCACGCTACGCGACCACATACGATATTTGGTGATTTTTCGTGAATATTTCTTTAATTATGAGGTTTTTTGTGCGGTTTTGCAAAGAAAATAGATGCGAACATTTTGCTCTTGTAAGTGCTCTTGGTCGGTTCTAAGATCGGCTCTAGTGCAATTTTTTTTTTAAATTTTGAGTTTTTTTTTAAGGTTTTAGAGGGATTTTTGCGCTGTTTCTTCGGACGGGTTTTTCAATATTGCCCTTTCGGTAATTTCCAATCCAATTTAATGTCGACGTAATTTCATGCACTTAAGAGTTAAGGCAACATTTCGAATCTTTTTGCAACATCTATTCTGTTTGCCACATCTATTCTGATTCTGATGCGTACGGGTCCCCTGCATATGTTTTTATTCGATAGGTCTATGAAAGCCGGACAATTTAGGCAAAATTTTTTTTTGAAGTCGGGCAATTGGACTAAGGCAACGGATAGGGCCAAATGTCTACGAAGTTCTTCGAAAAGGGGTCATATGCGTTTACCACGACATTATATAACCAGTCGAATTTTAACCTGGGAGTAGAGGGAGGGGGGACCGATCATGGTCCTTGGATGACGAATCAGCAATAAAAAATGTCTGTCCGTCCGATAACTCGAGTAAAACTCAACCGATTTTCAAAAGTTTCTTTTTCCTTGAAGTTAATCAAAAAATCTTTTATGAGATTGAATATGGGCACTGTCGGCCCAACGCCCGCCGAGCTAGGGCCGTTTAAGTAGTTTTTGGTCTTTTGTTCATAACTCAAGTGAATCTTTTCCGATTGTCATAAACTTTTTTTGTTTGAAAGATCTAGGCATGGCCAACAATTTGTAGAAGAAACTTTCTTGATTTTGAGCTCTTGAAGTTAGCTAGGGTACTAAAAATGAGTCTCTGCTAGGGCCCTACATTTTTTTTATATAACTCGAGGATAAATCTCTGCCGATTTGCAAAAAAAAAATTATAGTCGAAAGGGCTAGGAATGTCTCACATTTTATGGAAAATTTTTTTGATAGGATGCCCTTGGACCCAGCCAAGACCCTGAAACTAGTCCCAAAGTGTTTTTGTTTACATAAATCGGGCAATCCTAATCGATTTTGTTGATTCTTTTTCCATTTGAGAGATAACCGTGTACCGAATGATATTTTTAAACAAATTTGTGCCTGTGCTTGAGTGGGCCTCTGGTCGGTCCCAAGTTCGGCCCTAACCAAAAAAACATGTTTTTGTCATATTTCAGAGCAGATTGAGAGAAACATTTTTGTCTATGGAAGCATGTGTCAGAGGCATTTCCTTATGGCCCTAGGTTAGTCCTAAAGTCGGCCCTTAACAAAAAAATTGTTTTTTGCTATGTTGTAGAGAAAATTGAGGCGAACATTTTTGCCTATTTGGAGATAAATTTTGTGCTTTCGGGAGGGTTTTTATCGGCAATTTCCAATACAATTTAATGTGGACGTAATTTCAAACACTTAAGAGGTAAGGCAATATTCACTTAAAAATACGTTCGAGTCTTTTCTTAACATCAACTCTATTTGCCACATCTATTCTGTTACGTAATCGGTCCCTTCATATGTTGGCCGGCCAGCATAAAAAATTTTTTTTGCTATGTTGTAGAGATAGTTGAGTGGAACATTTTTGTCCATGGAAATATGGGTTCAAGGTGTCTCCTTGAGGCCTTAGGTCGGTCCTAAAGGTAGACCCTAGCCCAAAACAATTTTTTTGCTATGTTGTAGAGAAAATTGAGTGGAACTTTTTGTCCATAGAAATACGGGTTCGAGGCCTCTCCTTAAGGCCCTAGTTCGTCTTTAGCACAAAAAATATTTTTTTGCTATCGTGTAGAGAAAATTGAGTGGAACATTTTTGTCCGTGGAAATATGGATCCAAGGCCTCTTCCTCAGGCCTTAGGTCGGTCCTAAAGGTCGGTCCTAGCCGAATTTTTTTTTGCTATATTGTAGGGAAAGTTGAGTGGAACATTTTTGTTCATGGAAATATGGGTCCGAAGATTCCCAAATATGGGTCCAAGACAGGCCCAAAACGAATTTTCTACAATGCTTCTTCGTACGGGTTTTTCAATATTGCCAGTTCGGCAATTTCCAATAGAGATGAATATGCATAATCAGTAATTTAATACAGCGGGAATACATGCTACGGGAATCGTTGCAACGGGATTCGTACGGGTTCGCGAAGCCTATGTTTGGACCCGTACAAAGAACAAAGGTTCTATACGTTTATTACAAACAATTTTATTGTAACATGGGTTAGATCGAGGTGGGATGGAGGGGGATGTATCTATTATCGTCTAGATATGCCGAATCAGCAATAAAAAAAATGTTCGTCTGTCCGTCTCCACTTTTTTTTCCAAACGGCTCAATCGATCAGGCCAAACTTTTTTTTCCCTGAAAGATACATGTCTCCCATGATTCAAGTTCGAAGATGAGCAAAATCGATCAAGTGGTTCCGGAGATATGGTCGAGGAAGTGACCAAAAACATGGTTTTTCGAGGGTCGGTGAAGCTTTTTTGCAAATATCTCAGCAAGTATAGCACGGAAACTCATCATTTTGGTGTCAAATGAAAGTATTTGCGGTCGCGAAACTGTGAAAAAATTTTTGTGGGAATCGGGTCAGGGGTATGGACACTGGGACCAATGGAATGGACGAAATGGAGATTCTTGGCCATGTACATACATATATACATAGTTTTTCGTCTATATTTCCTTAACTATGCAATATCGAGATTTACTGTCAAAGGCAGAGTTGTAGAGAATTTAATTTAAGCGAACACGTGTTTCAGGGTTTTGGGGAAATATGGCCCAATCCTGGTATATGGCCACTTCCATAATTGGGCAGGATGACCCAGATCTCCAGAACTATGAGAGGTAGAAAGTTGCTTCCAAAGACAAAGTTGTAGAGAATAAAATTTTAGAGAACATGTGTTTCAGGTGTTTAGGGAAAAATGACTTAGTCCTTGGATATAAGCTTTTCTAGATTTGATTGGTCTGAGACGTACTTCGGTAGGGCCTTTGACATTACCTTGGGTAATTTCTATGGATCTTTGAAACTCTTACAGTTATAAAAGAACAGAAAACGTTGGATTGTTTGCTTATTTGTATATTTAGGTGCGTTCGAGTCACTTTGCCACATCTATTCTTATACGTACGGGTCTTTGGTTATGTTTATTTTTACGGTTATGTAAACGCCCTCGGTGCCACCTCAGTCTGAGGCACAATTTACGACGAAAAAAACTAAAATATGGAAACAAACCGCAACGTTTAACTATTTTTTTTAATTATTTATTTATATGTTCATTCGATTACAACTATTAACAATTTACAATTTCCTGTTGAATTTTGAATCAGCTGAATATTATCGCAAATATTACGTTGAACAATTTTTGTTGCTTTTATCTATACAATTTTCTGAATTCCATTTTAGAAGTTAAAAGTTGTAGATCAATTTTCCATTCACTTAATTTACTATACAATAACATCGTTTTATTTTATTTAATTTTTTACCATTCTTAACATGATAAAAGAAGAAAATTTCGTTTGAAACTTCAACCAAAATATAAATGGAATTTCATTTAATTATTTTTTTTATTGCATCCTAGGCAATGTAATCACAATGCGAATTTTGTTGAACGTATTTTTGTTTATCGGATTACATTGTAATAATACTGAGAGCATTTGAACAAATTAAACTCAAGACTTGAACATAAAAAAAAAGAAAAAAAAAAACTCCCAGGTTACGAAGGACAGAATATCGAAAAGTATTGTCGATTTTGGGTCTTTTTCCTTTTGAATTTCCTTAGTTTAAAATGACAAATCCTAACAATTCTAAAAATTTAACAACAATTATTGGCATGGAAATAAAGAAAACATTTTGAAAAAAAAAAACATTTTGAACAAAAAAGAAAGAGGAATTTTCGTTTAAACAAACCAAGCACACAGAACACTGAATTGCAATAAATGGAAAAATTTGAAATTCTTGAATCGGTTCTTGGTGTGCGATGTCGCTTAATGACGTGAATCTCTTGGATAAAATTCGGCCAAAATAGAGGCTGGAATTCTCTTCAACATTTCCTTGGGGAAGATACGAAGCAATTGCCATCCAATGTCTAATGATTCGAAAACGGTTCGGTTTTCGTAGTTTCCCTGCACAGAAAATTCAAATTAGAAACTGAACATGGAAATTATTTTTCTGTTCAAACTCACTTGAGAAATGAAATTCTTTTCGAATTTCGTCAAGAATTCCAAGTACAACAGATCGTCGGGTGTTAAAGCTTCCTCACCAACGACAGCCTTCATGGCTTGGACGTCCTTACCGATGGCATAACAAGCATACTGTACAGAAAAATCATGTTGATTAACTCAATGCGACTATGGGAACTAGTTGCAACTTACCAATTGATTTGAAACGTCGGAATGATCTTTACGTGTCATACCCTCACCGATGGCAGACTTCATTAAACGAGACAATGATGGTAGTACGTTGACTGGTGGATAAATTTGTCTGTTGTGCAATTGACGATCAACGTAAATCTGTCCCTCAGTAATGTATCCAGTCAAATCGGGAATTGGATGGGTAATGTCATCGTTGGGCATAGTCAAAATTGGAATTTGAGTGATGGAACCGTTACGACCTTCGACACGACCGGCACGTTCATAAATGGTGGCCAAATCGGTGTACATGTAACCGGGGAAACCACGACGACCGGGTACTTCTTCACGAGCGGCTGATACTTCACGCAAAGCTTCTGCGTATGAGGACATGTCAGTCAAAATAACCAACACGTGCTTTTCACATTGATAGGCCAAAAATTCAGCAGCAGTTAAAGCGAGACGTGGTGTAATAATACGTTCGATAGTTGGATCGTTAGCCAAATTCAAGAACAGGCATACGTTCTCCATGGAACCGTTCTCTTCGAAATCTTGCTTGAAGAAGCGAGCAGTTTCCATGTTAACACCCATAGCGGCGAAGACGATAGCAAAGTTGTCTTCGTGTTCGTCCAAGACTGATTTACCGGATTGTTTAACCAAACCGGCTTGACGACAAATTTGAGCGGCGATTTCATTGTGTGGCAAACCAGCAGCAGAAAAGATTGGAATCTTTTGACCACGAGCAATGGAGTTCATCACGTCGATAGCTGAGATACCGGTCTGGATCATTTCTTCGGGATAAATACGAGACCATGGATTAATGGGTTGACCTTGGATGTCCAAGAAATCCTCAGCCAAAATTGGTGGACCTTTGTCGATGGGTTTTCCGGAACCGTTGAATACACGACCCAACATATCTTCCGACACGGGTGTACGTAAAATGTCGCCGGAGAACTCGCACAAAGTGTTGCGTGCATCGATACCAGATGTGCCTTCGAACACTTGAACGACAGCTTTGGATCCACTCACTTCCAACACCTGACCGGAACGAACTGTGCCATCATTCAAACGCAACTGCACGATTTCGTTGAATTTTGGGAATTTGACTTCATCCAAAATGACCAACGGCCCGTTTACACCAGACACTGTTTTGTAGGCTGGAAATAAAGAAAATTATTAAAATGTTATTGTCCACAGTTCGATTTGAGGATAACTGAAGTAAGAAACGAACAATGTAACAATAGATACCTTGTGTATCGTACGTGTCTCAGAAAATTGAAGAATTGAACGTAGGCCGAGCTTTACGTTACTTGAGCTATAGTAAGGAACTAAAGAAGGGAACTAAGACAATTGTTTGCCCAGGTACGGACTAAAACACGATCCTGCACAAAGCCTCCAAAATTCTATTTAGTGATTGATACTGCTCTCTACTAAAACTACTACTCTCGAACCTCTCGACCAACAACACAAACATCTCAAGTAAAATAAGTTTGCCAATTATTGATTCTCAAGTACTATACTCAAATAAAGAGCTATTGGTTATCACATAACAGATATCTCTATTTGCCTGGCGTTGATATGCTTTGTAGTTATGTTGCAATATTTTTCGATAAAATGTGCAGAATTATGCTTGATGTCGGTCTAAATTGTGGAATGGACAAAGTATGGACAAGGAAAAGACAGAAAAAAGTCAATATCTTCATTTTGAATTTCTGCTTTCTGAGACTATCTACCTGCGCGTAAGCTTTGTCACTCGATGACATGAGAACATTTTCCTACCTATATACAAATTTCCCAATCCTAAAAATTATTCGCAATCCACTTTAATGTTTCAATCGCTTCGAAAAATTTCCTTCATTATAAACCGTGTCATGTCCGTGTCTTGTCACCGAACTTCAACTGGTGACATCTATGTTTTATTCATAGCTGAATTGACGCCTCAACAAAGAACTACTCCCTTTTCTCAAACGGCGTCATCTATGCGTTTATAGCTGAATACGGACAAACATAAGACTAATGACACAGTCTATAGAGCGAGGTTTGCATAATTTTTGATCAAGTAATGGTAGCCGCCTCAAATGTCAAATGGTGTGTTATGCGTAATATAGTACTCCTCATGCACTTCTTTCCACCTACTCCTAAATCGTATCCTATCCGTGGTGACACCTGTCATAGTGAGCAACCCTCATGAACGATCAAGTAACCAACTCTGGTGTAGTAGTGTGGGTCACTTAGCATTAGGGTGAGGTGGCTACATCACCTATCATAGCAGCAAAAGTCGAGACCATGTACTTGGTACTGCCTTCCTGGTAGCTCGAAAATTTGAACACCTGGTTCTAAACTTTCGAAAGGTCAACGAGCGATTATGCGCGCTACGAATTAAAGGCCGTTTTAAGAACTACTCCCTAGTTTATGTACACGCTCCACATAATGAATCGTCAGACAAAGTCAAGAACGAATATTATGAATTGCTCGCAAATATCTACGATGAACTACCGACACACGACATTTGGAAGATTTCAACGCCAAAGTAAAGAGGAAGTGTTCAGACCAACAATTGGAAGATACAGTCTGCATGATGAAACGAATGAAAACGAATAGCGCATGATTTCTTTCGCGGCTGAAAGAAACCTTGTAGTGAAAAGTACCTTCCACCAACATAAAAGCAGACATCTAGCTACCTGAAAGCACCCAAATTGATTAGCGATTAGCGGAAGACACCTCACTGATGCAATTGACGTCAAAAAATGTTGGAGAGCAAATGTCGACTCCGATCACTATCTTGTGGTGTCAACACTGCGATCACATCTTGCCTGGTTTCATAATGGCCAACGAGAAACTGTGAGGCGTTTTGCAGTGGACAAACTAAGAGATCCACATATAGCTGCGACATATGCTGAAAACATTAGCACAAAGCTTCAACAACTTCAACAAGCTCAACCTCAATTAGGACTGGCAATCGGTGAGTGAAGTAATCAAACAAGAAGCGACCAACACCTTGGGATATCAGAGCCCTAATGACTTCAATACTTGGTTCGATGCGGAGTGTGCTGATGTTACAGAATGTTAAAACGCTGCGCGATTAAGAAAAGAAACTGCAAGAGCGAGAGAACAGAAAGTAGATGCGAGATACAAAGAACTGAGGAAGGAGGAAAAACGTTTGAACCGGCGGAAGAAGAGAGGGCTCGAAGGTAAGGACGCAACTTCAGCTAGAGAGATTGTGTAGCGCAAATGAGTCACGAAAGTTCTATAAACGTATAAACAATCAAAGGAAAGGATTCAAACCCCGAATAATCATATGCAAAGCAGTAAACGGAACATTGCTTACTGTAAAACATGATTACTTGGCGAGAGCATTTTGATGCATTGTGCAACGGGGATGATGATGTGACTGATGATAGCGATGTTGTTGCTATAAATGAAATAAACTCCTAACTTCACGTCGTTTCACGTTTTTACCAACTCTTCAGACTGCTTTGTATAGAGCCCAGGTCTAATTGAATAAATCATTCTTCGTTTGTTAACTTAATCGACAAGTCGTTTTTATTTACTCTGCTTTTTTCTACTCTGTAATTCTACAGATGTTTCTTGACGACGACGGTCGTATCGTAGCAGCGCCAACAATAGAGGAAGTCTCAGCAGCAATTACCTTACTCAAGAACAACAAACCTTCCGGTCCCGATAATATTCCAGCGGAAATGCTGAAGATGGGTGGTGAGGAATTGTCAAAAGTGATGTATGATTTTGTAAAACGAATATGGAACACGGAAAACTTCCCTGACGAGTGGTTAGAGGGTGCCTCTGTGCCTCTACACAAGAAAGGCGATAAAACCGAATGCGAAAACTACCGTGGAATTGCCTTGCTGAACACGGCTTACAAAGTTTTTGCTCGAGTGCTATTCGAAAGGCTAAATCCACGGGCTGAGAGTGCCATTGGGGACTATCAAAGCGGATTCAGACGAGATTGCTCAACAACTGACCAAATATTCACCCTTCGTCTGATTCTGTAAAGGGATCGTTATATTGGACGCGATGCGAATCGCATCGCGTAAGGTTTGTGTGAAAGCTAAACTTGACAAAAAAATTTTTTGTTCTATCAAGTTGAGCTTTCGCACAAACCTTACGCGATGCGATTCGCATCGCGTTCAATATAATGATCCCTTCAAAGGGCAGAGAATTTCAAGTCCGGACGTACCGAGCGGTGGCAAGGTGGAGAGGTGCGCGACGGCGATATAACTTTGAATTGAAACGTGATTTTGGCGAGCCGGATATAGTGGCAGTGGTGAAAGGCCAAAGGCTGAGGTGGGCGGGGCATTTAGCACGTATGGATAAAAACAGAGCTCCCTCAAAATTATTCCGTAACGATCCAGAAGGGCCAAGAGGAGTTGGTCGCCCAAAACTTTGATGGATTGATGGCGTCGAACAAGATCTTCGCACGCTCGGAATAAGAAACTGGCAATACGCGGCAAACGACAGGCAGTGTTGGATCGGAATTCTCCAGCAGGTCAAGACCCACAAATGGCTGTAGCCAGAATGCTTTGTTTCGAACCTTAAAGGAGTAAATTCAGCTATGAAAATAACACAGGTGTCACTACTTGAGGTAAATTGTGTCACTTATTTTCTTCGAAGGAGCTTACCAACAACATTTGCATGAAAAAAAGAAGTTTCCATCCCTTAAACCTTCTACGCAATTTCCCGTGTCTTTAATACGTCGGCTCTTAGAACGTGAAGAGGACATTAAGAAAATAAATCATAAATCGGTTTCAATTTAGACGATACAAACGTTAAAAACACCATACTCCCACTTAGTTTAATGTTCCTTAATTAAACTTACTCGTTGCTAAGTTTAGAAACTGAAGGGGGCCCAACCGCTATGTCGTTTAAAGCTTCAATTACTTCCACTCCTTTTTTCTTTTTAGTACAAAGTGTCCTTTACACTTGGTCATGTGATGCGAACATTGTAGACAAATAAAAATAGCTTCTTCTCCTCCCTTAAGTTTTGGTTACGATCGCAAATTTCCCCGAATGTGTCGTAAAGTAACAATTAAATTTGAAAATTGCCGCTGAAACTCTGTAACACCACACGTTATCTTGCGGAAAAGTAATATGACACGCCAAAAGCGAATACATAACATCAAGTGAGAATGCATATCACATGACGAACAAAATCGAATGATAAAAAAATGAAATTAATGATTTTTCAACATAATTTTCTCAACAAATTCTAATAAGTGAATGCAATAAGAACTGCAGCAAGTCTTTGATACAACTATGGGTGAAATGTTAAAATCGCTGCTGACAAGACGTAGAAAAATCAATAACATGAAGTAACAGGAGATGACTTTTGTTTGTCAATTCGGGACTCATATTACGAAATTTTCGGATAATTGTTGATAATTTCATGGAATTTACTTAAAGGGACACACCTTTTAGGTTCTCGAATACGTTTCCATGTAAGATACAAGGTCAATTTTTCCAATTGACCTGAACATGAATCTGACAAATCCGAGTGGATAAAGCAATAATTCCAACAAATCTAATGTTCGCTGCTTGCGCTTTTCTCACTGTTCAGATGGGGTTGAAGGAGTAAAGTCGAGACGATAGGGAAAAACATAAAAAATGGAAAAGGAAAACATTTTGTTACTTACTCAAACGGGGCTGCGAATTGAAATCCCGGGAAACAGCCAATACATGCTCTCGATTTGCTTGCTTGGACGACAGAGACATTGTCACAATATTTTTTGATACTTTTCGACACTTAAATGGAACCCGAATGTACCAAAAAAAATTACAATTTTTTTTAATTCACTTCACAGTCACAGCAGCAGCTGATGAGTGGCTATCGAAGAAAAATAGACCAAGTAGCTCACGTGCTGTCATGTGATTGAAAATGGTGTTGACCGATTTGTATTTTTTTGCTCATATTTTATTTGAGTTACTTGGAGGTGCTGCAGATTGCATTTGGCGGTAATTTTAGCGTATTTCAAAATTAAACGAATGATGTCAACTGACGAAATCTCTCGCAATTGAAACGGCTTATTCCTATAAAATTGAGCGATGCGTGTAGCCATGTAGGAGTAGCAGGAGGAGTCAATTTAACAAATTATCTCCATCTGAGTTACATATGTTGAGTTGTATATTTTTTTGAGTTGAAATCATTCGCTCCTGATCCAAGTGTTCAAAGATTTGAAATAGTTAAGCACCAGAACGCAAGGGTTTAAACAATGGAAATTGAGAGACTAAAACGTCCGAGTTCGAAAATAGAACCCAGTTTTTTTTAGTTTTTTTTTTCAAGCTGCTGACCAAATTTCGAACTATTTTTGAATTGTCATGACTGCAAGTATTTTTATTTGTTTGTTTATTTGGTTTTCTATTATTTTCTGTTCTTAAAAATTACACAAGTGAAAGTATACTGAACTAAGTCTCATGGTTGACTCAGTACCGGGTTCAATCATAAATTTTTTCTAATTATGTTTGGGGCAAACGTTACAACGTTTGTGGTTAATATGGTGGCATTTTTGCGACAAACACTCCACATGTTTGTTCTGTCTATCATCAAAAACAAATTTTTAGAGTTTTCGCTACATGTTTCTCACAAACACATCTGATGTTTCGAGTAACTATACCGTCCGCGTCCGTCTCCGGCAACAATCTTCAACAATCATCACTGAGTCCCTAATTCGGGGCGTACTCTCAAACTTTCCTCTAATCAGGATGGTCCGATTATCCGAGTAGTCTAACAAAGTAATGACTTTATCGTTCAAGTTCCTAATGAGAGAATCTATCACCAGACGAAAGTGGCGAAAGAATAACTCCTTGGCGACATCCTTTTGTTACACGGAGTCTGGTTTTGTAACTACATTAAGAATAGGAGTGGGTCAACCCACACCTGACCCACAGTTTTAGCAGGTCGACCCACATCTGACCCACAGTTTTAGATCGCACAGAAAAACCATTTCTGAGACTTCTTCAACGGTAGGTCAGGTGCAGGTCGATCCGCTAGAAATGCCGGTCAGATGTGGGTCGACCCACTCCGATCCTTACATACATTGGCTTCAACGTTTCTGCTTTTGAGCATACTGCAAATCCACGGTACTAACGGATGGGTATCGGAAAACGGACGGACTCAGATAGGGTGGGGGTGTCAACTTGATTCTAAACACTTTATGAGCATTTTGGTCCAGGAATAGGAGTTATTTTAGTTACATTTCTATACAAAAATATAACTTAAAAAAAACTGACATATTTAAACGAAAAAGAAGAGAGCATTTTAATAACAATTTTAATAGAAAAAATTATAAATCATTTTGTTTCGCTTGGATGAGAAGGATTAGATTTCATCTTATTAAGATACATTATACGAAGAGCGTTTGATAAGTTTAATAACAGGTTAATAATAGGTTATTTCCCATTAAGGCGGTCCAGAAAAAACAATGCTTAATTAGTCCCTGAACGTTTGATGATCAAAACGGATAGATGGTTCGCTAACAGCGAAATAGTCAAAATCGGCAAAATTATGAAGCTCGTCACTTCATGTCAGTAAATTATTATTGGAAGATTTTTATCGGCAAGCCACGACTGTTGTAAATCGAATATTTAACTTAGAGAGTGAATATCGAGAGAGAAAATATATGATTTACGGCAGACAAGCATAACGTTTCCACAAATTACGTATTCGAGACAAGAATCATTTAAGCAAAACTATTGCGAACAGAGACACCGGTCGAAAAATGATCACTTTTTCTCTCTCAGTGAAGTTCACTGGTGAAAATTTTGACAGATCTGCCCATATCTGCCAAAGTTAACTTAACGAATAAATGTTGTAGCGCGTAGAGCTTTTGTTCGATAAGAAAGATTCACTGGTGACAATTTTGACAGATGAAAGAAGTGTGAAACTTAACGAAACAAAACGCGCTCCTGCAGTGCGTACATCAAGTATTCGTTACATTCGTTGACAAGTCTATCTGCGCAAGTCCACATACGAACAAAAAATTAAGAATTTTTTTTCTTTGACTGCGGAACCAAATATACAGCTAAGTTTTGACTCCCCCCTTGCTGCGTACCGCTCGGAAAATATATTTCCCTGATTTTAAGGAAAATTCTAAGACGAAGTAATCTCTTCACTCAAAAAATTCTTTGGAAATATTTTCACATTTTATTAACAAAATGCGTCACAAATGTCGGACCCTCCCAACGTAATAAATTTTCTGCGCTTTCATATTTCACATGCAAAAATTTGGCTACCCGTATACCACTCCATACATCGCGCAAAGATAAATTTTTGAGGTGAAATCTGAAAGCTTAGAAAAATTAATATTGGGAGGGTCCGGCATTTGCGCGAATTTTTTGCGTTTCGAGGGTTTAAGAGTCACCCAAATTGATATCACTTGTTTTGGAAGAAGAGACGAGGACCTGCGTCACATTTCCCTTTTAAAAGGTGTGATATAAATTACATGGTTAAATCTGTCATAATGTTCACCAGAGTGAACTTCACCAGCAATTACTGTACGCGCTACTGTTACGCACTCTTGAGCTACACCTAAAGTAATTCGGATCTTATGCGGAATATTTGGAACCATAATTTGAACTCGGCCCCGAATTTTTTGACAGATACATTTTTTCATACATTTTAGGACCCTCCTACCCTTCGTTGAATACAAAGTCTTTCGAAAATTCGTAAAGCAAGCACCCACACTCGAAGTTTTTTCGTTGAGTTTTCAGAATTTATTTAAGGAGCGCGTGTACAGCGTTAGTGGGATAAGATTCCCTGGTTATGATTTTGACAGATTTTATATGAAAGAAGTGTCAAAATTTTCACCATCAGTGAAACTTATCGCACCAAAGCTGTCTCAAGATTCTTATAAGTTCGGTGTGTTGGTGTTTTTTAGCCTGTTGATATCCACTGCTGGATGTAGGGCTCCCCTTTCCTCCTCAATTCTGAACGATCCATTGCCATTTGCTGCCAATTTGTCCCTGCTATTCGCTTGATCGAACACTGGTAGGACACACGAGTCAAACACTTTTCGCTTCAGGCTGTTATTCCGAACGCTGCCCATCCAAGGCCAATTCTTTTTTAATCTCTGCTGTTTGATTGTCGAGCCTAATTTTAACTTGTGACCGAAGAAGAAACAATCGATCTGTAACTCGATTCGGCCATGCAACGCAAATTTGTCGATGTTGGCGAATCCTATAACAAACTGAAAATTAGAAAACGGCATCTATAAAATGTAGAGGAAATTCAAAAACTCCAAAAAATGGTGTAAATTCGATGTAAATTTTTATACATAGTAAGTGACACCTTTGACTTTGACGTTTTGTTTTGCAACGGTCGTTTTGCACCACAATATAAGTAGCGCAGAATTAGTAAACATTAATTTAACGTTTTTGTGTATTTAAAATGGCATCGTATAATAAAGCGACTTTCGCAAACATCGATCCGAAATGTTCGAAGCGCTCGGCGCAAATTCCAAGTGCATTAAGTTCTACAATTTTAGACTACTACAACAAATACGGACGAAACAGAGACTTAGAGAAGTATTTACGATTTCGAAATCGATCATCAAGTGGAAGCAGTTCAATTCAGCTATCACCATCTGATGAATGTCGCATCGGCAAGTCATTGGAGAACATTAACTTATTGGAGTCGTCGCTGGTACCTGAAGAAATTCAACAAAAGTCGAAATCGAGTGATTCACTGAATAAGTCCGGACATTCGAATGCAGAAGGAACATTGGAAAATCCTGACAAGCAAATCAAATTGACTTCGAAAAGGTCTGCTAAATCGAAAAAGAAGTACAACATAAACATGGACACATGTATCGAGATAACGTTGCCACAACAACTGACCAACGAACAGAAATTGTTGACACATCCAACGATTCAGCATGATTTTTCGCAACAAAAAATTGAATTCGACTGCAGCGAAACGCAAACGGATAGAATTGAGTTCCCGAAAACACCGAACCAATCGGAGTTGGAAGGAATTGATGTCCCAGCACGACCATCATCTGTTGCTAGTAGCGCAGCGTCGGTATCGAATAAACAACGTTTGGAGTGGGATTCTATGGCTGATGTTGGGTACTACAAATCCAACGAAACCAACCGTCTGACAAACTTAACCGAATTCGAGCGCCAAGCGTTGCAAAAATTCTTTGCTTCGCATGGTGTCAGTTTTGGCGATGAAATGGTCGTTTTCGCTAGCAAATCCAAGTTATCGAGCTCGGTGCCGGAATTGACGAGACAAGCGGAAAAGGCGCGTATAAGAGAGAAGTGGGAAGACGCTTTTCGAAAAATATTGGAAGAAAAGTATGCGAAGAGGAATGGAAAAGGTAAAGATTGCAAACGGGTGTGGCAAAGTGCGCTGACAAAGTTCCGAGAAAAGTATGGGACGCACTTCAATCCCGAATCGGATCTATGCATTACCGAACCAGCTGTGCACAGTACACCAATTGGATCCGATGCGTTAAAAGGAGCCATTCCG
Source organism: Pseudolycoriella hygida (assembly GCA_029228625.1). NCBI lineage: Eukaryota > Metazoa > Arthropoda > Insecta > Diptera > Sciaridae > Pseudolycoriella > Pseudolycoriella hygida. The sequence goes on along the minus strand of CM055405.1, from coordinate 40,950,433 downwards.
AAAATGAGAACTCAAGTGTCAGATGCAACGATTCAGACAGAAGACGTTAGTGAACGAACAGAAAAAGTGGAAAAGGCTTGTCAGACAAGTAGGATCACAAATTCGTCAAAAGAGTGTCAAGTGAACGACACATCTTCGGATGCATTTAGTGCGTTAGACTTCCAAGGAATCAGCTCAGAAAATTCAAAAGAGAGCGAAAAATCGACTGACTTTAAAGAAGGATTGACCTCTGCTGCTAGTTTCGAATTTGTTCCTCCGAAACTACTTGCTGGTCGAGATAAGGAAAATATTCCTCCAAGCAAAAAGGAAATGAATTTAATTTCACAAGCGATGCAAATCGTTTCAGACGAAGATAAGGAAAATGTTCCACCGAAAGTTCCTGACAATAACGAAATTTTTGAAAACGTTGTCCTCACAACACCCAAGAATGCTACGACTGACTCTAGCGGCACGGACGAACTTTTCGGTGTCATTTCATCGTTGGAAAATGACATAGCCAAAGGTGTCGAGGTTCTTTGTTCCTTAGCCAACTCGAAGAAACTAAGTGAAAACAAGAAAAAGCAAATCGTACGAAAAATTATAAAACGAATTACGAATGTGAAGTACAAAGATTCAACTGCTTCGTCTGAATCGGTTGTTAGTTCTTCTAGCAGTGATTCCGAAAAGTCGAAATCAGTCGTCAGGAATTCGCCTGCCAAGTCGAATATCAGTGGAATAAGCAAACTCTCCGGCAGTTCTTCTTCTTGTTCTAGTTCCCACAATGTGATGTCATCGTCAAGCGTTAAAGTGAAATCTCCACTCAAGCAAAGCGGTCCAAAAGAAAATTCCATTCAGGACTGGCTGAAACCGATTACAAACTCAGAAGTTGAACACGAACGAAAGAAATCCAAGGAAATTATAGAAGTGAACGAAAGCAAAAGTGAACAGCCACCGACCAAAGGGTCTATACACACAGTTGGGTCGTTAGGATCACAATCGTCTGAGTGCGACTCAAACATTTTAAAATTTGTGGAAAAGCAGCGTCAATCACAACTTGAGTGGATAGACAAAGAAATTTGCCATTTGAAAAATTTGAAAGAATATTTGAAAAAGAAGCGCGAAGCTGACATTATGAAGGACATCATCGATTTGCAAACGAATAGGAAAGATTCTCATTCGGCTGATAGTGCGAAGGAAAGCGATGTCATTTATGAGAACGTCTGTACATCAGAAACCACTGAAGGAAAAACACACAAAAAACTTGACGAACGTAAGAATTTTTTTTTCTCTTTTGAAAATGGAATTTCACCAACAAATCCCTTTTAGGAGAGGCGTCTTTATCGAATTTCCAGGAAAGCAAGAACGGAACAAGCAACGCATCCTCTTCGATAGAGTGGGACTCTCACATCAATATGAAGCAATTCGTCCGAAATCGCAAAAAGCTCCAAACACCCAACGATGACATAGTTTCCTACGCACACGCAAAGGAACAAGAATTTATTGGAAAATACGAAGGCATTCGTTCGCGACCCATTTATACGAAGCCATACAGTTCTGAACATTCAGATCATTATTCCGAACCACACGATAATGTGCGAAAGGCATCGTCGAAGAAGAACACCAATCATGCGTACACGTCAATAACGGGATCGGATGGATTCCTATCATCGAACTCAGTGTCAATTGCCGTTGCCAATTCGACGTCGAACACAACGACACATCAATATGACACACGAGCTTCGGTTGCTATTCAAACTTCTGGTTCGTTGACTCGAACAGCGCCAATTTTTAAAACCAAATGCCATTCTTGTAACTGCCGAACTGACTGTGACTGCCGCACGACTAATCGACAAACCATTCGAGTTAAATGTGAGACAAACGACAAACAGCTCCAGGTGATACCAAAACCTATTTCCTTTGATATAAATTTCGACAAAAACGAAACAAAAGCGACCAATGGCGATCGGATGAAAAGTGGAATGCAACACTCAGAATCCAGTTCTACATCATCTAAGGAGAACAAGAAAACGGAGAAAAATGTTTTTGGAAATTTCGGCGGATGTACCAAGCTGTCTCTTCAAGATCACTTGATATCAGCGAGACCAGAGTTTGTTTCACAGGCTGACGAGAGACGTAAATGTTTAATGGAATTGCATCGTTTGAGGTACGAGACCGATCGACTGATAGCTCTCCGTTTTGATGCTTTACTTTCAACTGATTTTTTTTTATTTAGAGTACGACGTAACGAGCAGCGAAATCGGCTCTTTTTGCTGTCTACAAATCACTCATTACGAAATCACATACAAAAATTGAATCCATCTCCAGTTGGTAAGTGCGTTCAGTGGAAGTAATCAAAACAAATCGTGCGAAACTGAAGCCTAAAAAGTAGACAAAAGAATTTTCACCCTTTGCTGAGTTTGACGAAACTTACTTTTTATTTTCGTAAAAGTTCTTGCCGCTTTTCCAAAATCTACGGTATTGATGCGGCGTCGGCTTATGTCAAAGCATAAAAAATTTCATGACACCCCCTACCTCCCCCTTGTCTGCAATTTTCTGTACAAATTCCGACATCAATTATTTCAAGAGAAGGAAGCAATTTCTTTGCTGAAATTGCACTTTACTAGTGAATATTTTCGCCATTATCTCGTTCATGGCTCCGCTTTCTACGTCAAAAAAGCGTTTAAATATTTTTATCTGCCTAGAACTAATCTCGCATTTTTCTCCCTAGGGCAAAATTGTTTTTCTCGATATATCTTTTCTCGGCAGATAAAATAGCATATGCACCGCTGTCCAGGATGCTCTATTTTGACGATTTGGATTATTTCCCACGCCTTCGGCTCGGGAAATAACCTCCAAATCGTCAAAATAGAGCATCCTGGACAGCGGTGCATAATCTACTATTTCGCTAGGCACCAACTCTTTCGCAGTGAGGTGTCGGATATACCCTTTTAGTCCACTCAACATTTGAATTTTAATTGAAGTTTGAATAATTTCACACAAAATGGCACTATGAAAATCTATTGTTTGTGTGCTGATATTATGCATACCGATATCGCACGTAATTACGCATTTATCGTACGAAATTCGATTGAAAAGGAGCAAAATTTATGGCAAGTGGCGATAAGTTTAATTTAATTTAACTTTTTGTTCGTATGTGGATTTGCGTCACGGGCGCATTGCTACCGCGCGCCCACGATAGAACGTAGAACATGCATAGATAGAAACCGACAGATCAGAAAAAAAGTTTTCATAATGATGAGAACAATAGAAAAACCGAATGCCAATAGAAAAATGTCGTTTTCAAACCTCGATATTTCCAATTTCCAATCGATTTTGATAAGTCTGGAAAGCTGCTGCGAAATAGTTTGGAGGGAGAGGGGGCAGGGGAAAAACTCAAAAGATCAAGTATATATGGCTACTTGTCGAAAAGTAGGGATGAGCGGGCACCACTTTCTTGCTGCCCGTGCCCGTCCGCCCTACCCTAACCAAAAACAAAACAAAAAATACCCGCCCCAAATGGTGCCCGTTCCCACCTGGTTCCTGCCCGAAATTTAGGTCGGGCATATTGCCTGTTAAATTTGTGCCTTGCCCGGTCCATTCCCTATCGGGCACGGGGACAATTTGAAATAACCTACCACTCTCCCTCCCTCTATCCCAAAGGTTTCTATACGGCGTTTTTTTAATTTGTAGACTTCTTTTTTGGGGTGTGGGGACTGCGTCACGCCCTCAGTTACCACTACGGGCATGATTCCTTGACATAAGCCCTTCACGCACTTAAGACGTAGATATGTCAAGCGATGAAGAAGGTTCACGAAATTTCGTATACTTTGACTTAGGCCAACGTCGCGCTAAACGGTTGGACTTTGTGTGTTAGTTTTAAGCCTTGAGATGTTTCAGTTTCTTCATGTACTTTGCATTCATTGTAGCTGGCAAGCGTATTTTCACGACAAAAGCTTTCAAACAACAAACTCGGAATCGGTACAATAAATTACCGGAAATCATATCGAAAGCAGAAAATGAACGCAAGAATCGTATCAAACGAAGTAATCGCATTGTACGCGATGTGTTCAATAAGGTGAGTCGTTACATTGCGCACACATTTCCTAATTATTAAAAAGAATTTTCTTCCACAGAATCTGCAATCACGTGTACTAAAAGGACAAACGGATCTCTCTAACAGTGTGTTTGTCGCTGCAATTTGATTGCAATTTCAGAGTCATTCCTTAGGATCATAATCCATTTTTTTTACGTTTTAAAGGAAATAAAAAAATACGATTGAACTCAACAAACACTTCGGCATTCCATTTATTGTTTCACTGTAAAATTGTATGTTACATCAGCGTCCACATGGGCGTTGTTGAACAACAAATTACTCGTCTTGATTGGTTCATTTTTGTTAATGACTTTAATCGCATCGACACTTGGTGCATTAAATCGCTTCGATTTTTGAGATTCTGTCTGCCTGCTGTGGATTTCCGGGTATATCCATTTCAGTAAAATGTCTCTGATTTCTTGAATGATTGCATTAATGATTCCTGTAATTAGCGGAGAAGTCATCGAAATTATTGTTTGTTTGCTATAATAGATTAGAACATTGGCTTACCGCAGATGACGATAATTCCAGCCGTTATTGAACACAGTCTCACTATAAACTGTACCACATTTTCACGGTCTTGTTCGACTATCACTTTAAGTGCCGAGACATCGTACTTAAAATATAAACCAGGCACACCATGGGATCCTTTATCATGATCTTTGAAAATTACTGAATCGATTAATAACACAGAAGTTGTTTCATGAAGAACGTTAAATTAGCGGAAAGATAGACTTGTTGTCACACCCACAACCACAGTCAGAAAAAAACCAGCCGGTTGAAATAAATTAACAAATAGAGAATGAGGTGGAACTTACGTCGACGGTGGCTAATTTAAATAAAAGAATTGACTTTGATTTTATGTTCTTGTTATTGTAAAGAAATGTGAAAATTATGGTTGTTACAAACACAATTTAAATGAGAACAAGAAAAAGCTGCGCAGTATGAAAAACGCCAAGAATTGGTCGATTTTGGTGAGAAATTAGGGACGAGTGGAAGCTTGGTATGGCTTAACAACAACTTTCGGCAATAGGCCGTATGATGAAAAAGCGCGAGAATTTAAATAAAAAGCGCTACAAATTTGATAGGAATAATATTAATTTCTGGCAAAAATTTTATCGGTGACGTCCCTGTCATGGCTCCCGTCAAAAATCTCGAAAATTAAAATCCCGTATGCACAAATTCCGAATACAAAAATCCGGAAAATCCAAAATCACGAACATCAGTAATCCCGAATGTACAAAAAGCCCGAATAACCATAGTCTCGAATGATAACGAAAATTATGAAATAATAAAAATCCTGATTGATACGAGTGAATTTGAGTTTGGGAGGCTCTGCCCCCTCACCCCCGCGCCTGCAGCGGGTTTATTTTTTACGGGCTTTTTTTACGCCTTGCAGGCGGCCTAACGTGCATGGGGCTCTGCCCCTTAGACACCGCAAGGCTGCCGCCCTTCGACCCAGTTTTTTTTCCACCTTCGCTGAGACGCAGTTCAAGTTTTGATTGTTGTTTTCTGAATTGCAGATTTTCTGGATTTTTGTTATTCGGGATTTTGGATTTTCGGGATTTTTGCATTCGGGATTTTAATTTTCGGGATTTTTGACGGTCACCCCTGGCCTACTAGACAACGATAATGCCAAGGTATTTTAACTGATGATGCAGTTTCAGTTCTTATCATTAGTTAACACTAAAAAATTAATTTTTTTCGGAGAAAATGCACACACATTCAAAAACATATGCAGGGGACCCGTACGCATCAGAATAGATATGGCAAACAGAATAGATGCTGCAAAAAGATTCGAACGTATCAAAGTAAATGTTGCCTTAACTGTTAAGTGTATGAAATTACGTCGAACTTACGTGAAATTGGATTGGAAATTGCCGAAAGGGCATAATTGACAAACCCGTCCGAAGAAACGGTGTAAAAAAACCTTTCCAAAAGCACAAAATTGACCCCCAAATATAGAAAAATGTTCTACTCAATTTTCTCTACAACATAGAAAAAACCATTTTTTGGGTTGGGGTCGACCTTAGTACCGACCTAGGGCCCTAAGTAGAGGCCTCGGACAAACAATTCTATAGCCAAAAATGTTTTTCTCAATTTCCTCTGCAACATAGCAAAAAACATTTTTTTTTGGTTAGGGCCGACCCGGACCTTAGGACCGACATGGCCCACTTGAGCCCTAAGCACAGGCAAAAGTTTCTTTTATAAACTGTCTGTCATGCCTAGATCTTACAAACAAAAAAAATTTGAAAATCGGAAAAAATTTACTCGAGTTACGTACAAGAAACACATAGAGCCCTAGCACAGACTCGTTTTTATTGCCCCAGCTAAGTCCAAGGAATCAAACTCAAAAAAGTTTCTTCCATAAATTGTCGGCTATGCCCAGGTCTTTCAAACAAAAAAAAAATGAAAATCAGAAAAGATTTACTCGAGTTATGTACAAAAGACCAAAAATCACTTAAACGGCCCTAGGTTGGTGGCCCTTGGGTTGACAGTGCCTAGATTCAATCCCATAATCATCGTCATCTAAGGACCATGATCGGTGCTCCCCCACCCCTACTCCCGGGTCGAAATTCGACTGGTTACAAACGTCGTGGTAAACGCATAAGACCCCTTTTCGAAGAACTTCGTTCTTCGTACGAGTCTAAAAATGTCCGTCCGTCAACACGATAACTCAAGTAAAACTCAACCGATTTTCAAAAACTTTTTTTCCCTGAAAGCTAATCAAAAAATCTTTTATGGGATTGAATCTGGGCACTGTCGGCCCAAGGGCCGCCGAGCTAGGGCCGTTTAAGTGGTTTTTGGTCTTTTGTTCATAAGTCGAGTAAATATTTTCCGATTTTCATAATTTTTTTTGTTTCAAAGACCTGGGCATGGCCGAAAATTTATGCAAGAAACTTTTTTGGACTTGAGTCCTTGGACTTAGCTGGAGCATTAAAAACGATTCTATGCTAGGGCCATTCGTTTTTTTTTTTTGTACATTACTCGAGTAAATCTATTCCGATTGTCATAAACTTTTTTTTGTTTGTTCGTAGATTTGAAGATGAAACTTTTTTGGATTTGAGTCCTTGGAGTTAGCTAGGGCACTAAAAACGAGTCTCTGCTGGGGCCCTACTTTTTTTTGTGCAGAACTCGAGTATGAATTTCTTCCGATTTTCAAAACAAATTTTTTAATCGAAAGGTCTAGAAATATCTCAAATTTTATGGAAGAAATTTTTTTGATAAGATGCCCTTGGACTCAGCCAGGACCCTGAAGCTAAGCCCAACGTGTTTTTGTTTACATAAATCGGGCAAATCCTAACCGATTTTGTTGATTCTTTTTCTATTTGAGACGTAACCGTGTACCGAATTATATTCATAAACAAATTTGGAACTGTGCATGGGGCTTCAGTGGGCCTCTGGTCGGTCGTAAGCTCGGCCCTAACCAAAAAAACATTTTTTGTCATATTGCAGAGCAGATTGAGGGAAACATTTCTGTCTATAGAAGTATGTGTCACAGGCATTTACTTATGGCCCTAGGTCGGTCCTAAAGTCGGCTGTTAACAAAAAAATTGTTTTTGCTATGTTGTAGAGAAAATAGAGGCGAATATTTTTGTGTATTTGGAGATCAATTTTGTGCTTTCGGGAGGGTTCTTTTACACCGTTTCTTCAGACGGGTTTTTCAATATTGCCCTATTGGCAATTTCCAGTACAACTATTGGTGTGCCTATGAAATGAAATGCACACGAATTGTTTCTGCCCAGCGCTCGATGGGAAATGATGCTAAACATGGAAAGGGACCCATCAAGATGGTGGTGGGTGCGGTCACTGAGCACTGTGGATTGAGCCAGTATCTGGCTAAAATGGGACTCTCTAATGATCCCAACTGCACCTGCGGCCTCGGTGGGGAGACGGACGTTCATGTTATATAGTATGTCAAGTGGTCCAATCCGCAACAGTGACCAACATGTGACCTGCCGCTCTGGATAGGTTCCTAAACGGGACTGGGAGGTTTTCAAGATTTACATGATGAACGGGTAACGAAACTAAGGGTCGTCAGATCTGCGTTTCATGGACTTATCAAGGTCCGACTTAAACTGATAAATCTAACTATAGGAAATTCCCAGCGAAAAGTGCGACATGTAGTAACGTCGTAACGTCGAACTAACCAAATGTCAGAGTCCTTAAACAAATTAGTCTGCTTCAAATGTACATTCTATGCTGACATCTATTTTCGTTAAGGACTACCTATACCGGGTTTTTCATATTGTGTTTACCTTCATACTTTCAATTGTTTCGTACAGAAGTTCATGGGCATGCGCGACAGACATCTGTTAACAAGCTGAATGAAGTTCACTAGCCGACAGTTCTACAAAAACCATAGGAGGAGATCAGAAATCAGATGATTTTACTATGCAATGATCTGACTTTGGTTTAGACACGACATTCACCATTTACTTCATTGAAACAGTTAACTTAGTAAAGATATTGGCAAAACCTCGAGTAAAAATATATGTCTCATTCTGTCGAAACGAAAACTCTCATTGTCTTAACTGAATGAAAATAAATTATAGAAAACACTCAATTCTCTTCAACTTCAACTCTCACTGCGACCTACGTCTCGTTAACACTTGGTATTACAGCTATGATAACTTCGCGGAACGAAACCGTAGAGAAGGTAGGGAAATGGACCCAAGATCGTGCTAACTGTAGTGTAGACACAGAAAATGAATGAATTTAATGAATTCTATTGAGGTGTGATATTTGTAAAATTGAATATTCGGGTACGCAGTCTATGTAAATTTTTTAACACAAGTTTATTGAACGATTAAAAAAACATATGCTACGCTCGAGTTGTTGTGTTAGCAATTAAAAAAAATTAACTTTTAGTGAACAGAAAAGCAGAAAACTTTATACACAAATGCAAACATCAAAGTCTGTTCACCTCGTTTGCCTTCAATATCGTATTATATACACAAACGGAGATAATGTGGAATGAAACTGCTTGAATGAGTGAATGAATGAACGCCAGAATTTACCATATCAGATCATCTAAACGTCTCATTAACTTTCGGTAACCATCGTCATGAAACAACTTATTAACTTACTGACCTATTGGCCGAATGTTCTCCTTCACAGAATATTGGAATGTTTTAACATTGGACAAAAATGTTTCAATGTCAGTCGGAACGACTTCAATAAAATATTGCGCCATCATTGAGCTTTCGTGTAGAATTTTCTCGTCGCCCTCTAACGGATGAACAATGCCCGCTGTTGCATCACCAAAACTGAATCGATTGATGCGGTGGGTAAAATTGTGAGTCGTTTCATCGAACAGTGCACTGATGTGTACATGTCCTTGGGGAAAGTGAAGACTTTTCCCACCGGTTATGTGAAAATTTCCAGCCACTTTGTTTAGCGTCAGAGTGCCCTATTTCAGGTGGAAACATTAGTACGATTGAAAAGTTAAGACAAAGAGTTATTACGTGTATTCGACAGGCGTCGTAAGGTTTATTAGGTTTTGTTGTTCGTTCAGGAAGGCTGTACACAACATTATGATCTCTTTTAAATACCATTTCTTTAAAAATAACACTCTAAGGAAAAAAATATTTTCAGATGACTAATGGTAATAGAAAAGGAAATCTCACCGCTAATGAGTGGTATTCCTCTCTTAGATAGTCATTTAAATGCTGCATGTACTCGAAGTACGCTTTCTGCTCTGGACATAACTCCCACCACTTGAAAAAGAAATTGTCTTTTTTTATAAGTATTTGTGAGAAAAACCTAAGAGATTTCTTTGCTCCTACCGTGTCATCTTCTTCCAATACACCGAATGAAAAGACATTCTGATTGGTCGAATCTAAAATGTCTGCTCCTATGCCTGCAAGAAATTTTCTTAATTTTGTTTTGTTAGGAATGAAAGAGCCGGTGTTTACTTCGACAAGGCGTTGCTACCGTCAAGTCAATATGAATCTTTAACTTTGCATCCATGTCCGTGTCCGGCTTAAATTTGAATATTAAATTACTGTCGAGATAGTAAACAATTTCCTTAAGAAGCAGATAAATGATGAGAGCTCGACTTAGCACAGATACTGGAAGAAATCATTTTCAGATAAAGAAATAATGAAAAACCGATTGAAGAAAAATTGATTCACACGTACGAGTTCCTCCTATCTTAGAGCTGGTTTGGTACTTTTCAGGTATTTTTGGGAATGCATCTAGCTGACGAACGATTTTCAATCGGTCCTTTGTGCCACGATTTCTAATCATTTTTGGTTACTAAGGTTGTTCAAACTATTTCGGATATGATCTATTAAACGACCGAAACGTACACATCATAACAAACATGAAATTTCATTTTGACAGAGTTTTCATTACCCCTTTCTGTGCAGTGTTACCAACGTTACAACGTCACTGATTTTCAAAGCAGTGATGCCATCTTTCTTGCAACCTGGGCGACCGTCGATTTCTTCGTGAGTCATTAGGTCATTCTTTTTATCATTTTCGTTATACTTAGAGAATGTTTAATTTGTCCATCTCAACAGAAACAAAAATTCTGTACTTTCGGTTCAGAGGGTTCAGAGTCTAATGTTTCCACAACTCGAGAACCGTGGTGCTGCTGTAAAATTGTCCTGGAAATGTCAGGTTGGGTATTCTCTGAAGGAATGTTTTGTTTTCATTGAAATTCCTTCTGTCTTTTTTTTACTTATTAATGTTTCCCTCAACCTGGTTTGATTCAATGTATTCAGAGAAATACTAAGTTGACACTACTGAAGTGTCAGTTTAGCATTTCCCCGACTGTGTTCTACACGCCCTTATCTCTCAACGTTACGATGCCATCGATGTTGATTCTTGGCAATAGGTCTGTGCGCCGATATTTCGACGGCTAAATAGAAACGTAAGAAATCGCGGCGTTGCATGCGAAATACAGTAAAACTGACGACCTGATTTGATATTTGAAAATTGAGAAATTATTGTTATTTAAAGATTCAAAGTTCATCATTAGTTAACACTAAAAAATAGTATATTGTAACATACCCCAATACACACGAGATGTGTATAAAAGTACACATCGAGTGTGTATTGGGGTCAGGGGCGTGACACTCTTTTGTTTTGATATTTGCAAGTAATATTCGACGTGAAGTTAGCTGGAGTTGCGACCGAAGCTAACTTCATTGCAAAAATTTGGCTGATTTCATTCATATAATTTACCAAAATCAGCTGACTTCATTGAAAAGTTCAAAAATCAGCTGATATTTTTTGCAACTGCAGCTAACTTCACATTGAGTATTACTTGCAAAGGTCTAAACAAAAGACGTAGGGGCGTAGGGTTTAAAGATATTTTTCTGTAATAGTGAGAGTGTGTTGGTGAACATACCGCGGAAAGCAACTTATCGTCCCATGTGATGGGAAAATATTTTCCGCCATAACCAATATACTCTCACGTATATAAAAAAATAATTTATTTGGGCGGAGATGCCTACATATTTGGACCCGTACGAAGTACAAAGGTTCTATACGTTTACTACAAACAATTTTATTGTAACATGGGGTAGATCGAGGTGAGAGGGGGGGGGGGCTATTACGTTGCTATTTTTGCTATTAATTTAGCGTGTGAGATGACCAATCAACAATGAAAAAATGCCCGTTCGTCCGTCTGTGTCCACTTTCTTTTCCTAAACGGCTGAACCGATCCACTTAAAATTTTTACCCCTAACTTCAAAGAAGAGCAATATAATTTGTTGAATTGACCGCACATGATATTTCAATACATTTTGGGGAATTTCCAAGGCGTGCCAGTGATTTGATATACAATTTTTACATTACTCATACGTTCTTGCTTAAGCTTTATAGGCTATCGTAAAAAAAGAGTCGTACGGGTCTGCGTAGCTTATGTAGCCATTAATAAATGACTGGTATTTCTTACATGAAAAACATACATCCGTCCAAAGCATGGAGACCTTTTGATGAAAGAGAAAAAAGATTTTGTTTCGTTACAAGCTGTCTACGTTTCACACGTTTTCATCAGTCTCGAATAGAACTTCGGCTGTGAAAGACGGTTATTCATTTCTCAGAGCTTTTTTGTGTATCGTCGTCTGTGTATAATTCAAACTGTAAAATTTTGAAAATATCCACGCCAGTTGCAATAAACAAGAAACAAGGATAAAAGCCAGTTGGCAGCTTCCGGGCGTCGGTTGCACTGATTTGAAGAAAGGATTTAGAGCACAGTTACTGGACGCGGTTGGATAATTTGTTAAAAGTAAGTCACTTACTGGAATTAACTGTTTGTTGTGTTCCTTGTGGCTGAAACCGTAAATCAAATTTATTGTCTTCTTTTGCATTCGGTCGTTTAACTTGCCACATTCATGGCTAAAACAACGACGAGAAACTAAATCCGATCCCAAAGTCTCATCTTTTAAACCCCATTCCAAGGCAAGGGTTGCAGAGGATGAAATAATAAATTATTTTTCATGTGGCCAAAAATTGTGACTAATTGTGTGAAAACCCCATTTCGCCCCAACGTCACGCTCAATTTTTTATCCGTTTTTGTTACATTTCCAAGACAGCGCAACTGGTTGCGCGTGGAAAAAACTTGCTTTTTGCAATGTTTTTGAGGGTGGGGTCGGGGGAATTTTTTTCGCTCCTCCGAATTTTGGCTATTACGTTGCTATTTTTGCGAGTAATTTATAGTGTGAGGTGTCATTAGAAGCGTTTCTACTTTCTCTACAACAACTAAAAAGACATTTCGAAAATAAATTAATTTCTATCAATATTTAGTCCCAAAGACGATGAAAGTAATCGATTGCACCTTAAGTGTTTGAAAAATCATAGCATGCTTTGCCCTGAAACCAACCGATACCTTTCAATTGCATACATTTACATTATGCAACGCATTTAAAAAGTTGTTCGGTCGAGTGTTACAAGCACTGCGTCTAAAAAGAGTGCGAGTCAGTCTTTTTGTAATTCTGTAAAATTTCAAAATTTTTCGACAAACAAATTATTATTAAGTAGCTACTTTATGTTTTAACTCTTCCTGTCCGTCCGTCTGTGCACTACACCTCACTGCACCAAAGGAATCAACTACTTTGACTTCACTCTATCGCTACTTTCCTATACTCGTTTCAAGGGTTTATTTAGAAATAAAATCTAGTGAATCCGTTTCGTGAAACCGCGCGTACTGTATAGCGGTTACGAAGGCGCAAGTTCATTGTTCATCAACAGAGACAGTACTCTCATTTCACGTGCGCATTCAATTCTAGCACTGAAAACAAACGTTGGAATGGCTTTTCAGTGATGGAAGGGCGCCAAAACTGAGAAGCGGCACTGCTCGCCACACCGCTTCGCTCGCAACACAAGGCTTTTAGTAAGGTATCGGCCCGGCCTGACATTTTTATCTCGTTACATGCGAAAAAAGAAGACAACTATGTCGCACCATGCAATCTGGCGTCCTTCTTTTCCGCATTTACTACATGGAAATGTCAGTCCGGCCCGACACCTCACTAAAATCTTGGATTAACAAATGTCTTTATGATAACAGAGTTATAGATTTATTGTCATTGCATCCAACGAGCAAAAATTAAAGTCGGCGCCTCTGTAGAAGCGGCACAAGCTTGACATGCTAAATTTTGACAGTAGTATACGGCCAACTTCGTAGTGAAAAAGTTTCTGAAAGACTTCACGACTTTTGTATGTTAAGAAAAAAATTGCGATCAAAATTCTGATTCGATTTTTTTTTTATTTATTTAATTTTGTGTAATGAGTAAGTTCATTCACAAATGTTATTGAAAATATTTGTCAGTAAACTGAAAGGCGACAACCGACAGACAGTAACAAGAAGTGTGAATTGCCTTTTCGTGAAAGAAAAATAAATCAAGAAAGAACGGAAAAGGAGTGGATTGGCATTTGAAACTACGACTACGCAATGTCGGACAAAATGTTTGGAGTGCCCAGAGGCGAAGCAGCTGGACAACCAACACCACCAGGTCAGCAACCCATTGTTAAAATTGGCCATTATTTGCTGGGCAATACGCTCGGTATCGGAACATTTGGTAAGGTGAAAATTGGTGAACATCAGCTGACCAAGCACAAAGTGGCTGTGAAAATATTGAATCGACAAAAAATTAAGAGTTTGGATGTTGTGGGTAAAATTCGTCGTGAAATTCAAAACTTGAAATTATTTCGTCATCCGCACATAATCAAGTTGTACCAAGTTATCTCAACGCCGACGGATATCTTTATGATCATGGAATATGTGAGTGGTGGAGAATTGTTCGATTACATCGTTAAACACGGAAAGCTGCAGGAACATGAGGCTAGACGTTTCTTTCAACAAATAATATCGGGTGTCGATTATTGTCATCGACACATGATCGTCCACAGAGACTTAAAACCGGAGAATCTTCTCCTCGACCACAATATGCATGTAAAGATAGCTGACTTTGGGCTATCGAACATGATGTTGGATGGGGAGTTTCTGCGTACATCCTGTGGTTCACCAAATTATGCAGCGCCCGAGGTCATATCTGGAAAATTGTATGCAGGACCAGAAGTAGATATCTGGTCGTGTGGTGTGATTTTGTATGCTTTGCTGTGCGGAACACTTCCATTTGACGGTTTGTCCTTTCATTGAGTTAAATTATTTTCAATTTATACGAAAACAAAAAATACTTTCAGACGAACATGTCCCAACACTGTTTAGGAAAATCAAAACTGGAATTTTCCCGATTCCTGAATACTTAAACAAAACTGTGACAAGTCTACTATGCCAGATGCTGCAAGTAGATCCACTGAAGCGGTCTACTATAGAAGAAATAAAGAAGCACGACTGGTTCCAGAAGGACTTGCCGTCGTATCTGTTTCCATCGTCTGTGGAAAATGACAGTAATGTCATCGACACATACGCTGTGGCTGAAGTCTGTGACAAGTTTGTGGTAAAGGAATTTGAAGTTCACAATGCATTGTTGAGCGGCGATCCACACGATCAACTAGCGATCGCTTACCATCTGATTATTGACAATAAACGTTTCGCTGACGAAGCAGCTAAAGCGGAGATAAAAGATTTTTATGTAGCTGCAAGTCCGCCGCCGGTTGCCTTCAGTCCAAACGAACGATATGACAAGCCAGAGAGTTCATCATTTCGTCCACATCCCGAACGAATTGCGCCGTTACGCGAACGGGGCATATCTGTTACCAGTTCGTTTCAGGGAGCCGAAGTCAAACGCGGTACACCCGTTAAGCGCGCCAAATGGCATTTGGGTATCCGATCGCAAAGTAAACCGAACGACATTATGCTGGAAGTGTACCGTGCCATGAAAGCGTTAGATTACGAATGGAAAATCATCAATCCGTATCACGTTCGAGTGCGTCGTGTAAATAAAATTGAGGGGGCACAAGATATGAAAATGTCACTGCAATTGTACCAAGTTGATTCAAAGAGTTATTTATTGGATTTTAAATCGTTGACGAATGAAGAAGTTGAACAAGGTGATGATGTCATCATGGACAGGTGAGGTGATTTTTATTTTTTGTCTGGTCACTCAATTCAATCAGTCCTTCCAGTTTGACGCCTCCCAATCCGATGGGACCGCCTTCGATGCCTCATCAACCAACCGGGCACCATACGATGGAGTTTTTCGAAATGTGCGCCGCTTTAATTATTCAGTTAGCCCGATAGATTCCAAGTTTTATTTGCAAATCAATTTTTTTTATTTTTAATTTTGTTCAAGGAGCTTATTACTTGAGTGTCCTTAATCTTTTTGTTTTTAATTTATAAGTGAATATAGCGAGAGAGACAAACTAATTATGGATTATATTTTGTTAACATTAAACGTTCAAGTTCAAGAAGTTTTACTATCTTTCAAAAAACTGTTTATCGATCCCCAAACTGGTCTTCATGCTACGAACATCTCCAGCGTGAAACAACATAGATCTTATGGAAGAAATACGCATATGCATCAAGTCAAGACATTAACGAATTCGGAACTGAATCGAGATCAATGGATATTGGCATCATTACCCATGCGCTGCGGAGGTCTCATATTTCATTTTCTCATATCAAACTGAAAGTATTGAAAAATTATTCCGCTGGTGGGTCCGGCATTTGTGAAGCAATTTTTTTAACACAACGTAATTTTGTTTTAAAAAAAGCGCTGTAATTTTTTCAGGAAGTTAAAACTTTGAACACAAGATTCCATTCAAACAAACTTCTGCGTATTATCAGCGATAGCGTCACCTCAAGCGATATCATTAATATTGGAAGCAGACTTACGGACTGCTTCACACTCTACCTTTTAAGAGGTTTTTGTTGTGATATCAGTCGTTTTGGAAGTTTTCAGTTGTTGAAAAAATTTCTATTTTTTGAAAATATTTTTCTCCGAAAAAAAATTTTCTAAGAAAAGAAAATTTTCTTATGAAGATGTATTGTGTGTCCAAAACAAAGATTTTTCGGGGTCGGAGAAAATTGAGTGTTGTTCCCACGAGAAACATTTTCGCAAAAAAATTTTTTTGGAGAAAAAAATTTTTCTCCAACAATTTTTCCTCAAAAATTTTCTACGAAAAAATTTTTCTTCGAAAAAATTTTTTCTCCAAAAAAAAGTTTTCTCCTAAAAAATTTTTCTTCAAAAAAAAAAATTTTCTCCAAAAAAAAAATTTTCTCCATCTTTCATTATCCAAACAAAAATTTCTCAAAAAAAATTTTCTCCGAAAAATATTTTTCTCCAAAACAAATTTTCTCCAAAAAAACTTTTCTCCGAAAAAAATATTCTTTCCGAAAAAAATTGTTCTCCAACACCTTGGGCTACCATCGGAACACTTCGTATCACCTTCGGCTACCTTTGTAATACTTTGTGTCACCTTCGCCTGCCTGCGAAACACTTCGCGTCACCTTCGACTACCTTGGGAACACTTCGTGTCGACTTCGACTGTCTTCGGAACACTTCGTGTCACCTTCGGCTACCTTCGAACCACTTCGTGTCATCTTCGGCCACCTTCGGAACACTTCGTGTCACCTTCGGCAACAGATCACCATAGTCGCTCTACGGCAGCGCAGCTCATTTCGGACCACTTTGACAGACTCCTGGCAACGAACCCCCCAACCGTTTTCCACAAGACTTCGTAAGATCGATACGTTTCATTTGATACCCCATTCGCCGCGATCTGACCACTACCGGCCGAGATAAGTAGAAGAAGTGCTCCCGTCGGTGGATTTTCATATATGGGGGTTGTATGAAAACTTTGAAGGCCAATAACTCAGTTCCAAGATTTTTTTGGGGGTAGCCACTGGCTGAATTTTCCATTTGGGACCGAAACTGAACTTCCCTAAAAATTTTAAGGAAATCGCCCGGGCGGTTTTCGAGAACAAAAGAAAGTAGATAGATACATCGTCTTGTCTCTCTTACTTGTCTCTCGTGGTATCGACTCTCGAGAGTTCGTCTTCTTGCTTTAAAAATGCATTTGTTCAACAAAAATTATTTGCTTTGTATTTAATTTACAAAATTTACACAGCGATGGATTTAGTTGGTGGCCAATTTAAAGCTACAGCCGATGAGTTGACGTCCACCAAAAAGTCACAGAATTCGTTCAACAAATCTAGACAATTGTAAAGTGATAATGGGAAAACGTAACTAAAATTCAATCACAGAACTTACAATCCGACTCTTTGCTCCACACGCCGAGTAATTTCTGTTTGCTAGCAACTCCACGACTCAGCAACTTGTTTACAAAGCTCACCACATTAGGCGTGTTCTTGCACCAAGGTTTAACAATACTTTTTGGCGCTGGTCGCATCTTTTTTTTGTACTCCGAAATTTGGGGAAATATGTCGCCGTTCAACAAAAACATTGCAAAGTATCTGGAAAATAATTGTTTTCACCACTAGCTCTGACTTTACGCTTTAATTATGAGTTACCTGTAGCACAGTTCCGAAGTAGGCATTTCGATTTCAGATAATGGAAGCTGCCATCCTGACCGACCGAATGTTGCTTCGACGTGACAGTAGACTTTCCCATCACTTTCGTTATACCTCGGTGGTGGATCTTCTTTTACGGAACGAATGTTACACATTGACCTCACATAAATCAGCAGCCATTCCGGTTCGATGGCTGTAACACCTCGCATGCACATCTTTTTCGAAGCACCGTTTTTCAAGTCCGTCTCGAAGATTTCTTGATAGATAACCCATTCGGGTTTTGATTTCCTCAGCACCGACGATGCATGCATGAACACCGGCTCTTCCATTTCCGGACTTCTATAGCCATACTTGAAGCGTTGCCTGTCGTCGCTGTCTTTCATTTCATCGTCAGATATCTTTTTAGCTACTTGATCACCCATGCCAGCGAGTAAAATTTGTCTGAGCAATTTCGCTTGATGGTCGGTTGGTGGAACCATCTTAGGATCGACACACAATCCAACGTCGTTCAAACTTAAGTTTATTTCATTCGTCAACTGCACCCGAAGCTTTCGAATTTCGGCAACAGCTTTCGGTCTCAAGCCATTCGTTTCACAAAATTCTTTCAATTTTCCTTCAGATCCGGCGTATTCACTTTCACCGACCGCACGAAGCAAAACAAATGGATCGCCGAGCAGTAATGAGTTACCTGCCCCAGCCCACTTGATTCGTGTGGGCAACCATTTCGATTTTTTTTCATTCGTCTGCTCTTGGGATACTTCGATTAGCACTTCCTGAACGGATAGAGCAGCCACCATACAAACGGTATAGGGAAGCAATGACTGCTGATGGCTCAATGCCAACATTTTACCGAAACGCGGTGCAACTGGAAAAGCTGAAATCGCTTGGCCTAGTGGTGTGACTTTAGTCAATTTATCGGACTTTGATGATTCGACCGCTTCAAGAGCTCCCAACAATTTCAATTTGTACTCGGCGGTTTGCAATTGGACTAAGTCCGGAGGTGACGGGAATGGGAAATTGATGACTTTGTCGATTCCCATGCATTTCATTTGAAGCATCAAATCATCTACTGGTTTCTTTTGAATGTCCGGCACGGTAATGTCATCGAATTCATTTTCGTAAACGGCACTTGAGTATAAGCGATAGCAATAACCCGGTGCCGTGCGTCCAGCTCTTCCTGCTCGTTGATTCGCACCGGCTTTGCTTGTAAACGTTACAACAAAGGAACTTACACCAGTAACTTTGTCGTAGAGTCGTGTTTTCACTCTGCCAGAGTCGATGACATATTTGATATTTGGTATAGTTAGTGATGTCTCTGCTACGTTTGTAGAAACTACACACAGGCGCGCACCCTCGGGTGGTTTCTCAAAAACTCTGGATTGCTTATCGGACGGTAAAAGCGAATACAAAGGCAACACCCACATCGGTTGCGATGATTTCAAATCAACAAAACTCAAATTGTCTTCTTCTTCCGAATCAGAGTCGCTATCATCGTCTTTGATACTTGAATCGTCCAGCAGATC
The DNA here is from genome assembly GCA_029228625.1 of Pseudolycoriella hygida. Classification (NCBI taxonomy): domain Eukaryota; kingdom Metazoa; phylum Arthropoda; class Insecta; order Diptera; family Sciaridae; genus Pseudolycoriella; species Pseudolycoriella hygida. The sequence goes on along the minus strand of CM055405.1, from coordinate 40,930,950 downwards.
GGCATCCGTATCGTCTGTGGGAAGTTTATAATTGTCCAAACTGATTTGCGGTAACGACAACATGGACCGAAGTTTCTTTTTCGCTTTTTTCGAATTCTGGATTGCCTTCTTCATATCCATTTCGTCTCCATCTTCACTGTCCGAATAGTGAGCGTCGGACGATTCCTTCGTTTTCTCTGTGTTCGTTTCATCCGTTCTGTGGTATGGAAATGCTTTTCTCAATTTTCTCACAAGATTGTTCACTTCATGTTGACCGGTCAGAAAAATTAAAATCCCTCCCTCCGGCAATTTTCGATGAATTTTCACCGCCTTTTTGTACGCTTCCTCTTCATAATTGTCGAATGTATGTTTGTTGAAGTGAATGGTGACCGGAAATTGTCTCGTCTCAACACTCAAAACCGGTGGGACATTTTTGAACAATTTTTTATTTTTTGTAAAATCCTCCACTCGCAGCGTGGCCGACATAATAATTAATTTCAACGGATCATTTCGCTTCTCGCGCAGTAGCACAATTCTCGACAACAATCCGACTAATATGTCAGTGTAAACGCTACGTTCATGCGCCTCATCCAGAATAATGACTGAGTACTTTGTGAGCGTAAAATCATTTTCCAACTCTTTCAGCAGCACACCGTCGGTCATAAATTTGATTTTGGTTTTGTTGGTTACGTTGCCTTCAAAGCGAATCAAATACGAAACAACGTCCGTGCCCAAATTCATTTCAGTGGCAACACGTTTCGACATTGAAATAGCCGCTACACGACGAGGTTCGGTGATGCCAATGAGTTTCTTTTCCGCATAGCCGGCTTCATAGAGGAACTGTGGCACTTGAGTCGTTTTTCCACTTCCCGTTTCTCCCGTTAAAATTATGATGGAGTTTTCGTTTATTGTTTCCATGATCACCTGTTCTTCACCTAAAATTGGCAGCTTCAAACGAGCCGCTTGGATTTCTTTTGATCGTTCCACATGCACGTAAATCGTAGGTTTGTAGGTGACGACCTTTTCAACAGGCTCGGTTGGTTGAATGACAGCTTCTTTGGGTGCAGCAACAGGAGACACTTCTTCTTCACTACACTTCGTCTTGGATGAAGCGATCACTGCTGTTTCAACTGTTTCCTCACTTTCACTGTCGGAACTAGAACTCTGATCAAGACCAACAATGTTGTAGTCTTTCGGCTTGGATCCATCATCCGAGTCATCAGCGTAGCTAATCGAAGGAAATTCAAAAATAGAGATTTTACTGAAAAAAAGGTGAATCACAAACCTATTCAACAACGCCAGTCTTTTCTTTCGTTGACTTCCTGAAATGCTACTCCATCGACGTTGTCCATCATCTTCTTCCGGTTTGTCGATTCGTTTAATGATTTTTTCTTTCAAATGGTTTTTTAAGCCTTTCGTTTGTACGTTTACAATGGAAGTGTATTGCTTGAGTTCATCAGAGGCCACCTGAACAGATGCCAATTTGTCCAAAAGGGAAGCCCGCTAAGAAACGAAATATTTTGATTAAGCGAAACTTTCGTCGGTCCACTCGTCTAATCACTCACTCCTTCCTTCTTTTTCTTTTTGTCAACAACTTTTTCCAAATTTTTTCGTTGCTTTTTTGATAAAATTCGCGTGACGTTACAATCTTTGTCCTTTTTGATTTTAGTTTTACGCTTTTGCGATGGAAGCACTAAAGCATTTGATTGATCGTATCCACCGTATTCCGTTGGTTCTTCAATGTCCAATTTTATCTGAAATTTATATTTACAATTTACCGTTCCCCAAGTGTGGATTCTCTTGAATTACCTGTTTCGTAGCTGTGTCATCAATTATTGCATCGACGACTTGCCGACCTTTTGCATTAAATTTCCTTTTACCCATTTTTTCTAGTCAATAAACACGGTTTGTTGATTTGAAACTTTTAAGACTGACATTCACACATCGCACGCACATGTGCGATTGACGTTTTGTTCAGTGTTGTTAGCGTTTTGTGTTGTGTTGTTGTTTAATAATAAATGATTTGAACTTGCTCACAAGCACGCAAAAAGTTAGTTCAAAGACCATACCGTTGCTTTGCTGTATTAGCTGTCAACACTGGTTAATCTTTGAGAGTTTTATGAGAGGTGGTGTGATATTCAAACGGGATTCCAACGAGAGAAAAGAAGAGGCGCAATTCTCTCACATTCTTTCCCATAAAAACCAACTGTCATTCACATGTGTGTTCTACCTTGGCGGAATCAGGCGATTGATCGGAATGCTGACGGGGCACAATTCATTAGAATACCATCTCAATAAGATGGGACTCAATGATTATCCAAACTGTAGAAGGTGCGCCGACGTAATCAGAAGCATTTCCTATTCCATTGCCCGACTTTGGTAAGCCTGAGGACGAAGCATTTAGGAGACTTCTATCTCACCATAGAAGAGTTCAGAGAAGTCCCACTGACAGCGGCTGGTTGGACGTATTCCAACGACGCAGCAACAGCGTCAGTGATAGAGAGAAAACACATTATTTAAAATATCACTTCACCTCACCCACAACCTACAATAGAACTGGATAACTCCATCACTAATCATCACCAACATTCACCTCAGCAACGCAATAAACCTAAACCTCAGACGATTTATTGGAATCTCCTGCCAATTCCAATGCTTTTCCGTTGCTTAGACTCTCACTTTTTGCTATGTATTTCCATTCATGTTCTGATGTAAGAGAATACTTAGTCACTTAGTCTTTCGAAACATTGTCTTAATGAAGGACACTAAGGACCCTACAGCCCGAATCACTCAACATATTTTCACTAATTTAATTTTCGTCATTTTCTAATGTCCATATCTCTCATTCAATGAATTTCGCAGAGGCATAAGACAGAAAGTTTCACCGACCTTCAAAAAACTTCGTTTTCGACCCCTTTTCCGATCGTAACTTCAAAAGTTCCTAACCTTTTTCGCCCAAATTCGATTTCATAATCAATTTTTCGATAACCTAAAAAAATTTGTACGAAAATCAGATTAGATTTACCCACTTTATGTAGAAAAAAAAACGTTGGGCCCTGGTAGAGACTCAGTTTTGAGGCTCGGTCCGAGTCCATCTTAAGACCCCCTCCCCACCGAAGTAGATTGGTTACAAAGAGCACAGTAAACGCAATAGACTCTTTTTCAAAGAACTTCATATCTTTGTTCTTAAAACTTAGTCTTTGAAGTAGTGTGTAGTATATTGTAAAAATGTTATTAGAAGCACTAAAAATGAGTACCGCTAAAAAACGAGCGCGAATGCCGCTCAAATTATTGATTGATTAACGGACCACTTTAATTAAAATTGTCTCGGGAACTGATTTCAAAATGATATAAAGAAAAGAACAATACACGGGTCATTCTAAAATGAGAGAAATTCAAACTTCGTCCTCTCTCAATTATTTTCATTCATAAATGTTTTGCAGCAGTGTCTCCGAGACTAATTTAAATAAAACTATGCTCTCTGGACTTCCCTGATTTAGTCCATTTGGCCAATACTGCATGATCTCTCTGACCGTTAGTTACTTAATAGGATGAACATACACGAGGTGCCACTTATTCATCCAATATTCATTCATAATTAAGTGATGCAACCGGTTTTTAGACCGAAAAGGGGTCTTATAACCACGACGGTTGTAACCACCCCAATTTCGACCCGGGAGTAGAGGCGAGAGCTACGATAAGCAATAAAAAAAAATGTCTTCCGTCCGTCCGTCAACACGATAACTCGAGTAAAACTCAACCGATTTTCAAAAACTTTTTTTCCCTAAAGGATAATCGAAAACTCTTTTTTGGGATTGAATCTGGGCACTGTCGGCCTAAGGGCCTATGAACTAGGGCCATTTAAGTGGTTTTTGGTTTTTTGTACATAACTCGAGTAAATCTTTTCGGATTTTCAAAAACTTTTTTTTGTTTGAAAGGCCTGGGTATGGCCTGGGTATGGTTTCTTCCCGGTGCCCGATGGGAGGTGGGCCAGAGAACTTTTAACATGGATAGGAAGCGCATCAAGAGGGTGGTGGGTACGATCACCGGGCATTGCGGACTGAGCAAGCACCTGGCAAAAATGGGGATCTTCAACGATCCCAACTGCACCTGCGGCCTAAGTGAGGAAACGGGCGTTCACGTTATATGCGAATGCCCGAAGTTTTCCTCACTGAGGCTTAGGACTCTGGGTATTCATGTGGTCCAACCTGCAACAGTACCTAAAATGGGACCTGCCGCTTCAGACAGGTTCCTTGTAGGAACTGGGAGGTTTTCGAGATTTACATGATGAACGGGGTACGAAACAAAGGATCATCAGATCTGTGCTTCAAGGACCAGAGATTTACCGACCCAATCTGATAAATCTAAATCCTGGTAAAAATGCGCTAACACAACAAAGGACAACTTTGTCTTTCATAGCAACCCAATATGATTGATAGATTTCGCACAAAGTGTAATTTTTTTACTAAAAAGCGCTGGCGGCACCAACATGGCCTACTTGTCAATTTTTTTTGGTCGCCCCATCACCCACAATAGCACAAGAAACAATTTTGTTAATGAAATAATTGACTTAAAACTATTTTTTCGAACAAAAACATTGGTTATTTTTCATACAGATTTGGTTCTCGTAGACGTTTTTCAGAGTGTAATGAAATTTTCGACATTAGAGGAAAATTTTTCGTCGTGTTCGAAAAGGAAATTTATGTTAATATGAAATGTTTAGAATACTCCAAAGATGTTTTTGAGACTTTTGGATTCCAAATTCGGAGCAAGGTTTCTTCGATATACCGGTATATAGTCGAAAGAAATTTTCGCGGAGGTCATTTTTTTGATAAAATTTTGAATTTGAAAAATCGTATCTCAGCCAAAAAATGACTAAAGTTGATGAGGTAAAGTGTTTTAGAAACTTTGAACTATCTTAAATTTGGGAAAAATAGTAATCGGAAAATATTTTGGAAAACTCCGATTTTCCTTTAACAACAACAAAAAGATTGCACATAACCTCAATTTTTTGGGTTTTACCCGATTTGCTCAAAACCCTACAGTGGGATTTTTTGGGAGTTTCGGGCGATGATAGACATCCTTCAGCTCTAATGAATCCCGTTCTATTTGCTTTTGTCCTAATTTTTGCAAGGTCTCCCATGCAAATTTTGCAAAATTGACCAGCCTATACAGTAAGTGACGTCTCGTGATGAACAAAATGAGTAAAATATGCTGAAATTGATAGAATACATCGCATCTGATACTTTACTGTCCTTACTATAGCCGAATGCCGCTGCTACTCTGGATTAGCTGTCAACGCTGGTTCATGTCAAACCATAGTATTTCACAATATTATCTGGACACATCCGTAGCCTCACGTTTTTATAATAAATTTATAATAAATCGTGTCATTTAAACGTGTTAACGAAAGTTTATTTTCCAAAAAATGTCTCTTACTTGCATCAACTGTAGCTTACGATTTCACGATGCAAACGCGCATAAAGATCATTACAAAACGGTACGTTCGAGCGACAGAATCTTTCGTGACATTAAATTAATTAGAAAAAAATGTAAATTTTAAAATGGCAGGATTGGCATCGGTACAATTTAAAACTCAAAATAAATGGTCTGCCGCCAGTTACATCGGAAGAATTTTCTAGGAGAGTCCTGCAGCAGCGGGAAGCTGCTAAAAATATTGATGAAAAGGCGATTTTGTATTGTAACGCATGCCATAAGCAATTTAATTCGGAAAAATCGCACGCTAATCATTTGAGTAGCAAAAAGCACATGCAAGGCCTTGAGAAGTTGGAGCCGAAAACTGAAGTCACAGTAAAAAAGTTGGTAGAGCCCAATGAGCAGCAGATAGCAGAAGAGGTGAATTTTCAACTATTAGCACAATGTTTCGAAAGCGTAAGTTATTAATACTCAATAATAGGACGACTCCGATGAATGGGAAGACGACGATGAAAGTCCAATTGCATGCAACGAATGTATGTTCTGCGGTCATGAGAGTGAAACCTTAGACGACAACCTCAAGCACATGTCCATTGATCATTCGTTTTTCATTCCCGACGCAGAGTACCTTTGCGACATCGAGGGTTTAGTGGGATATCTAGCGGATAAGATAACTAATGGTCTGGTCCACATATTTCGAAAGAAATTGTTTCCTTTACGTGTGATTTTCGCTATTTCCAGATTTTATTTGCATTTGGTGCAATGACCGTGGGCGAACATTTTACTCATTGGATGCAGTACGCAAACATATGAAGGACAAAGGTCATTGTAAGATGTTGCATGAAGGCCTGGCTTTGGCTGAATATGCCGAATTCTACGACTACAGCAGCAGTTATCCCGATCATGTAAGTGCTTTACTCACTGTTTTCAGCGACAAATTCTTACATCTTCTAATCCAGGCGGAAGATATGGACATTGATGAAGTAGTCACCCCAGAACTGCTCGATGGAGATGAATATCAACTCGTACTGCCATCCGGTGCTGTTATTGGTCATCGTTCTTTGCTACGGTATTACAAACAGCGTCTGAACCCATCAAGAGCAGTCGTTTCCAAATCTAATAAACATTTACACAAATTGTTGGCTGAATATCGCTCGATTGGATGGAGTTCTGCCGATCAATCGGCTGCGGCGAAGAGAGCTAAGGACATTCATCATATGAAGAGGCAATATCAGAAGTGGAACATGAAATTGGGCGTTAAGGCTAACAAACTGCAGCGACACTTTAGGATACAAAACGAAGTGTATTAGTTGACGTTTTTTTTTCGTCGTTTCGAATTATTTTGACGTTCACTTTATAATTTAAAAATATGTCCTACAAAAAGCTGATTAAAAAACATCAACTTGGAAATGTTTTTCATATTTATAAGCAAATCGAAAAGTACCTTTCTCATGAAAGCTGCGCTGAATGTTCCGTTATTCAATTGGGCTACCTGTATCTGCAATAATTTGCAATTTGCAAAAGAAACTCAGCGACAAATTGCAACAGAAGATTTTTTTCGTTTGTCGCTAAGTTTTTTATGCAAATTAGTGCAGTATCATGAGTATAGTTCACCTAACTACAGTCCAATTGGAATACTCTTAGTAGTAGATGGTCACATTTTCTACTAGAACAAGTTTTTAGCCCAAGTCATGCGTCATCCAGCGGAATGATAGTTTTTAGCCCAAATCATGCGACATAGAGTCTAATGTTGAATGAAGAAAGTGTAGAGAGAGATTTTATGACACGTTGTATTGACAGCGAGATATGTAAATCATGGCTCCACGTTAGTAGGGGGCTGTGACGCAAGTCTTACACGCCAAAAAACTCACAAGAAATTTTTTTGTATACTGAGGAACATGTATACAGGAACTTATTGACTTACCCCCCGGGAAATATTTTTCTCGGATTCTACGCAAAATTTTAGGTCGAAGTGTCTTTTTACTCATTAAAATCGGTTCAGTCAATCCGGAGATACGAATTTTTGAAGATTCCATTTTTCTGTACAAAACATATACATGGGACCCATACGCATCAGAATTGAGAATAGATGTGGTAAACAGAATAGATGTTGCATTCGAAATGTTGCATTAACTTTTAAGTGCGTGAAATTACGTCCACATTACATTGTATTGGAAATTGCCGAAAGGGCAATATTGAAAAACCCGTCCGAAGCAACGGCGTAAAAGAACCCTCCCGAAAGCACAAAATGGATCTCCAAATAGACAAAAATGTTCGCCTCAATCTTCTGGACAGCATAGCAAAAAACAATATTTTTGCCTAGTGCCGACCTTAGGACCGACCTGGGGCCGTAAGGAAATGCCTCGGAGACATACTTCTCAGACAAAAATGTTTCCCTCCCTTCCTTTTACGTAGCAAAAAAAAATTTTGTATTAGAGCCGACCTTAGGACCCACCTGGAGCCCACTTGAGCCCTAAGCACAGGCAATGGGCCCAACTTTATTTTTGAATATGATTCGATACTCGGTGACCTCTCACATAAAAAAAGAATCAACAAAATCGGTTAGAATTTACTCGCTTTATGTAAACTCAGTTTTAGGGTCCTGACTGAGTCCAAGGGCTTCTAATCAAAAAATTTTCTTCTATGAAACGTAAGACATTGCTAGACCTTTCGATTAAATACAATTTTTTTGAAAATCGGAAGAGATTTACTCGAGTTATACACAAAAAACATGTAGGGCCCTAGCAGAGACTCGTTTTTATTGCCTTACCTAAGTCCAAAGGCTCAAAATCAAAAAAATGACCCAATCCGGGGATATACCAATTCCTAGAATTAGTGGTTCTGCATTGAAGAAAATGAGAAGAACTCTCAAACTATCGGAGTTAAGGGCAAAGTTGTAGAGAATTAAATTTTAGCGAACACGTGTAAGAGTATTTCGGTTGTTCTCGACGTGAATGAGATCATCCAATGGGGTTTATCAGGTTTATGAGATTGTTGCAGAGCCTTTTACAAGGATTTCGAACTCAGTGGAGGATTTTCGGCATGTGGACCCAATTTTTTCATCAAATTCTTAATAAGGGCTCCAGTTTTTCGTGCTTATTCCTATTTTGTTCGCGTTGTGAAAATCTGATAAAATGGAAGTAGTGAAATATGGCAAGGCACGTTGGCGAGAATTTCTTTTTGATTTTCTTTCATGCTAGAAAAACGAACTATGCTGGAAGCAATTAATTTTCCATAAGAAGAAAACACACTAAAAATAGTGTCAAGCGCCCGCAGGCGAAGTTTTTTTTAAATTGCAATACTTTGATTATAAGATAAGGGAATTGCGAGCGCAGCGAACGAAAAATTTTTGCTGAGTGAGCCGATTGGGCTTTGTTGAAAAGATGGTTTTTTTCTTTTTTTCGTTTTGAATTAGATTGAAAAACACGAAATTGAGCTTGTCACAATGAAGATTGTATTTTAATAAATAGTTCTTCCGAAAAAAATCGTTGGAACTATTCCTGATAGCTGTAGGTGTAGCTAGGGCTCCAAAACTGAATCTCTGCTATTGTCGAACGTGTTTTTTCTACATAAATTTTCAAAAACTTTTTACGGTATTGAATTTGGGCAAAATCGGTCAAAAAAGTGGATTTTTGAAGATTGATGGAACTTTTCCACTTATACACGATCTTTCAAAAGTAACTCCACAGCCTACTATGACTGTCTCTTTTACTTTATCACTGCGAAATTGGAACGAAAATCGCTCTTCAAGGTTTTGAAGGAAAGATATGGACATCAGCAAATCATGAAAATTAAGTTAGTGAAAATCTCGAGGAAAATCTGTTGGGTCCTTAGTGTACCCAGCTCACGCTACGAGACCCAACACAATATTTGGGTTTTTCCGAGAATACTCCTTCTTAATGAGGTATTTTTTGTGCAGAGTTGTAGAGGAACTTTTTTGTCCATGGAGGTATGGGTCAGAGGCCTCTGCTAAGTGCTCTAGGTCGTTTCTAAATTCTGGGCTTATTTTAAGATTTTAGAGAGATTTTTTGCGCCCTTGCTCCGTCGGGTTTTTCAATATTGTTCTTCAGAAGAATTTTTTGGTATCATTAGAAAATGGCTGCCAGCTGTCATAGCGGCGCTATCTTGGATTTTCGTTTATGCTTTTTTGGTTTTTGAATTTTAGCTCCGGAATGACACTACTTAGAGAGATGGCTTCTTTTAGAAAGTTAGAGTTTGGTCAGGAGAATTCTTTAGCATTTTAAGAAAATGGCTGCCAACTGCCAAAGTGACACCATCTTGGTTTTTTTTGCTAAATCCTGAATAATACCTAGACAGTTGGTTTTTTCAGGAAAGTTATATGAATCAGTTAGAAGAATTGGTGACAAGAAGTGTTCCAAAGGTAGCCGAAGGTGACACGGAATGTTCCAAAGGTAGCCTAAAGTGACACGAAGTGTTCCGAAGGCAGCCGAAGGTGACACGAAGTGTTCCGAAGGTAGCCGAAGTCGACACGAAGTGTTCCCTATGTAGCCTAAGGTGTTGGAGAGCAAATCTTTTCGGAATGAAAATTTTTTTCTGAGAAAAATTTTTTTGGAGAAATTTTTTTTTGAAAAAAACTTTTTTTGGAGAAATTTTTTTGGAAAAAAAATTTTTTGGGAGAAAAATTGTTCTGCCAGGCAAATTTTTTGGAGATAAAATTTTTTAGAGAAACTTTTTTTGGAACAAAATTTTTTTAGGAGAAAATTTTCTAAGAAAACTTTTTTGCGAGAAACTTTTTTTTTGAGAAAATTTTCTTTTCTGAGAATATTTTTTTTCGGAGAAAACTTTTTCAGAAAATAGAAATTTTTTCAACATTTTTTCAAAATTACGTTGTGTTAAAAAAAATGCGTCACAAATGCCGGACCCACCAACGGAATAATTTTTCAACACTTTCAGTTTTTGCGCTGCAAAAATTTTACTTTTGTTTCTTATTGCGTGGATTGTTTTAGCTAAATTTACATTTTTGCGTGTAAAAGCTGAAAGTACAGAAAAATTATTTCGTCGTTGGATCCGGCCGGCATTTGTGACGCAATTTTTTTAACACAACGTAATTTTATTTAAAAAAAAGCGCTGTAATTTTTTCAGGAAATTAAAACTTTGAACTCAAGATTCCATTCAAGTAGGATTAAGTACAGCATAAGTTAGTTTTATTGGTTTTGTTAGAACTTCCACTTCGAATGCATTAGAGTGCCTATGTGTATTTTTTGACTGTTCCATACCAAGGACTTGAGAAAAAGAGCGAGTTATACAAATAAATTGTTGATAAACGAAATTCATGTTATGAATAATATGATTGAACAAAATGTTACATTCGAGGATTTTGACAAAGTTTGTCGATTTTGTTTGAAAAGCCGAAAATTGTTTTACTCAATCTTTGAGGTGAAAGGTGGAGACATTCTCCCCTCGTTTTCCAATGTATCTTTATCCAGTATCTTCAGCAAGTTTTTTGGATTAGAGGTAAAACATGATGCAAAAGTTGTATTGAAGATTCTAATTTGTAAATGAAATTGTGCAACAGATTAATGTGGGAGATGGCTTGCCTCAATCAATTTGTGATGGTTGCCGCGACAAATTAATGGTTTGTCATGAATTTTGGAATCAGTGCCATTCAGCTACCAAAGTTCTTAATGCGATTCTTAGGGAACATTTAGAAAATGACAAACTCGCCGCTAGGGTCGTCTATTTGGTGAGCGTATTTTAAAATTTCTTCAAAGTTAAATTGTAAAACCTGTCACTTAGGAACAGGAGAAAAATGTGGAGACTCCTGAAGAGGAATATATTGACGCAACGACAGAAAATAAATCCAAAAAGCGGATCCGAAAGAAACCAGAGTATCAACATTGTTTTATTTGTGGACTCCGATGCCGATACCTCAATCGCCATATCAGAATTATGCACTCGAATGAAGCGAAATACGAGTGTGACATATGCAAAACATATTGCGCCAGGTCCAAGGGACAGTTGTATATTCATATGGGAGCAAAGCACATCAATAAAATTAAAACGTAAAGGCACTTCAAGTTTGAGATGCGCTGCGGAAGTGAGTTGTCACATTGATAGAACAGAGTAATGACTCACTTCTGTAAGGCGCAGCGAGTGTTACGATTCCTCCGATTGAATTAAGGGTCAGGAACAGTAGCGATGGAAGGATTAAGAGGTTAGACGTAAGATACGATGTCCTATCACAACTACGACGTCATATTTGACATTGTCGTAGCTTTTTGATTTGTGACTTAGAGGTCGTCAGAGTTTTCACGGCTGTAATGTTACAGCTTCTCAACGATCAACTGACCCTTTCAGATTTATCAGTTTGGGTCAGACCTTGATAAGTCCATGAAACACAGATCTAGCTATCCTTTGTTTCGTTACCCGTTAACCATGTAGATCTCGAAAACCTCCCAGTCCCGGTTAGCAACCTATCCACCGTCACCGTTGCGGGTTAGACCACATGACTTCCTAGAGTCTTAAGCTTCGGGCATTCAAATAAGGCATGAACGCCCGTCTCCTCACCGTTGGGATTATTAGAGAGTCCCATTTGCTTGTTCAATCCACAGTGCCCACAACCTTCTTGATGCGCCCCCGGTCCAGCTCACCCATCGGGCGCCGGGAAGAAACGCTTCGTGTGCATTCCACCATCATTGGAACTCCAATAGTTAGCGAATTCCCACCTCTTCACCGCTTTCACACACGTCGAGTGTGGTATGGGTATAAGAAAGAGGCTATGGCCCGCAGCTTGATGTTGCCGAGACTTTCCTCGCTAGCTCATCTGCTCTTTCGTTACTATCCTCGTCAGAGTGTCCGGGAACCCAGACCAGCGTTACACGATTTCTCAGTCCCATCCAGTTCAGGGTTTCCTTCAATTTTTTTATTAGTTTGGATGTCACGGCTGACGACATGAGCGCCTTAATCATCGCCTCACTGACAGAGCAGACTGTAACATTTTCCGCTCATGCCTCTGCCCATCAGTGCAGCGAAAGTCTCAGCCTGAAAGAGATCGTCGAATCTCCCAAGGTAATACCATCTGTCCACCGATGGTTCCATAGAGAATACTCCGGCTGCCAACTGACCCTTAAACTGTTGAAAGTCTTGAAGGCAATTTAATTTTTTATTGCACTCTCTTAACGCTCTAATAGCTCATTTACCAATTTTTTGTTCAATTCGCTGACTGAATCACCATTCATGCTTGCAGAGAATTCGCCTGCAATGTTTGCAATAAAAACCTAAAAAATCTGAAGAAATTGAACAATCACATGGCTGCAAAACATCCAGCAAGGTAGGACTACTATAATGCCTGAACGTCCTTAGCAAAATTAATTCCGAGTTTAATTGTAACAGACGACATCCCTGTGCACATTGCCGTTTAGTATTCAAAACGGAGAGAAGTTTAAGTCGACACCAAAGCATCCACACCGGTGAACGTAACTTCATCTGCGAAGAATGTGGCAAATCATTCAGACAAACGGAAACGTTGCGTAACCACCAGTTACGGCACTTTCCGCCTACGATTCCATGTCCACATTGTGATAAAATGTTCTACGTTAAAAGTCAACTGCGCAACCACGAAGGCATACACACTGGCATGAGACCGTGGCAATGTGACATTTGTTCGGCCTCGTTTGTTGCTAGTTCCGGGCTTACAGTCCATAGGAATAAACACAAAAAAGAGAATATTTTTCCGGTGTGTAAACTGTGTGGGGAACAGTTCAACGATCGACTGGACTTACGAATGCACATAAATGACCATCGAAAGTCATTGATTTAGCGTTAAGATGTTTGAGCTTCTGACTAATAAATTATTACATTTTCGGTTTTTAACCAGCAACACCGCCTTAAATCAACCGTCCAAAATACACACGTAAAAAACACACGTATTATCCCCTGTGTAGACTGCGATATATCGTGTAGTGAACTCGAGGAGAAAACATAAGTTGTCATTTCCATATTTTAGAAAATATAAGCCATCCGAACACTGACCTGTTCAGACAACAAAATATTTTTCAAGGTCGCAATCCAACACATTTACTGTCTTTGTTTCGATCTAATTTCTGTTTGTCTTATACTCCCCACTTTGCTAATTAAGCAAGTTACGATGTTCATTCAACCTCAGGTGTAATTTTATAAAGCAAATGTTATTTGGAAAAATGTATGCGGCACATTTTCTGCAGCGGTCAATAATAATTTTTGGTGCTGTTGCGTTTTTTACTAGCACTAAAGAACGGTGGCAACACATGTTGAACGACTGAAGAGGAAATGACAATGGAAAATTCCTCTCCACCTATGGCGAAAATTCGGATGATCAACTCGCCATAAGTGGAAAGATACGATGCCAGAGAACGTTGTAGGGACTCTATTAAAATCTATAAGGCAAATCTCTTGATTATTTTGGACGGTAAGTGAACATTAGATTAATTTTTAGTCTCCTGCTTTTCATTCCTAACTTCTTTTATTGTCCGCAAGCAAGGTAGGGTGGATCAGTAGCCAACTTACACAGACACAATTGACAGAAAATCTTGTAGAAAAACGCCATTTCATCCACGCTATTAGTGCAGCGTCGGCTTCTGTCAAAGTATTCAAAAGTAATGAAATTCATATGAAACGACGAAAAATTGGGTGCTTGTCAACTTCATCATGAAATATTTCGTATATTTTGACATAAGCCGACGTCGCGTCGCACTGAACGCGTGGACTCGCTATGCTTTGACAGTTTTTGATGATCAAACGGCAGTACTTCTAACTGACACTTGGTGGTAAAAAAAGCGAAAAATGCAAAACATTGATTCGTGGACTTGCGAATTTTTAAATTATTCGTACAGCAGGTTTATTCGCCTTAATTTCTCTTTACATTATCGATTTGGATTGTTTAATGTCCATAATGATTAACACTTTAACTAGGATGGTGTCATCAATCAAACAAATTACAAGAAAAGATTTTCATTATGAATGATTAAGTATTCTGTGCAATTTGCAATTCTATGTTATAGAACAGACTTCTTGAATAAAGATACTTACTACTCGATAGTTAAGTCTCCTAAAACGAAGAAACTGTGGTAAGACCAAAAGATCAAAGATTGCAGCATTTTTACCATGGGTTTTTATGTGGGTAAATTATAAGGACTATACTGCCGTCTGCTTTAAAGCTCTTTGGTGAGCTTCTTTTGAATTCCACTGGAAAAGTGAATTATGTCGCTGGAATACAAAAGAAGCTCAAAGCTCTCGAAAGCTTTTCATTAGCAAAGACACAAATGCAATACGTTGCTTACGTGTAACACGGCAATATAATCGCTTGATTATAGTCAAGTTTTAGTAAAGGATCTAAGGGTTGTAGTGCAAGGTCTACGCACCGAGATGAAGTTAATGGCCGAGGGCGTTAGCCCGAGGTCTAATAACGTATCGTCCTGAGGTCAATTCACGTATCGAGACTATGATCAAGCGATTTAGTACTTGTGTTATGAGATAGTTTATTGCTGGTGCTTATAACGGCTTATAATGCGCGAAACTATGGATGTTGCAACGAAGAAATATTTGACGATTTATCAACCGATAAAACTGCCAAAGAAAATAGATAAAAAGTGTGATGCGTTGCATCTCTGACCTTACATTTCAACATAACAATATCCACAACCAGTTTTTATACGAAACGCAACGCAACACGAAAAAGTATAGCTGTATATATGAAACAACGTCAAACTTCTTGTATGCAAACTTTATGTCTTTCTAGAATTTTATACCACTGGACGTACAGTCAGCAATGATGTTTATTATACACTTCACGAAAATCAGCGACAAACTTGGACTGGACTATAATTTATTCAACTTCACCATAATAACGCTGATTATAGTCGAGTCTACCATAATAATGCTATCATGGTAATGTGTCGATGTATGGAACTCGACTATATCGGCATATTTTAGTCCTATTTTGAGTGCTGAGTCCAAGAAACATTCAAAAGGAACATTTTGTTCAGTTAGTTAGTTTGAACAACATTGCAAAACATAAAAACTTTGAAGCTGCTGTAGTTTTTGAGATGTAGCTAGAGAGTAACCTGGGTAACGCTGAAATGTGCCACTACCGTTTCCCCCGTACAGCTTCCTCCGAGCTGCCGATTATTTTCACCAATGCTCGTGACATCTACTCACAAAACTCTGAGACTTTGCCAAAGAAACCCAAGGTTTGTATGTCATACTTATGCAGACACTTCTGAAACCAAAAAAATTGACCTAATGTCCAACTGCCCGATACACAATATACCAAACCGAACAACTTTCCCTTTGACACCAAATATGTAACATCAACCACGGAAAAATCAAAGATCGATCTAACGTCAACCAAAAAAAAAGTTACAAAAAAAAAACCCAAGTACATATCTGCAGCTTTACTTGCAAAATAGTTTTTTAATTTTTATCCCTGAGTCTTACGAAAAAATAACGGGATTGTGACCGACAGATGTACATAACAACACAGATCAATTATGTAGTTCATAACCAAGTTATGTACACAAGAACACAATACAAAACTTTCATTCGTCCGGTAACACTTAAAAGATTTAGACGCGTTGTTGTTGAAAACAAAAATCTAAGTGACGCAAAATATCAATATTGGCACCTACTACAAAGTGCAAGCATTTTTAAAATGAAAATTAAGTGAATACGAACCAGTAAAGGCAGCAGTTTTTTTTTTGAGTGACGACATTGCAAAATTTCTTTGGTGTGCTCCAGACATTGAATGGCTTGATGTTAAGGTAAGTTGCGCAAATAGATTTTTGGAGTTTTAGTTTCAAAATGGCTGCCTCCGGCACAAGCCGAACACGCCAAATGAATCTCGTTGTTTGGGCCCAGACTCAGATATCTGTACACAAAATTCATCGTGTATGGGTGATGTCATGCATGTCGTTCTTCTGTGTACGGTTTACTGTGGACACCACAACTACCCATTCTTTGTAGAATTTCCCTCAGCAGGATTGAACCCGGATATTCTTGGTGGAAAGCCAGTACGTTACCACTGAGCTAGCCCGTTCCCAAAGCTACATGGACAATGTGCAGGATGACGACGATGACATCGATTTTGCGACTTTGTCTGATGTGTCTGTTGACATGAATGGTTTAGCTGATGTAACAAAGAAAGCTAACAATGCTGAGAATTCATCAAAACAGAAAGGACATGTTGAAAAACTGATGAAATCAAACGGTTTTCATTTCACCAATTGTGACATTTAAATTTTTAAAGCTTAAAATCCCAAGACAAAAATGTATTGTAACGCAAAAGTTCCATCATTTCTTTAAATTAAATTAATCCACAACCAATTTTGATTAATTTTATTCCAAACAAATACATGAAAGTTTGCAACAGGCAAAAAATGCGCGCAACATTCTTTTACAGAGGTCAACACATCAACAAATATACATCTAAAACTCCGCATTGAATGCTATAGATAACACATTATCTCTCGACCCATATCATATGCAATAGGAACATATAGGAACGCATCTCTGTATTCATGTGGGTATATAGCAAACGAATTAATTATTACTCAAAACCAACTCAATTCATAACTGCTTCCATTTTCTTTTGTGGAATTTGTGGAATTAAAATAGTAGATTTCATGCTTGCTAAGAAAACGAGTCGTTACTGTACGAATAGTTACACGACGAGCCGCCACGCGAGTCGATGCAATTCGTAACAAGGTAATGAACGAGTTTTCTTACTAAGCATGAATGCTATTTTGTCATGTTGTAGACGGGTCGTTGAAACCACCAAAACAAACTACCTACATTTTGTAATAAATTTGACATTAAATATTTATGTAAACAAAATCAATTAATGACGTTTATCGAAATAACAATAACAGTTTGTTGAATAATTGAATAATTTTATTTTCGTCATTCACACTCATTCACACACAAAGCTAACTAACATGTTCTGCAAAGTTCTCATTACCGTCTCCTAAGCTACACAACAATGTGTTATTTTCCAGGCTGAAAACATGTTCAGCAAAATCAACGTACCCGTCTACAACATGACAAAATTTAATGTTGTCTTGAAATTGAGTACCAAATCGGTACCTTCGAAAATCATAAAAATTATTGAAAACCGTCAAAAATCATTAAAGATTTCAAAAAATTATTGGAAATCACAAAAATGATTGAAAATCACCAAAAATCATTTTAAATCACACAAACTCCGGAAAATCATGAAATGGTCCAACCGGACCTATTTCGCGCCAACGTCGTCCAATCGCTTACTCCTATTGCTTTCAGATTCGACTCAACTGCATCTTTCCATCTCGTTTTTGGTCTTCCTTGTTTGCGGTTACCATCGGGGTTAGTGTTTAGCAGCTTCAGGGGTATACGCTCTTCCTCCATTCTTTGTACATGGCCGAGCCACCGCAACTGATTGATTTTGATGTATTTGACCATATCGGGCTCGTTGTAAAGCTGATACAGCTCGTGGTTCATTCTTTTTCGCCAAAAATCATTAAAAACTTCATAAATCCGCATTTTAAATCATGGTAAATACCTACACTCATTTTGGAAGACATTTCTCCCTCAAGGATCTCTCAGGTCAAATCTTTGCACTCTATACACCGATTCACCGAATTTTCACTGCATTCATTGCTTCTTGGGAAACCCATCTTATGAAATGGTCACCTTGAGCATTACAGAGTGATTTGAGGAAGCACATCGACACAAATAAGGTGATTCACCGTAGCGTGTGTTGATATAAATAAGAGGTAAATCGTAAAAATGCATTCCGAATTTCCGTAGATACAATTCCAAAGTTAACACCAACTTTTATCTCTGACGTTTGATAAAAACAATATTTTTTTGTTCAAAAATTAAGTTTTATTTATAGACTTGCAAAAATACGCACTCCCTCCAATCGAAAAACATTTTTATCAAAAAATTTTGGTAAATCTTTTTATGGCCGCATTTTCGTCATTTCGAATCTCTGTAGAATTATGATTCGATTACAACGGTGCGTGATGCAAGTATCAAGGGACACGTTCACCAAACGAAATTCACCAAAAAGTGGGTGAGGGTTTGCATTACCTTTTTTGTATAGTTTACAACATACTGTTTGAAATGCTCCCACAAATAAATGTTGAATGAGTTTACGAATTGTGGGAAAGAACGCCGGAAAATCTAAGTTAAAAAGTATTTCGATTCCAATTAGAAGTCATTATTGGCTGTAAATATTACGTCAAATTACTTTAAAATTGTATTTTTTACACGTTAAAAGGTATAATTACTGCCAATTACTAAAAAAACTAATAATTTGGCGTTAATCAATATAGCGGACTAAATTTATGTTGACAATAATGATGGTGCCGCATTGAAATGGAAATATAAGGCTTAATAAACACGACCTCTAGGTTTTGCAAATTACACCAAAAAATTCAACGATGTAATAACGAATAAAATGTCAGAATAACAGGACAACAACAGAAATTTTTTCGTTTACAAAATGTGGATACGTTCACGTAGGGAAAATGCACCAGTTATCGGCCATGTAGTAGTATCCGGCCAAACCATAGTTTCACTAGTTACCTGCCACATTCGGCATTGAAATGACGTATTAAATGTCAAAGCCATAAAACAAGTCGAGCATTTAGAAAGATGCTCCAACATATTTGTGTCGTTAATCTTAATATAGTTGGTCAAAAAAGAATCTTAGTAAATATTTGACTGCTGCAATGCAATTTGTTGTTTTTGAGATTTTCAGTATAATTTAAGTCTTTTGAATGGGGATTTAGGCATGCCAACAAAAAAATGAAAAGCCACAGATTGATCCCGTAGCCTTACACAAAAAATTGTATTAGACCAAAATACTTTTTTTTTATTTTTTTGGGGGAAAATTGGCCGAGAAAGTTCAAAAATGTGATTTTTCCGCCATTTTTCAAATTTGAAACGTCCGCAGCGCCATCGTATCGCCTGTTATGTAAAAATCATATTTTATTGCCTATCAGACGGCACCTCTCCCGTTAAATTCGACCAACAAACAAATTTCATAGAACGATGAATTCCCATTTCATAGCTTTTCAGCCGTTTTCTCATTGCCATGTGAGTCCAGTAGTGCGAAATATTCAAAACGTGAAGACGAATCAGCGTTATACTTACGAAATCACATTTTTTGTGAACTTTTTTGAAGTGTAGGTTTTTTAACTGATGTAGGTGCTAGCATATTTCAAGCATTAAATTACCTAGAGAGTCTTACAAAAAATAGTTTTTGATACATACAACTTGTTTTTGACTTGATAAAGACAAGGTGTGTGAACACCCTTATTCTTAAGAAAAATACGGAGATTCGAAAGAATTTTTATAGAGAGTTATACCGAAATATGTGCGTTAGTAACTGCTCGTAACTCTTTACAACTATTTGTATGTACAATCTGGTCATTTGAAAGAGACCTGGCTAGCAGCACTGAGGTAAATGTATGTAAATCTACCTCAGTATTGCCAGTCAGGTCTCTTTCAAATGACCAGATTGTACAATGTACATCTCCCTACAATTTCCATTTTTAGCTCTTTTTAAAGAACTTTAGGAACTCTTTATATTTCTTCAATGGACACCCAGTCTAGTGAATAATATTTGTATATAAAACATGTTCATTGTTCATGGCTTCGAAGTGGATAGTTAACTGCAATTATACAGCGGACATAATTTCTAAATGTTACACTTTTGATTTATATCAATGAAAATTTACATTTAGAAAAGTCAAAGTGTAAAATTTGTAGGCAGTTCCTAACGAAAATAGATGGCAGCACATTCTATACAATTGACATTTAAAGCAGACTAACTTATTCGACAATTTTGACATTTGGAGCAGACTATCTTTAGTACATGATATCGTCGTTACGAGGATAATAGATGTCGCACTTTTCGTTGAGGCTGAACACGCACGAGACATTGAAAACGTATTTTGATAAAAATTCTCTTTGTTCAAATGTCAATGACATGAGAACAATGAAAATTTTTTATCAAAACACGTTTCAGTGTCTCGTGCGTGTTCACCTTGAGAGTGGCCTAAGAAATGAAGTCAACTGTAAGGCGATTCTCAACAAAAAGAGCGACATCTATTATCCCCGTAATGTCGATATCAAGAACTAAAGATAATCTTCACCAAATGTCAGAACTATCTGAGTTGATCTCGTTGATCTGCTTCAAATGTCAAGTGTATTGAATGTGCTGCCATCTATTTTTATTGAAAACTAAATATAATTAGAAAAAATTTGAAGAGTGCACTTCAGATGTAGCCACTTGTGTCTATGTGAAGATAAATGGACCACGAGGAGGGCTCAAAAATATCAATTTGTCTTACATTTCTGAACTGGAGAGCATTTTTCTAGTTAAACAGAAGATTCGAAATTGAGGAAAAAATGTTTTGCATTATATCAGTGGCGACTAAAATCCAAATCAATCAATCATTTTTGCAATGAAACCAACTCGTTGCTGCAACAAATCACGTACACCGTCTGATGTGGTACTAAGATGTTTTCATTTCTGAAATCAAATTAAATGCATAAATGGATTACTCATCAATCTCGGAATTTAAACCGAACTTTCGATCTAAGTAACTGGACGGTGCTGAACCTCCTTCATCAACACTCAATATACCACCAAGTCAGTCAAATTAATAAAATATCGATTTAAATCCACAGGATTTCATTAACATCAACATTCTGTGATAAAAGCAACATATAAACTTAGGGTTCCTCGTGTATATGCGCGGAACAGTAATAAACACGCTTAATACAAAAGATAAAGCCGATAAGACAAAAAGTCTGAGTCAATGTCGGTAAGTGGGTGTTTTTATTTCAAACATCAGTTCATTAAATTTAGTTGCTAGAATGGAAAAAGAGGACCATAAAAAAGAATTACATTCAACCATTCATCCGACCCTTGCTGTGTATTTGAGTGGGAATTTTAACGATCAACCGGTTCATTCATTTAATTCGAATTCGTCGAGCAACGGTGAAGGAACTAAATGTTCCGCATATTTGGAGAAGTTGAGCAAAAACAGGCTACAGAGCTCATCAGTTGTCGGAGGTAATCTTCATTTCATAACTGGAAGCATACAAAATTCCACTAAAACCCGAAATTAGGTTTGCTTATTCTTCTTGTCAGTGGTCTTCACATTGGTTGGGGCATTTGGAGGATAGACTTTAACGAACCATGGTTCCAAGGTATAAGTGGAGTTTTCATCTTCATAGTACTGTCGTTTTATGTTGGCGCAATCATTGGGGGAATTATGACTGGATTTATAATTAACATATGGAGAAAGCAGGCAATTTATGTAAATAGACTAGCCATAATATGCGGTCCAATTTTCACTTGATTGAAGCTTTTGGTCGAAGTACATCATCATTGAAATCTGACGAGCTACCGCCGCGCCGTCGACAAATCCATGTAGGCGCCAATTTTCAACTTAACCAATTTAATTGCGTCATATACTGGCGCCGCTCCGGATAATAGAAAGTTGGTGCTGTGGGTCGAAGTCTTTTTTGAAGGGATTCCAAATTCAAAAGGTTCTAATCGTTCAGGCGAAAATTGTACCGCGCCTTATATCCCAATTTAGCCTTTTTGAGTCTGAATTAGTTTTTCCTTTGCAGTACCTGAGCGGATCGATAATGGTTATCAGCAGCCTAATTTCGATCATTTGGTGTTCCAATCAGATGGGAATTCTATTCTGTAGGGTAATGGCTGGTCTCGGGCATGGGCTCGCTTATAATGTTGTCATCGTTCATGCTGGTGACAATTCGATGAAGAAAATGCGCGGAATTATTACATCAAACATAAATTGCTTTCTATGGTTCTCCACATTTTTTGGAAGTTTGCTGATAGCCACCGTTCAGATGGGTGTGTCTACAACAATTAGTAGCGATAGAATGATCGGAATATTCGGATTAGTCTTTTCCGTTTTGGCGCTAACGTACACTATGTTTTGGACTGAAGAATCTGTCGTTTATTTGTTGAACCGTGGAAAGTTGGGTGAAGCGCTGGAGTTGTTATCCAAATTGCGCAACGAACCGGAAGCGAGTACTTCAGTTGCTGATGATTTCGAAGAAATGCGACTTATGGTCAATCGAGACAAGTTGGAAAATCAAAATATTTTCCTAAATAACAACGAAAAGCCGTTGGGGCTAATGGTTGCTTTAAAGTTTTTGCATATTTTGACGAACAACTTTATGATCAATTGGATTTTCATGATAATAACGACAGGAATACTCCCCAGAGGTAATCGACGCCTGTCTCCAGTGATACTGTCGGCCGTACGCTTCATAGGTTCGTTTATTCAGACCTTTCTAGGAGATTCTTTCGGAAGGAAAACATTTCTCAACACATCCTGTACGCTAGCTGGCGTCACCGTTCTCATCTTAGAAATTTTGTTGATTGCTGTGACGGATTACACACAGGCCACATATGGATTGGTCTCGGCGTTATGCATTGCCTTCCAATTTTTCGTTGCATTTGGAATTGATCCGATGCACAATGTCATACTTTCAGAAGCGTTTAGTACGTCAAAGAAAAATTGGTCGCTCGTTTTTGTAAATACATGCGAAAATGTGGCTCACATGCTACTCATTGGAATATGCTTTGTTGACGGAGTGATATTCTCTTCCGTTTATCATTTGGTTCTGTTCATATCCGTCACATTCATCCTTATTCTTATCGTGATCTTAGTTTTTTACTTGCCTGAGACACAAGGATTGTCGTTGGGTCAGTCAAGAGATGCCTTCAGAAATATCACCACCAGATGCTCGTGGTACAGACGCTGAATTTGTGCTAATTGTATAATAAAGTTTTATTCAGTGATGAATCGTGAGTTAAAATGTGCGTCCTTCTTTCTTCCCCTTTATGGAAAGTCCCTAAATAACTAACTTTTACTTTTATGGGGATCTTTTGGACATTTTGAGCCGCCGCCGACATGAAATCGACTAAATTTTCATACAAATTGTTGCCGTCGTAAAACACTCGGAATTTGCCGTCACGTCGTAGTCACACGATAACTTTGAATCAAATTTTTGGACTCATGGGTGCGTATTACGTCTGGTCTGGATGCACGAGAGATTAAAAATTAGTTATATCATTCGGGCGTACAATTAGTCATTTATACCAGAGCTGTGCGCCGGCGTTTCGTCGGCTGGGTCTTTAAGACAGTCTCCTGCCTTAGGACTACATCCTACACTTATCCAATGTTCAGCAAAAATGTAGAGGAGAGTTAGATCTAATCGGCTCTGAAAGACAATTTTGCTCGTAAATGTAACTGTAATAAATTATTTGAGTTGAGTAGAGAAAATCGTACATTCGGCCGCATTCGGCTTGATTTAAAGTCAGCGCAACTCAAATAATTTGTTCCAGTGACATTCACGAGAAAAATTGTCTCTTAGTGCTGATTAGGTACATTTTTGCTGAAGATTGGCAAGTCTAGGATGTAGTCCAAAGGCTAGAGACTGTCTTGAAGACCCAGCGGACGAAACGCCGGCGCACGGCTCTAATTTATACACATGAAAGTAGGAGTATAATGTATAATAGTCGAGTTTCATGCAAACTGGGAGGCATGTAATATGCATTTTATTTCGACTATAATTTTCATTATACTTACTTAGTTGGGCCCTACAACCTGTTATTGGTTTTGGCCTCCTTCAGCATCCTCCTCCAACCGGACCTATTCCGCGCCAACGTCCTCCAATCGCTTACTCCTAGTGCTTTCAGATTCGACTCAACTGCATCTTCCCATCTCGTTTTTGGTCTTCCTTGTTTGCGGTTACCATCGGGGTTAGTGTTTAGCAATTCAGGGGTATACGTTCTTCCTCCATTCTTCGTACATGACCGAGCCACCGCAGCTTATTGATTTTGATGTATTTGACTATATCGCGCTCGTTGTACAGCTGATACAGCTCGTGGTTCATTCTTCTTCGCCAATATCCTTCCTCAATCACTATTGAGCCAAGAATCCTTCTTTCAAACACCAAAAGTGTGTTTTCAACTGGCTGTGTCCTACACCAAGCTTCCAACCCATATGTTACAACTGGTCGTACCAGTGATCTATACAGTTCACACTTAAGGTTGCGGTTTAGTGCTTTAAACCGGAAGAGTTTTTGTAGACTGTAGTAGCGTTACCCTTCTACGTATTTCCTCACCGATGTTTTAGCAACATTGACCTGCGACCCAAGGTAAATAAAGCTGCCAACAGTTTCGAAGTGTTTTCCGTTCACCTCTAGCGTATGGTTCGTTGGTCTGTCATCAGACAATGAAGTCGTCATCTCACTGACTTTTAGACCGAACTCAGCACTCTTCTCCTCAATCTTCGTGAAATTCTCTTAAACAATATCAACGCTTCGTCCAATTAAGTCTAGGTCGTCAGCGTAGCCTAACAACTGAGTCAACTTTCTGACGATTGTACCGTTGGTTTCCACGTTGCTCTCTCGTATCACCTTCTCAACAATAATGTTGAAGAATAGAGCTGCTAGTCCGTCGTCCTGTCTCAGTCCTTCCAGAGCTTCAAAAACGTCAGAGGGGTTGTTACGAATTCTAACCCTTGCTCTCACATGTGACAAAGTCATTTTAGACAAGTTGATAAGTTTTTTGGGGTAATCAAGCTCCGCCATTGCACTCCATAGCTTTCTCCGTAAAACTTTGTCATATGCTGTTTCAAAGTCAACAAACAAATGGTGTAAAGCACACATTGAACTCCCTGCATTTTTCCATGATTTGCCTGATGCTGAATAACTGGTCTGTTGTTGAGCGATTGTTGCGGAAACCGCTCTGATATTCAAAAGTGCTCTGCTCAGAGACGCTGTCGTAAAACATCCGCAAATATTTTGTTTGCGGACTTCAACGAATTGATTCATCTATAGTTGATACATTCCAATTTGTCACCCTTCTTGTACACAGGACAAATGATTCCGAGCTCCCACTCTTCAGGCATTTCTTCACTTTCCCAAATCTTTACAATCAGTTCATGTAACCTTGTACACAGCGCTTCACGTCCATATTGAAATAGTTTACCAGGTAAGTTGTCTGACCCAGGAGCCTTGTTATTCTTGATCTTGATAATACAAGCCCTGACTTCCTGTAATGTAGGTTCTGCCATTTCATTATAGTCCAACTATAATATCATGACGTCAATGAAAATTTAAAAAAATCGACGAGTCGAATGGCTTATTATATGCCCATATGATATAAGCCTGTCGTATTTACCAAGGGATATAATATCGCGATTATAGTCTCGGTACTTGAATTTTCCTCGGACATTCACTTTACCTCAACTGTAATCGCACCATTATACCACTTGGTTAATAATTTACTATTATTCAAAATATTTCAGGAGTAAACAATTTTTCGTTTACTTCACTCACTCAAGAATCGACCTTTTTTTCCAAATGGAACCCCAACCGAGCCCGAACTTAAATAAAAATTCGAACCCGACTCGAACTGAATCCGATCTAAAATGAAAATTTCAAACCCAACCCGAACCGAAACCCTGACCTGAACCCGAAATCCTGACCCCAACGCGAAACACTGACCCCAACCCTGACCCCAGCCCAAGGCCCTGACCCCAGCCCGAAGCCCTGACTCCAACTCGAAACCCTGACTCCAACCCGAAACCCTAACCCTATCCTGATACACTGACCCCAACCCGAAACCGTGACTCCAACCCGAAACCCTGATTTTGAATAGTTATTTGTGTGTCTGTTTTTGACGACTGATTTTAGGCAATTTCGCGTGTTGTAGACCGAGCAAAGCGAGGTCTACATGCGAAAGTGCCTAAAATGAGTCGTCCAAAACAGATACACAAAAAATTTTTCATGCAGAGGTCCAAAATCGAGAGAAATTTATACAATTTCCTTCGATTTTGGCCCCGAGGCATGAAAATGTTTTTTAAACTCAATTTTGAGGAAATAATTGAGTGAATATATTTTTTCCTGCTTGGCAGCAGGGACGAAAAGAAAAATGTATTCCCATGAGGCAAAAGCTTTCGCTTTCGCCCCTTAGGCTTACATTTTTCAAGTTTCGTAGCAAGCATGAAAAACTTAATAAACACGGTAAAGAATTTTCGGCCTACTCCCTTGTTGCGTAAATAACTATTTCGGGTCGGGTTTTCTAAGTTGAAAATGGAAACTCAACAAAAAGTAAATTCGAAAACTTGACCCGGCAAATTTATTCGGGTTCGGATCGGGTGTTTTTAGTCGAGTTTCTGGCGGCCCGCTCACCTCTACTCAAGAGATAAGCGAAGTCGACTATTTCTGATACAAGATAAGAGTTGTAGAATTAAGGAATACCCTGAATGCGTTTGTTTTCTTAGCGATGCCATGAAAATTGAGACTTTTTAGCCATTTCGTTGGTTTTTTCTTTCAAATGATACCAAACTAACGGATTGATAAGAAAAATTAACAGTCGCTAAGATTCTTCAGACTCTTTCAGTAAAAAGTACTGACTGTCAAGTAATGGCACTCATTCAACATGGTTTTGTGGTGCTTTTGTGAGTCAATTCAACAACGTGGCAGTGCCCGTGACGGCGTATCTTGATCCTATTATAGTTGAGAACAATTGCCTTCCACAAAACTAACGACATTTCGTCATGAGCTTAACTTGTTGAAAACGAATCGTTTCTTCCTACTAGTTTTTCCAGCAATTTCAGCAACAAAAGAATGCCATTGGATTTCATTAAAATGCATTTATTTTGCACTGTAGAGAGAGCTTTAAAATATCTAGTGTTAGTGAAATTTTCTGGAAATTTCTGGAATTTCAGGAAATTTCGGGAAATTTCAGGAAATTTCGGGAAGTTTCAGGAAATTTCGGGAAATTTTCGGGAATTTCAAGAAAACACCAGAAAATGTTTGGAAAAGTGAGCGAGTCAATAACTTTTGTTACAAGAAAACATCATTTAGATAAGCAAGTAAAGCTAATAATATTGATTTGAAGTATTTTTTATGATGAAATTGTTACAAATTTCTAAGCCAAAGACATATTACAAACTAGACGTCTTCATCGCCGTTATTTTAACGGAACGCAGGTAAAATACATGTTAAAGCATGTTTTAGTAAGTAAATGAGTACTTTGATGGTCTTTTCCGATCGTCATATCAACAAAATTTTTTTTTTTTAATTTTGGAAATTTCGGGAAATTTCAGGAAATTTTAGGAAATTTCGGGAAATTTTAGGAAATTTTGAGAATTTTTAGAAATTTTCGGGAAATTTTAGTAAATTTCGGAAAATTGGGGAAACCGTTTTCCCAAAAATACGCTCTGGTCACAACGACGAATATATGATAAAATACTATTTAAGAGCTACGTTTGTCTTCTAACAATCAACTCAACGAACTAAAATTTCTCTACGACTTCTAGAACATTTTGATGCTTAACTTAATTACAAATACTCACTTAGATGATCGGGTGAAAATACACCGAGCATTTTTAACATAACTCCTTACTTTTCGTGTTTATTTACATCATGCGGCTATATATGCGGCTAACAATATAGCAAAAAGAATGCGAAAATGGTATGTCATTGTTCTATCATTTTTGAAGCGGGGGTGCATCTCTGAATTGCTTCTTTATGTATGCATACGCAAACAATGTGCTGAGGGTAACCCAATCAATGCACCACCTAAAGTCTACTCCACAGCCGTATTCTTTGATTTGTCTATAATTTCTAAATATCTGAAACCATCTCTACTAATTATACGTGTTTTTTATTTTTTATGAGCTGATCATTCATTCAACTATAAACATTACAAATTGATAAATTCACATTTCAGTTGCCTTTGAAACGTGATGTGTAAAGTTCTTATCGCCAGAACCGCGGACGTTGAAACGTGATGTGCTTACGACACTACATTCTACAGTTGATAGAGGTTTTATCAATCTTTTCATTAAAGTTTACTGGCCTCAATATGCATTTTAATGGTGAATTTCCTCACCAGTGCCACAAAACATTTTGTATATTTTGAACAATGAAGAGTAAGTAGCAAAAAAACCCTGAACAGAAGTTCCTTTCGCCATAAAACTCCGAAACGGAATTACGAGCATTCTAATAAATTGACACCGTGATTTAGATTTTTTGTCTCAAATTAAAATAAAGTTGTAGAACAAGTTTTTTTTTGAGTAAAATTTCCTTTTCACTATCTTTGCATGAGATAGTAATACACGGAATGTAGTGTAGTAGTTATTTATTGTTATCAAAATTTTATAAAAAAATAGTAGATTACAGTGCACAGTTCGGAAGTAGTCTTTGTTGACTTTATGATGCGATCCAAAATCAAATTTGAATTTTAAACAACGAACTTTAGAAACTGGTGTTTTGACGTGTATGTCGAAGGTATGAAACTACGCGAGTTAAAATAACATTTACAAGTGCTAGTGAGTTTGCGTGTATAACAAAATGAAGAATGAATAAAGTCTTTTCGAAGGGCTCAGTGAATTCTGTTTTATAGCACCTTCTATAGGAAAGATTTGTCTTTACATTTACAACGTATACTCAACAAATCATCCCACGTTTCCAACACTGAAACATAAGGCACTCAGCCCCGTACGATTCCTTATAAAGTCTGAACAAACGTCACAAGAACTCTCAAGAAATGCAACGGCACACTACTTTGTTGCTTGTAAATTTGCTCGGGCTCCCACTCGACAACACAGCAAATTTACAAGCAACGACTTAATATACTATTACTATCGGTATGCTGTGTATATTAGCACCCTTCTAAAAGAAGGCACCACACTTTATGTAATAAAGGTTTTCTTCTATTATGTAATGTGTGGCATACATATACTACATATTTCATCAACGGCATTCCGCCGTTAAATTTCGGCCGAACATTCTGTTTCGCCATTTTCCGCTTCACGGATCGGCTGAACATTCTGTTCAGTACCAAGAATTTATTTAGTGTTCACAAAAGGGACTTTTCTCCCGAATTTTGTATCGTTTAACAAATTCAATTATTCAATACAAATTGTTTATGATGCATAGAATAATAGCTACGTATTGTTAGAAAACGTATAAAAGCAGAACAAGAAATATATGTGACGACAGTCTACTTGTGGATCTTAATCAACAAATTGTTTCATTACGATTACCCACAAATGTAAACACGAAAAACCACTTGGAGTGGTTGTTAGTAGTAACGTATTTACATGCCACAAGCCACAACAGTTCTAGCATGACAGCTGTCAAATAGAATACTTTTTATGACGAAAGAAAACATAGAGCGAAGATTTTCATTGAAATTCGCCGAAGCCAATCAAATTAGCGGAAAAATTAAACAAAAAATTCTCGGCGATTGTTCAATTTTCGTTGAAAATCTTTGCCAATTTTCTATACGTTTTTTTTCCTTATGACGGACGGCAGTATATTATTTTGGCTTGTGAGTCGAGTGCAGTGAGCCGCTTACATATTACTATTACAAAATTTGTTGGTTTTTTTAGAATAAATTGCGGCTCGTATCTCATCAACACATTTTTTGACAGTGTAGACCAGGGGCGTGACAGTCTTTTTTTTCGATCTTCGCAAGTAGTACTCAGCGTGAAGTTAGCTGCAGTTTCGACCGAAGCTAACTTCATTGCAAACAAAATCAGCTGATTTCATTCATAAATTTATCAAAATCAGCTGTCTTCATTGGAAAGCTTCGGTTGCAACTGCGGCTAACTTCACGCTGAATATTACTTGCAAAGATCGAAACAAAAGACTGTCACGCCCCTGGTGTAGACATTGGTACCGAACTCTATTTATTTCTGTAATCACACTAGAAGGGCTATGCACAAATATGTAAAACCTCGTATACCTCGTACGGGTCTCAAAATAACAGCGATGTCACATGCATCAATAAAAAAATTAAATACAGGAAAATCATAAGATTTTGAACGTTTCGTTTCAACTCGTTCCACCGAGAAGCCGAGTTTTACATGCAAAAAAAGAGAAATAAAAGCTTGTTTCCCTGTAAACGAAACCGTTCAAATAATAATTGTTTTTCTTCCAAAATTCAAACACTTTTTTCCAAAACTAATTACGAATCGTTCCAGTATTTTATAATCGATTTTCCATGTTTAATTAGTAATGTTCCAATAGCAATTGAAAAACAATGTTGCAAAATTTACAAATGCCTAATTTTCCGAAATAAACATCAAAAGATTTTATCAGAGTTAATATCTGAGAACTTAGGCGAGGGATATAATGATGATTAGTTTGATGAACTTTGGTGAAACTGTGCACTTGCTCAATATCACCCGCTTAATTATCCGGGTGACATTAGCCCTTGTTTGCATTTAAAAAATTATCATTCCGTTTTGAAACTGCGCATGCGGATAGAAAGAATGTTCTCAATGCGCATGCGCAGTTTCAAAACGGAGTGACATTTTTGTAAGTGCAAATCCAGCTTTACGGATGTGTGTAGTCTCGCCCGCTAAATATCGTCTGTAATACTCTCCGGGAGATATTGAGCTATGAGTTAATTCATGTCACCTTCCGTGGGAGGGGTGTAATGGTAACTTTTCAAAGAGGACGTGCAATAAAAAGAATTTGATTTGCTCACTAATTGGTATGCTTTATGTGTGTCTCTGCTGTTTTAAGATGAAAGCTATAAAATATAACTGCTACCCATTTTACAACTCAGTACAAAATTTGTCACCGTTTGCGTCGTCGGTGTTAGTTAGTGAAATCACAATTCTCATAATTTAATATTTAAAAAGAAATGGCACACAAAAGTGATATTCGTATCGTGATCTTTATGTTTGTTTTGCAAGCAGCCGCGTCACAAAACAGTGTTATCGATGCAAGCTCGGGGGTAAGACAATGACTCGTGAAATTTATGAATAAAATTTTGTTGATAGAATAAAAAAGTGAAATGTTTGTGCGTTGCATGAATTTGGTCGTTAGTTTCAAATTCAAATGTAAAATGTTTCCATCAAAATTATTTTTTTATTTTTACATTTTTCATATCGAGAACGTGGATAAACTCACCAGATGTAACTGTAGACATAAAGTTTATGGTTTTCGTAAATTGTTATTGTAATTTTAGTTAAGGACAAAGAACTAATTTAACATGAGGGAAGATTTTACGTAGGACAGTTAGACTTTGAACAAGATTCACAATGGAAAAAAGTAGACCAATTTTATTGAACTATTGGACCCACCAGACATGACCCCTTATAACAATGAGCTGATACTGAAGAAAACTAAAAAACGCTCAAGTTTCCCGCGCACACATTTCGTCTAAGAAGTTAGAACATGCAATTGGAGGACAAATTTTTTGATAAAAAAATGTTTAAAAAATGTTTAGTAAGTCAAGTGTGGATTTGTACCCGGAAAATGCTATGCGTAAATTCCCATAACGTTTTCCGATTACTGATAAATTATAAAAGTCACAGGTCTCATAAGACGAAGCGATTCCCTTCTTTAGACACTAGAAAATCGTCAGAGAATTAAAAAACAGTATATTTTGAAACAAGTTTTGTAACTAAGATTTTTTCAGCATCAGTTCTAAATATAGTCCCAACGAGGCGAAGCCGAGTGGGACTATATTTAGAACGTGTGCTGAAAAAATCTAGTTACAAGACGTGTTTCAAAC
Source organism: Pseudolycoriella hygida (assembly GCA_029228625.1). Taxonomy (NCBI): domain Eukaryota; kingdom Metazoa; phylum Arthropoda; class Insecta; order Diptera; family Sciaridae; genus Pseudolycoriella; species Pseudolycoriella hygida. The sequence goes on along the minus strand of CM055405.1, from coordinate 40,898,954 downwards.
AATGCTTTCTGCACTTCCATACCGAAATAGACAAAACAGAAAAATTAAATTAAAAATACTCCAGAAATTCATCATATGAAAGAATTTTCTTCGATCATGTTTGCCTTGTCGTTTACAAATCATAATAACGCAGTAGTTACATGGTCAGTATTTTTTCTCAAATTCCGCACTGCAAACGTTCCGACAAATAAAAATGAGTTCAAGTGATGAGGATTACGATTCGGATATAGAAGCAGCAGCAGAAAAAGTGTTAGCTGCACTTCTACCGGAAGTTTCGAGAGAAAAGTATGAGAAAACCTACGAAGCGTTTAAAAAGTGGTTTGATGAAAAAAAAAAAATCGAAGATCGATGAAAAAGTCTTGATGGCTTATTTTGGGGAATTGGTGGATAAATATGCTCCGAAGACGCTGTGGTCCATATTTTCCATGCTGAAAGCGACCCTCAATGCCAAGGACAATATCAACGTGGGGAATTACTGCAACTTAAAGTCGTTCTTGAAGCGGCGTTCGGCAGGCTATAAGTCGAAAAAATCAGAGGTTTTGCGATTGAATGAAATGTACAAGTTCTTAAAAGAGGCACCGGACGAACAATTCATGGCTATGAAGGTAAACAGAAAATATTACTTTGGGTATCGCAAACAAAATCAAACAAATTTTCTTTTATTTTCATTTCAGGTTGCCCTCGTAGTTGGTGTTTATGGTGCGTGTCGTCGCAAAGAGCTGGTGGATAAGAAATTTGATGATTTAAATTTTCAAGGGGATATGATCGTGGTCAATGTGCCAGAAGTAAATACTCACGTTACTCGGCCATTCACTATCAACGAAGGATGTGACAAATCGTATAATTTGATGGACGTCGTAAAGAGATATTTTGCACTGCGACCGCCCGATGTAGAAGTCAAAAGATTTTTTTTGGGTTATCGAAACGGGAAATGTGTAAGACAATCTATCGGAATCAACACTATTGGAAGCTATCCTGCAAAGATTGCGACGTATTTACAACTGCCAAATCCAAATTCGTACACTGGGCACTGTTTCCGTCGATCGTCGGCATTGCTTTTAGCGAAAGCAGGGGCCAACATAACAACAATAAAGCAACATGGCGGATGGAAATCAGATGCCGTAGCAGAAGGCTACATTGACCGGTCCGTAAACAACAAACGAAAAATTGCAGACCAAATTTTTGGTGAAAAATCTACAAAGAAAAAAGGCGTGACATCAACGGTCACTACTGGAACGGGTTCTAAAAATGGTGGACCCTCAAGCTCAGTCGTTACATCAATTGGTTCCGTAGGAGCTTCTTGTTCATCTAAAGAATTTGGACCCTCCACTTCAAACGTTCAATTAATTGGTTCCGTCGATTCAGTCGTGAAATCGATTGGAATCGTCAACAACAATTTGCCGTCATCTACTCCCGATGGTAGTAATTTCTTTCATTCTGTGCAAAACTGTACATTTAATTTTTTTCAGAAATAATCATTGAAATGTCCGAAAACCAATTATTCAAATAAAAATAAATCGTTTTATATTTATTGGCATCGTCTAAAAAACAGTGCTGAAAAAATTTTTCAGCATCGGATGCTGAAAAATTGTTTCAGTACTACGAATTAATGTTGATCAATTCAGTAGTAGGCAGTGAAGAAAAACTTAACATTTTATCACTGTTTTTAATATCGAAATCTGTCGTATTTCGGTGTGGAAGTGCAGAAAAAATGTTTCCCTCAATTTACTCTGCAACATAGCAAAAAAAAAAATTTTATGGTTATGGCCGACCTTAGCAACCCAACACTTTGTTAAATAAATTTTTTGAGGTTGGGTCCTAGGATATAGCTGGGGCACTAAAAACAAGCTTCTGCTAGCGCTCTACATGTTTTTTGTACATAATTCGAGTAAATCTCCTTCGATTTTCAAATTTTTTCTTGATCGAAAGGTCTAGGACTGTCTCCCGTTTTATGGAAGAAATTTTTTTCATTAGAAACCCTTGGACTAAGTCAAGACCCTAAAACTGAGTTTCTGCTGGGGCCGAAGACGTTTTCTTGATTCTTTTTCTATTTGAGAGGTAATCGAGTACCGAATTATATTCAAAAACAAATTTGGACCCGGTGCCTGTTTTTAGGGCTGAAGTGGGCCTCAGGTCTGTCCTAAGGTCGGCCCTAACCAAAAAAAAATTTTTTGCTGTTGCAGAGCAGATTGTGGGAAACATTTTTGTCTATAGAATTATGTGTCCGAGGCATTTCCTTATGGCCCTAGGTCGGTCATAAGGTCTGCCCTAGACAAAAAAAAATAGTTTTTCACTATGAAAATGGAGGGAAATATTTTTGTCTATGTAAGTAT
>CM055405.1:40874472-40896121 GCA_029228625.1 Pseudolycoriella hygida | reverse complement strand
CAAAGCCAAAGTTGTAGAGAATTAAATTTAAGCGAACACTTGTTTCAGGGTTTTGGGGAAATGTGACACAATCCTGGTATATGGCCACTTCCATAATTGGGCAGGATGACCCAGATCTCCAGAACTATGAGAGGTAGAAAGTTGCTTCCAAGGACAAAGTTGTAGACAATAAGATTTTAGATAACACGTGTTTCTGGGTTTGAGGGAAAAACGACTTAGTCCTTGGATATAAGCTTTTCTAGATTTGAATGGTCTGAGACGTACTTCGGTAGGGCCTTTGACATTATCTTGGGTAATTTCTATGGATCTTTGAAATTCCTACATTTATAAAAGAACAGAAAACGTTGGATTGTTTGCTTATTTGTATATTTAGGTACGTTCGAGTCACTTTGGCACATCTATTCTGTTTGTCACATCTATTCAATTACGTACGGGTCTTTGGTTATATTTGCTTTCTAAGTTCAAGATGGCATCGCTTTGACAGTTTGCAGCCATTTTCTTAAGATTCCAAAAAATTATCCTGACCAAACTCAATATCTTTCTAGAAGAAACCAACTCTCCAAGTATTATTCCGTAGCTAAAATTCAGAAATGTAGGTTCCTCATGGAAGCTAGCTCATTTACAGCAGGTGAAACTAGTTATGATCCACGAATACATTACTAGTTTTAATCACTGCAAATGAGCTATCTTCCATGACGATAATGAGTACTCAGACTAGGTGGAAATGTCGATATTTCTAGTGGAACTTTAACTTAATCGATTTTATACCTCTATCTCCTCGAAGATGCGTCGGACATTGCTGATAGTGATATCATTCGAAAGGTATTAGAAAGGCCTTACAAACGATACCTTATTCATTTCTGTCCGGCATTTGGTTCAGGGATATAGGCAAAAACGTGTTTTCATTTAAGACCTTCAACCTCTCGCTAGAGACCTCGTAGCGAGGTCATATGGGTATCGTTGGAAAGCTATTGATGCCCTCTTTTGATTGACATGAAACATGGACTGATTTATTCTCATTATGGGCCTCAGGACATTTTTCCAATTTTCGCAAAAAATTTTCAACTTTGATCATGACCGAGACCCCCAAGTTTTAATCACTTCAGAAGTTTTGTTCGTGATTCTGATAGGCCCATGTATAAGCTATTCAACAAAACTTAAATCACAAATATCGCATCACTCAACCGATTTATTCTGTTAGTGCCGATTTTTCCGGATTTTGGACCACTGTGCGTTCCCTGAAATTTTCAGGAAGATCGCGTGACCAGTTCTCGAGAACATAGAAACCGATCGACAGATCACAAAATTTTTTTTATAAACATATGCAAAGACCCGTACGTAAAGCCTTCACGTGCGAAAAGCCTCCACGTACCAAACTCTTACTATTATCATAAACATAATGCGCATCGGAATGCATAATCAAGTTCTTTTAGAACTATCAGAATTTAAACGATTCTCAGAAATTACCCAAAGTAATGTCGAAAGCCCTCCCGAAGTACATTTTCTGAACTCTGACATCAATCACGCGTTGTCTAATGTTATTATCCCCCCGAATGGAGGTGCGAATGATGATGGCCATTCCAATTGGATCGCACAAAACGCAAAACATCATCACTATGGTTGTTGGACCTGTTAACATGTTAACCTCCCAACAATAGCATCAACAGATCAAAAGAAAAAATGATATACTCTTAGACATAAGACTGTAAACTAGAATTAAGAATATATAGATATCAGATGTAATGTAAATAACCATACGCTTAATAATAAATCCCTCCGAGTTCTAGAAGTGGCTGAATCTCAGGATTGGGACATTTTTCGGAAACTCGTGTTCGCTAGAATTTAATTCTCTACAACTTTGCCATTGGAAGCAACTTTCCATCTGTCATAGTTCTTGAGATATGACTCATCCCTCCCAACTCTAGAAGTGGCTAGATCTCAGGATCGGGACGTTTCAGGGGAAATCCCTGAAACACTTGTTCGCTAAAATTTGAAAGCAAATTTTTATCTATCATAGTTCTTGATAAATGAATCATCCATTCCAATTCTAGAAATCTCGGGATTGGGACGTTTCTGAGGAAAACCCTGAAGCACGTTTTCGCTAAAATTTATTAATATTGCCTTCATATTAGAGATATCTGAGAAAAAGTCTCACCTACCCCCAAAAAACCATGTTTTTGGATACCTTTTCGACCATATTTCCGAAACTACCCGAGTTTGCTCATCTATAAACTTGAACCATAGGACATATGTACCTTTCAGCGAAAAAAAGTTCAGGGTGACCGGTGCAGCCGTTTCGAAAAAAAAGTGGAGACGGACAATTTTTTAAATATTGGATGTGTGGGAGCACTGAATTTGTAGTAAACGTATAGGACCGTCGTACTTCGTACGGGTCCAATAACCAGAACAATAGAAAAAAAATTCCTATGGAAAAATGTCATTTTCAAACTTCGATATATCAGCCAATTTTCAACCAATTTTGATGAGTCTGGGATCGTTGGAAAGCTGCTTCCACTTTTTTTTAATGATTTTGAGGAGGAGGGGGCAGGAGGAAAACTCAAAAGTTTGCGTATGTATTGCTCCTTGTCCCAAAGGTTTTTGTATGGCCGCTACCTCTGCGGGCATGATACCGGGACGTGGTCTCCAGAATTTATCATTTCAAAAATCCTATGTTGAAGAGTAAAATGCTCATGTCTCTAATCTAAGTTCCTTAATCATCAGCTTAGCATTGAACGATTTCTTTTTCACTCACTCTGCTGTCATTTTGCGGTAGTGAATAGTTATTTACGTAACTAGGAAAAATATAATGTTTTTGACGAGTGTGAGGTTTGCAACCCGCGGTGAAGCCAAGGGCTGCAATCACACAGAAACAGCAGTTTTCCGTCCTAGGAATGAAAAAGTATTTAACTCTCGCATTTGTTCTCTTTGAAATAATCAATTTTCTCCCCATTTTGAGGAGAGAAAGTACTCATTTTCTCAGAGCAGTTGTGAAAAATTATGTTTCAGTTCGTTGGCTGTTAACTTCCTGACCAACTTTGGAATCGACTCGACCCACTGTCAGGTTAAAGACACACGGTCTCATTAAATTTTTTGCTTGTTCCTAGGTCGATTTCCAAACCCACTGTCAGCTAGGAAAGTCATTGGATTCACTTCCCGATATCCTTATAACCTCATCTTCCAAGAGGCCACTCAGAGAGTACACGATAAAAAAAGGCAGTTTTTTACCCCCTCCTCTTCTCACGGGTATTTTCATACATTAGGATGTTGGCAGCACGCTATTTTCGAAGCGTTAACTTGTCCGTTTTTGCGTCATTCTCACATCAATCTTAAAGCATTAAAATATGATTTCTGGTTCATTCGTTCATTTCCTCATTCATTCAAAATTTAAATTGTGTGGCGCGCTTAAGGCGTGAATAGTATAAAATAAGAACAATAAAAATATTATCAATCAATCAATTATTATCAATTTGAGGCCAAGGTCGCCATAATTTTTAACAGTAGAAATTTGTTTATTTCCTACTCATTCATAAATACCTGAACGACGAGATTTTGTATGGAAAAACCTTGTCCAGGCCTAAGTAAAAATGTAAGTAAACCTGAAAGTCATGGAAAAATTTCGGCGGAAAAATTTTAGTGTTGGTTAATTAACAAGTTTGCTAATGAAATCCAAGGTTGAGTAATAACCGGTATTTTATTTGCAATTTGAGCGAATACTTAAGGTAAAATTATGTACTTTGCTCCCAAAGAAGGTTGAGCTCATTATTAAATAAATATTTGCGGACGTTTTGTTTTGTATTTGTGGCAACGGTGATCTGATATTTTTCATTACACCAACTACGAATATTGTCATTTTCGCTTCCCAAATGACAACCGAAAATGATAAAATTCAACTCTTGATTGGTAAAGGAACCGAAAATATTTTCGGTTCGCTAAATGGGAGCCGAAAATAACAGAGAACCGAAAATACTTTTTTTCGGTTCTCTAAATTCAATTTAATTTGAGCTAACTTTGATCGAAGCGTATGCGCCGCTGCTTAGATTATTTACGAAGTAAGGATGTAGTGTCAGTTAGAAAAACTGCAGCTTTTAATATCTAATTGAAAGGGCTATTTCAAAGTACACTCTCAATAGGCTACCGAAAAGCATTTGGAAGTACAGGTCTAGGCTAAGTAGTAGACCGAGGAGAAGGTTCATAGATTCAATTAAATTAGATATAGAAGTTAGGGGACATTCGATGAGCGAACAAACCACCTCCTTGGCAATTCAGATAATTTTTTGTTGAGTAAACCCAACTGTAGAAAGTCATTCGATACGTTGCAAATCTCTACGGATTAAAGCTCACAAACTTGGAATCAATCGTTCGATGCAATTCCTTACATATTACTTTTACTTTGAACGTGTAAGCTCTTATTTGAATTACTTTGTCAAAGACTTGATCCTTAGACATTAACGCAACTAGAACAGTTGCGTTATGGAGTTCATTAGAAGAGATCAACATTTTGGCAGCAGTAATCATAACCGAGACAAATGCATACGTCAACACTTTGTCCATCACGACCATCAGCATGTAAAGTTGCATGACCTGACTGAATATTGGCACTAGATGCCGAAATGTTGATCTATTCTAATTATCTCCATAACACAACTGTTCTAGACGTGTTCAGTGTTAAGGTCTGAGCGTCATGTCAATGACAAAATAATTCAAATAAGAGCTTAAACGTTCATAGTAAAAGCAATATGTAATGAGTTGCATCGTACGTTGGCGGGCGCTGGAAGGGCATGGAGGACGATAGCTCACCATTCTGGGGTACACTAATGGTCTATAAAGTTTGATGATTATGATGCTGACTAAGCCCTCTATTAGAAACTGATATTTATAACGGTTGAAATGTTTTCGCATTTAAATTTGCTTTTGTTTTTATATTAGTTTGGGAAGCGAAAATGACAATATTCGTAGTTGTTGTAATGAAAAATTACGTGAATCACAAGGGACGACGTAAAAATTTCAACCTGTGCGATTGCAGCCCTGGCCTTCGGCACGGGTAGCAACTCTCGCACACGGTTGAAATTTTTACTTTTCGTCCCTTGTGATCCAAATAACTAGTAAAGGCAGGCGGTATCTTAATATTCGAACTTAACTTTCGTTGGATGAAAAAAAGTACGAATCGGTTTAAAATTTATAAATTAATAACGGATCCTGCCGTAAGATAGGGAGAATGACAGTCGTTTTCGTGTGTTACAATTAACCCATCACATTTGTACTCTCAGTTCCGGGTGAAAAAAAAATGACAATGAGGACCTCAAGAGTACGATTTTGTTTGTCGGGGACCAGTGACAGGCTGACAGGATGATAGGCTCATTACAAACAGTAAGTATTGAGCCGTCTAAGACCACATGAGGGGCTCATTTATTCTTCGCTCTGAATTTCTCGAGACCTCGTGAGACCTCCTGAGGGTCTCAAAACCTTTTTTAAAGATGCTTCAATTAAATGATTGTTTCAGTTATTAAGTTTTTCAATGGCGGTACAATAGTAGATTATTGAACAGGCCAGTAAGTGACGCGTTAAATAATTGTCTTTAATAACATACAAACAAATAATTACGCATCGAGGAATGTTTTTAAGCAAAAAGCTTTGAGAACTGTTTTTGGATGAGGGTAGAGTTTAGATTCCGAGCCGAAGGCGAGGAATATAACTACACGAGTCAAAAAACAGTTCTCAGAACTTTTTTCTTAAAAACATTCCGAGATTGAGTAGTTATTTGTTTGTATGTTATTCCTGTATATTTAAAAAAATTATTTAACAAGGCTGTTCAATATACTGGTTTATCTGAAAAAGCGGTCGGTATAGGTGAAACAACTACAATTTCGGATTCACAGTAAAAGTAATATGTAATGAATTGCATCGAACGATTGATTCCAAGTTTGTGGGCTTTAATCCGTAGAGATTTGCAAAGTATCGAATGACTTTCCACAGTTGGGTTTACTCAACAAAAAATTCTCTGAATTGCCAAGGAGATGGTTTGTTCGCTCACCGAAAGTCGCCTAACTTCTACATCTAATTTAATTGAATCTATGAACCTTCTCCTTGGTCCACCTCTTAACCTAACACTCGGGACCTGCACTTCCAAATGCTTTTCGGTAGCCTATTTCAATTAGATATTAAAAAGCTATAAATATTTCTGCAACTGAAACTTACATCCTTATTTCGTAAATAATCTAAGCAGCGGCGCATACGCTTCGATCAAAGTCAGCTTAAATTAAATTGAATTTAGAGAACCGAAAAAAAGTATTTTCGGTTCTCTGTTATTTTCGGCTCCCATTTAGAGAACCGAAAATATTTTCGGTTCCCTTAACAATCAAGAGTTGAATTTTTTCATTTTCGGTTGTCATTTGCGAAGCGAAAATGACAATATTCGTAGTTGGTGTAATGAAAAATATTTTAACGTCCAAGTCTGTCTTTACGTTTGTTATTTATTAAGTAGTTGGAACTTTCGTTTAATTTTATTTAATTTCACCTGTTTATCTAGTTATGAAAGAACCTTGATAACCTTCGCATAGCGAATGAAACCGGTCAGTTCGTAAATAAAATTTTTCTGGTAGAATTTAAAACAAACTACAAGCGTGTATCGTTTAATTTGACGCGCCCTCGTATAAAATACATCCTAACGTATGAAAATATGCGTTAGAGGGGAGGGGGGAGGGCAAAAACTGCTTTGTGAATGGCTCAAATTTTTCTCGTAAGGTTACTTACCCCTGTGACAATACTAATAAAATTGGTACAACACATAAACTGCTCAAACAAATTGATTCCAGGATCAGAATTTAACCTCCAATTCAAAAACTGACTGTAAGATTATCTGTAAGACCCTTTCTGTTTATATTATGAGTACCTCATCAATTCAGAAAAAGTTAAGATTACAGTTTCACGCAAAAAATATCTAGGAGAGCCGCTTAGAGAGTTGGAGCGGGAGCGAGGCTCTTCTGTTATGGGCCTGGTTCAATACTATTGTAGCTCACACTAACTCAGTGAAGTTCTGTTCCTCTTGTGTTCGGTTTATTTAAGTTACAATTTCTCAATGTTTTATCAAAAATAATTTTGTGTACAAAATGTCAAATGATTTATGAAATTTTTAAAATCGAGCAGGTGAGAAAGAGATTTACACTGCATGAGCTTTGGCGAGGAAAATGCATGTAAAAATAATTGTAACAATCACGAATTCGTAGAGATAAAATAAACCAGCAAACATTGAACAGTTGTCAAGTGAGAAAGAAGAATAAAAAGTTGAACAACAAATTTCAGCAAAAATACATTTGTTCTTAATACAAGCGGCAAAATTATATTTGAATTCGGAAATATCTTTGTTGCATTGCAATAAGCGAAAGTGAAATGGATAACAGCAACTGTAATAATTTCAGTGCTATAGTCAAAGAGGAACTTATTATAGATGATGTGGAAAATAATTCGGATGCTATAGTGAAAGAGAAACGTGTTATAGATGATGTGGAAATGGACGAAATGGTTGAAGATTTGGAGGAAACGAATCGACAGAAAGCAGTCAGAGCAAATGATAAAACTTTTGTTGCAACGATACATAGCATACTGAGAACAACAATTGGTGGTCAGTCAAATATTATGAATAATTCAATTCGACCAGTTGCTTCTCAAACACAACTCCAGCGCATTGCCGCGGCAGCTGATTACAGAAAGGAGCAAGTGGATGAGGAAAGTGTAAAGGGTCGTTTCGGTTGGACAACGGTCGACGAGACTCACATACCATTCTTATTAAGACAATCTGAAAAATATTGTTCTGTGCGAATGGTTGGTACCGAATTAATATACAACTATTCGAAAAGCTTACATCCTGATATCTTGGGATGTGTTACGATCATTCCAAGCTTCTACGTGACCCAAGCAGAATCTCGCCTGTTGAATGAAATAAATCACATACATTGTGATTGGTCATTTTCACAATATTTGTTTACAGAAAAAGATGTATTAATTAAACTAAGTGACGTCGAAAATTTGTGCAAATTCTTTCTTACTTGTTACAAAAAACTCACGATGGGCGCAAACGGACCGTCCGACAAATGCGGATTCTTTCGAATAAACAATAAATCAGCAGTACCGTACATCGTGAGGAACGGGGAAAGGTTCGTGCCTTTGTTATGCTTTGAAGGTGAAACAGAAAATTTAAAATTGAAGATTGAAAGTCTATCCGGCTGGGATTTGTGTTACATTAAATTTTGTTGTACAGTCCAAGGCATTCTTAAAGAACTGTACCCAAGCGGTCCTGTGAATGTTATCAGGTTTGAGGAGGTGAAAGATATGTTTCCTACCGGCACGGAATTCAGAAACTTCTGGCCAGATTCTGAATTAACTAATCAATATTTGGTGCCTAACCCAACTCCAATTCAACCCCAGGTGCAAATGCAACATCCGACTATCGTTCCAGTTTGTCTGTCGACAAGTGACGCATCGATGACTGCCGCTCATGTAGTTTCTGCAGCGGGTCAGGTATGCTTGCAACAACTCCCCTGCGCACAAAAGTATTCACTAACATATTTAGGCACTCACAAGTGGTTGGCCTATCGTATCTCAAAACCCAAAGACAATTCTCCCAAATTTACCAACAGCATCCTATCCATGGCAATTTCAAAGGAACGCTCAATTTGATGCCCAAGGCTATGTCCAACGACATGCCCAAGGCTATGCCCAACCACATGCTCAAGGCTATGCCCAGCCACATGCCCAAGGCCAACTCAATGAGGTAGCTTTTACTTTAGAACGATCTTGACCTTTTAAAAATATTATCCAAAAAATAGGCCTATGTACAACAGGCAGCCGTCTATGTCGACACTCAAATGCAACACACAGATATCGGACAACAGCCATGCAATGCTTACAATCCTGTTCAAGGGGGTCAAATTGGCACACGGCGACACCAGCTAACTGTATTGATTCAAGCGCAACCATCTTTACCACGAATGCAACAATGTTCGTTGCCTAGATCGCAGCCACCTCAAATGGTTCGAGCGCAACAACAAAATCAAGTGTAAGTTTTTGGGACGTGTGTTCAGTGTTCATTCAATATTTTGTGCTCTTCTTTTTCATTCTTTCCGATCATTTTTCGTATCTAGCGCCTGTATTCACGCTGGTGCCCCGTAGCACAATATCGATAGGGTGACACTTGCTAGGAGCCTCCTTTTGTTGCTGCGTGGTCCAAACCCTCAGAGTAAGAAGGCTGATATTTGTGTAAAATTTATCAATGCACAGAAAGTGCACATAATGTACACAGTCTTTGTGCAGTGATAGCTGTTTGGCATTATTCTGGCCATCACTGCGGTGGCTTTCATTGCCTTTTCGCACGTGTAGTCCACCACACTATGAAAATTTCTGCGGTCGTCCAGCATATTTCCAAGGTATTTTAGTTGGCGAGTGGATGTGATTTCTTCCCCGTGGGGCAAAGTGTTCAGAACAGTAATGACGACGATGAAAGGTATATCGGGGTCAAAAGAAAAGTGCTCGGAGAGGCTAGGTGCCATAGTGAAAGAGCTCTTCCCACAACACGAACGGATCACATGGCCGTAAACTCCTGATGACCATAAAGCGGAAGACACACATGAACTGCAGAAGAGATCCGGATGGCTGCACAAAAGTCAAAGAATAACAAGGCGCCAGGATCAGATGGAATCCCCAATGTAGCTCTGAAGACAGAAGCATGCGCGAAGCCTAACATGCTCAGATTGACAATGCAGAAATGCTTCGTCGACGGATATTTTCCTGATATATGGAAGAAACAGAAGTTGGTCCTGATTTTCCTGATATATGGAAGAAACAGAAGTTGGTCCTCAGACAAGCCATCGTCATATAGACCTGTATGTTTGTTGGATGGATTGGGAAAATTGCTGGTAGCCGCGATCCTGAATAGAGGATAGAGGGCGAGCAAGGACTGTCAGACGAACAATTCGGAAAAGGGAGATCGGCGATTGAGGCCATTAAAAAAGTGATAGATATTGCCGATAAGGCGCGGAAGCAAAAAAATAAGGGGTAACCGCTTCTTTGCTTTGACAACGATAGACGTTAGAAATGCCTTTAACAGCGCAAGCTGGATGGAGATAGCCAAGGCGTCGCATGCAATGAGAGTCCCCGATTATCTTTGCAGGATGCTGAAAAGCTATTTCGAGCGACGAGTGGTAACGTACGATACAAATGAAGGAAAAAAGACAGCAGACATCAAAGCTGGAGTACCAGAGGGATCCATATTAGGACCAACGCTATGGAATGTAATGTATGACACAGCGTTGCAGCTGAAACTGCCAAGATGCGCTACGACGATTTCTTTTGCCGACGACTTGATCCTCATGGTATCGAAAATGGAGGTGGAGGTAGTTACGGTGGAAACACTAGAAACTGTCGAAAGCTGGATGACATCAGCAACACTGAAGCTGACCTATCAGAAAACCGAGACCATGCTAGTCAGTAACTGCAAAAAAACTGAGCGGATCATTATGAACATTGACGGGGAAGAAATCACATCCACTCGCCAAATAAAGTACCTTGGAGTTATGCTGGACGACCGCAGAAATTTTAATAGTCATGTCACCGCAGCACTGGCCAGAATAATGCCAATGGGCTTAGGACCGCGCAGCAGCAAAAGGAGGCTCCTAGTAAGTGTCACCCTATCGATTTTACGCTACGGGGCACCAGCGTGTATACAGGCACTAGATCGAAGAGGAATCGGAGGAGGCTTAATAGAGCCCAAAGGCTGGCAAGAATAAGAGTCGCAAGCGCATACCGAACGATATCCCTAGAAGCGGTATGCGTCATAGCCGGGACGGTGCCCATATGCATAACGCTGAGAGAAGACAGCGAATGTCATAGAAGGAAGGGTCAAACTACCAAAACAGTTAGGACGCAATTAAGAGCCGAATCACTGAGACAGTAGCATCAAGAGTGGGACTCTTCGGACAAGAGAGGGTGGATCCATAGACTCATACCAAATATAACGACATGGGTACAGAGGAAACATGGAGAGGTTAACTTCCAACTGATAGTGAATCAACTTCTTTGACTTCTCTCTATCGCTACTTTCGTATACCCATTCCAATGGTTTATTGCGGATACGGATATAGAATTGTTTTCGATAAGGAATTCGGATTTAATGACCGAATGCTTGTACTGTTAGTAGACTTCCGGCATTTGTTCCCATGATTACGACAACTTTATCGTGGCTAACACGCTAACGAAAACTGTTTTCTAGTACCGGTAACTTTTACATTAGTTACTGCCAAGTTACGAAAATAATAACCTTGTGAGTGTTTCATCAGAACTAAAGTAAAACTTTTATCTTCCAGAGCAAAGAGATTAGCACGTCCCCCGCACATATTTGCTGAAATGTGTGGAATTCCTGAAAGACCCCTCAGTTTGCGAGACGTACCATACAAAATCGAGCGGCTTACCGTTTTTGACAAATTGTTTCTGTGCGTAAACATGTGCGGCTATCATTACACAGATTATCTATGCACGCTACCAGATTTAAAAAAGAATTTATTTTCTGAGATCAGCATAGGGAAATGTATGGAAATGTTGAAAGCACTGAAGATTACAATATACATAGGGAATAGGTGAGTTAATTAGTGTTAACCAAGCTTATAGTCTTTCGTTTGCGTGTCGTTTTATAGCTTGTTGCACAAAGTTCAAATTTTTCAATCGTATGGAAATTCTTTTCAGTCTGCAGCGTCAAACGCTTCGTGAAAATGGTGTTTGCTCAAATGCTCCTCTTGTAAAAATACAAGATATAATTCAGTACATTAATCAATTACATTTCATGGCAAAATGACTTTGTAAAAGCTAGAAAAAAGGGTTAGAAGCGTCGTCTGACTGCTTTCTGACACCGGCTGTTTCTAATAAAACACGATCCGACAACATCAATCGTCTAACATCAAGTGCAAAAGCCATTGCAAGTCAACAAGAAAAAAACTATTTACAACTGTTCTCATCCCCAACAATACCAAAAGATAAATCGTGTGTCTCTTCGTGTCGATATTCGCAAGACAAGATCTGTAAACACTAATCCGGAAACAGCACAGTAAACAACATCCTTTTCTGTCATCGATTTGTTCTCAGTAAGTCCACATCAATTGCAAACACAACAAATGCAAGCCAACATTCCAATCCACTCGGTTATCACATTCCAAGCATTTAATTTTGATAGCCAAGCACGAACTGGTGTACTACTCACCTAACTCCACCATCAGCGATGTCATGGTTATACCCAATATACCCACTGCCATAGAAAAAAAATATTTTTATCTGCCTAGAACGATAATCTCGCATTTTTCTCCCTAGGGCAAAATTGTTTTTCTTGATATATCTTTTCTCGGCAGATAAAATAGCATATGCACCGCTGTCCAGGATGGTTTATTTTGACGATTTGGATTATTTCCCACGCCTTCGGCTCGGGAAATAACCTCCAAATCGTCAAAATGGAGCATCCTGGACAGCGGTGCATAATCTACTATTTCTGTATAAAACACCCGACATGCAGGAATGAACGTACATAGAATGGAAGAATCGAAAGAATATTTCATATGCATGGAGCATATGCAAGAAGAGTGAAACGAAAAAATATTTTATATGCAAGCGCGTGTATATAGTGAGCATAAAGGAAGAGGTCAAAATAACGGAAATATGATACACGCGTTATGTGGTGTGTGTATATTGCAATTTTTTTTTCCTTTTGTATGAAATAAAATGACTTGGGTTTTTTCGTGAGTAGGAGATGTTCGGTGTAAAGTGAATTTTGTTTGTAATTTTTTTTTTGGTTGATGTGAGATGTTTGGTGTCAAAGGGAAAGTTGTTAGGTAAGGTGTGTAGTGTGTCGGGGTGACCAACAAAATGGCGGATATGCACAAGGGGCGTTCTTAGGAGTAAAAAATAAAAATTTTATTATAACTTTTTTTGGTAAGAGATAGATGTTTGACGTCAAGGGGAAAGTTGTTAGGTTGGGTGTGTAGTGTATCGGGATGATCAACAAAGTGACGAGCGATGGTATAGAACGGTATTGGGCTAAAAAAATAATTTTTTTTGTAGTTGATGTTAGATGTTTCGTGTCAAAGGGAAAGTTGTTAGGTTTGGTTTGTAGTGTATTGGGGTGACCAAAAACATGGCGGACGATGATTTGGGACGAACTGGGGGGGGGGGGGCAAAAATAATTTTTTTTTGAACTTTTTTTTTGGTTGGATTTGTGACGGGATTCGGGAAGGGATTTGGTACGGGATTTGAGACGGGATTTGTGACGGGATTTGGGGCGGGATTACGGACGGGATTTGCGACGGGATTTGCGGCGAGATTTGGGACATTGTTTGTGACGCGATTTACGATTGTTGAGGGGATGTTCTTATGATGATTACGTGGCGACAAGGGGGAAGCGCCGCAGGCAGGGAAAGCGCTGCAGGCTAATAATTAGCGGGGGCCCAGGGGGCGGCAGCCCCTTGGTATAAAAAAATAATTCTGCTTAATCACTTCACCGCACTACTGCTTATAAGTACTCTTGCACCCGCTCTCTGGAAATCTTTATGGAAAGCTCGCACCCACCTCTCCAAAGCCTTCAGAGTGCCCCCTATGTCCAGTCCAAACATAATTTTCGATTGCCACAACTCTGATTGTTTATATCCTTTAAGTGAAATGTCCTACTTATACTTAATAACATGTACTAAAATAAATACGTAATAAAAAGTGCCCAACAATTTTGTTTTTTTTTTTTTTTTTTGAAATTTCAATAGACGGGTCGCTGAAACCACCGAAAGAAACTATCTACATTTTGTAATAAATTTTACTTGTTTCTGCCTGGTAAATACGACATTACCTCGTCGCAAGCGACTTGGAAAACGCATTTACCGAGCATCAACATGTAAAATATTGTACGTAAGTGCTTCCAAATAGTTGTTTTGACTCCTAATATTACAGCATTCGCCTTCGGCTCATGCAGCAACCTTCCTACGAGTAAAAACAACCAATTTGGAAGCACATACGTAATATACTATTACATTAAATATTATGTAAACAAAATCAATTAATGACATTTATCGAAAACATAACCAAAGACCCGTACGTATCAGAATAGATGTGACAAATAGAATAGATGTGCCAAAGTGACTCGAACGTACCTAAATATACAAATAAGCACATAATCCAACGTTTTGTGTTATTTTATAACTGTAAGAATTTCAAAGATCCATAGAAATTACCCAAGGTAATGTCAAAGGCCCTACCGAAGTACGTCTCAGACCATTCAAATCTAGAGAATCTTATATCCAAGAACTAAGTCATTTTTCCCAAAAACCTGAAAAACAAGCCGTTTGGAAAAAAAAGTGGAGACGGACAGACAGACGGACATTTGTTTTATTGCTGATTCGTCATCTCCAGACGATAATAGATGCATCCCCCCCCCCTCACACCTCGATCTACCCCATGTTACAATAAAATTGTTTGTAGTAAACGTATAGGACCTTTGTTCTTCGTACGGGTCCAATAACAATATCGTTTGTTGAAGTAACGGGTCTTGAAACCACCAAAAGCAACTATTGTAATATCACGAGGATATTGAAAAACTTTTCCTTTAAAAATTTGTCAAATTATACTTAATAGCCCTGACCGGTTTCGGTACTATTGTAATAACTTTTACGTTAAATATTTATGTAAACAATAGTAGATTTCATGCTTGCTAAGAAAACGAGTCATTGCCGTGTTACGAATAGTTGCACGACAACCCGCCAGGCGAGTCGATGCAATTCGTAACAAGCAACTATTGTAATAACTTTTACGTTAAATATTTATGTAACATTAGTAGATTTCATGCTTGCTAAGTAAACGAGTCATTACCGTGTTACGAATAGTTGCACGACGAGCCACCAGGCGAGTCGATGCAATTCGTAACAAGCAACTATTGTAATAACTTTTACGTTAAATATTTATGTAACAATAGTAGATTTCATGCTTGCTAAGTAAACGAGTCATTACCGTGTTACGAATAGTTGCACGACGAGCCGCCAGGCGCACGCCGTAACGCACACCTGTAATATTACTCATAACAGTGTTCACTCTACGAACGAATCAAAGTTGCCGCGTGCCAATTCATTCATGTTTCTATGAAATGACTTTAGTTGTCGGTTAAATTTTTGTTTAGTATCGAGATGTAATTCGAGCTTTTCATGTTTATTGAGAACTTATACGCGACTTTAGGGAACAAAACATGTTTTGCCGAGAATTGATTAATGTCATAGGCAGGACGTTCGTACGTTATAAGCCATTTATTTGGAGGAGTTTACCCGGAAGCAGGACAATATAATCGACCTGTGCCAAAAATTCAATCCATTAAATTTTTGCTTTCATTGAGCTTTTCTGAATACATTACATATATTTATTTGTTTTAATTTTTCACTAAATTTTCTCACTGTTTCACAGTTTTTTCTAATTTTTCACAAATTTTCTCAATTTTCACAGTTTTTTTCTCAATTTTTCACAAAATTTTTCCGTAAAATAGTTCCTGTTGGAAATTTCCCATTTTATTGCATCTCACAAAACTGGAAAATTTTTTTTTGTGGAAAGCGGGTAACAAGTTGAGCTCTGCCATACACGAAAGCAGATAGCTTTTTGTCTATATTTGCTCAACTATGAAAAATGGCACAATCCTAGGATACGAACACTTCTAGAATAGCGAGGAATGACTCATATCTGTAGAACTTTGAAAGTTAGAAGGTTGCTTCCAAAGGGAAAGTTGTAGAGAATAAAATTTTAGAGAATACGTGTTTCAGGGCTTTAGGGAAAAATGGCCCAATCTTCTAAAATTGTGAGGGATGGTAGTTAGAAATTTTTTTCTAAAGGTAAAGTTGGTGAGAATTACATTTTAGAGAACACTTATTTCAGGGTTTCAGGGAAAAGTGACCTGATCCCGGTATTTAGTCACTTCTAGAAAATTAGCCATTCAATTTTTTATTTCCCCTAGATGTCGCGTCGATAGTACGTTAAGCATGTGGTCCAACGATGCCTGCCGGTAAAACACATTGAAGGGGTGAACGGTGAACCGGCATTCTAAGCATTACTATTTTCCGCACCTAATTCACAATAAAAACTTCGGTACAAAAGGATTTCTAAGAAGAGTCCATATGAGCAAAAACTCACAAAACCATTTGCACGTATCAGAATAGATTTTGCAAAAAGACTCGAACGTATCTAAGTAGATATTGCCTTAACACACAAAAAACCTCTCCAAATACCTAAAAAAGCTTTAAATATAAAAAGAAATTTCCAAAAAAAGTTTTTTTTAGAAAAAATCAAAAACAAATTTTTACACACACAAAAATACTAGGGCCGTTATTAGATCTAGAGCACTTAGAAGAGGCCTGTAACCCACACTTCCATACAAAAAAATTCGCCTCTTTATTCTCTACAACACTGCACAAAAAACCACTTTTTCGACCGTAACTTCGATAGTTTTCAACCGATTTTGCCTAAATTCAATCCCTAATCAATTTTTAGACCCGTACGAAGAACGAAGTTCTTCGAAAAGCGGTCTTATGCGTTTACCGCGACGTTTGTAACCAGTCGAATTTCAACCCGGATAGGGGGGGAGCACCGATCATGGTCCTTAGATGACGAATCAGCAATAAAAAAAATGTCCGTCCGTCCGTCTGTCAACACGATAACTCGAGTAAAACTCAACCGATTCTCAAAAACTTTTTTTCTCTGAAAGGCAATCGAAAAATCTTTTATGGGATTGAATCTGCGCACTGTAGGCCCAGGGGCAACCAAGCTAGGGCCATTTAAGTGAATTTGGTCTTTTGTACATAACTCGAGTAAATCGTTTCCGATTTTCAAAAAATTTTTGCTTGAAAGACCTGGGCATAGCCGACAATTTATTAAAGAAACTTTTTTGAACTTGAGTCCTTGGACTTAGTTAGGGCACTAAAATCAAGTCTTTGCTAGTGCCCTATGTGTTTTTTGTCCATAACTCGGGCAAATCCTTTCCGGTTTTCATAAGTTTTTTTTGTTTGAAAGAACTGAGCATAGCCGAAAATTTATGGAAGAAATTTTTTTGAATTTGATTCCTTGGACTTAGCTGGGGCACTAAAAACGAGTGTCTGCTAGGGCTCTATAAGTTTTTTGTTCATAGCTCGAGTAAATTTTTTTGCGATTTTCAAAATTTTGTTTTGTTTACAAGATCTAGGCATGACCGACAGTTCATAAAAGTAACTTTTGCCTGTGCTTAGGGCTCCATGTCGGTCCTAAGGTCGGCCCTAACCAAAAAAACAATGGCTATGGAGTTGTGTGTCCGAGGCCTCTACTTAGAGCCCAAAACATTTTTTTTCTATGTTGCAGAGAAAATTGAGTAGAACATTTTTCTATATTAGGAGGTCAATTTTGTGCTTTCGGAAAGGTTTTTTTCCACCGTTTCTTCGGACGGGTTTTTCAATATTGCGCTATCGGAAATTTCCAATACAACTTAATGTGGACGCAATTTCATACAGTAAAGAGTTAAGGTAATATTTACTTAAATACGTTCGAGTCTCTTCGTAACATCAACTTTGTTTGCGGCATCTATTCTGATACGTACGGGTCCCCTCATATGTTTAGATTATCCTTCCGCCAAAAAAAAAAAAGAATTTGAAAATCGAATAAGATTTAGCCGGTAGAAAAAACACGTTGGGCCCTAGTAGAGATTCAGTTTTAGGTCCCTGACTAAGTCCTACAGCTCAAAAATAAAAAAAATTCTTCCATAAATTGTCAGGCATATCCAGACCTTTCAAACAAAAAAAAATTATGAAAATCCGAATAGATTTGCTCAAGTTATGTACAAAAAACCAAAAACCACTTAAACTGCCCTAGCTCAGCGGCCCTTCGCCTGACAGTGCCCAGATTCAATCCCAAAAAAAATTTTCGTTTACATTAAAATTACGTCTTTAGACCCGTACGAAGAACGCAGTGCTTCGAAAAGGGGTCTTGGCCGACAATTTATGGAAGAAACTTTCTTTAATTTGAGTCCTTGGACTTAGCTAGGGCACAGAAAACGAGTCTCTGCTAGGGCTCCATGTGTGTTTTGTACATAACTCGAGTAAATTTTTTCCGATTTTCAAAATTTTTGTTTTGTTTGAAAGATCTGGGCATGACCGACAATTTGTGGAAGAAACATTTTTCTTTGGACTTAGCTAGGGCACTACAAACGAGTCTTTGTTAGGGCCCTACGTGTTTTTTGTACATAACTCGAGTAAATCTCTTTCGATTTTCAAAAACTTTGTTTGAAAGATCTCGGCACGGCCGGCACGGAAGAACTTTTGCCTGTGCTTAGGGCTCAAGTGGGCCTCATGTCGGTCCTAAGGTCGACTCTAACAAAAAAAAATGTTTTTTGCTATGTTGCAGAGCAAATTGAGGGACACATTTTTGTCTATGGAAGTATGTATCCGAGGCCTCTACTTAAGGCCCTAGCCCAAAAAATAGTTTTTTGCTATGTTGTAGACAAAATTGAGGAGAACATTTTTCTCTATTTGGAGGTTTTGTGCGTTCGGAGAATTTTTTTATAACGTTTCTTCGGACGGGTTTTTCAATATTGCCCTATCGGCAATTTCCAATACAATTTAATCAATTTAATGTGAACGCAAAATTTACTTAAATACGTTCCAGTCTTTTCGTAACATCAACTCTGTTTGCCGCATCTATTCAGATACATACGGGTCCATTCATATGTTTTACAATATGGATTCGATGGTTTTCTTCATCTAGTGAAAATCGACACTCCAGTATAAGTCTATCTGGGTTCTACCAGCTTTTTAAACTTGAAATCACCTGTTGCAGACTTTGTTTCGGAAACTGCTGACCAATAAAGCTCGAGACCGTAAGAATAAATGACACAACAATATTCGCAATGAGGTATAGGGCCTTAGCCAAGATGCCTGATTGAAAGCGTAGTCTAACTAGCAAAAGTCCACAAACAACGAAGTCCAGTGTAAGCCGTACAATCGCCTGAGACTTAACGGCACTGAAATACCGCCCGTTTTTAGTCGCCAGAGCATCCACAGACCCAAGGTCAACTTCCACGCGCCTGACGCATTCATCCCCTTATTACTCATAATTGAAATGTATGGAACTGAAAGGGCCAGGCACGCTGCGGCTTTTCAAATTTTTTATATTAATGTAAATTAATGTGTTTTCCTGTAAATGTAATGTCCTTTTGACATTTGTTGTGCAGGAAGCAGAAATGCATTAGTAACACCTCAATTCATAGTTTACATGCAAAAATAGCAACAAGAGTGAAAAAAATGTGGGTAATGGGTTGAGAAGTTGGAAGGCAAGGCTTTCTTCCAAACTTTCTCGAAATTTAGTCAATACCGGGAAATTGAATTTTGAAAACGTTAAAAAAAACTTTATTTCGAGGGTTCAGAGAAGCAAAAGGGAGCAGTGGGATAGCTACATTATAGGCACGAAATTACTAGAGATAATTTACGAGTCAGTGCGACAGTTGACAAAGTGGACTATGGCAGGAGTCGAGCCATTAAGTCAGAATGAAGCGAACGTTACAGACAGTACCTTACGTAATGTTTGTAATATTACCTCTGGCTATATATCCGACTCATCTCTGCGAGCAAGAATTTATTTTTGACATCGAGAGATCTCTGTTAAGGTAGAATCTCTGTATTCATAATAAAGGAAGTTGGAAAATCTTTTGCGGGAAGTGTTTTTGATTTGCTGCCACATAATTTACCGCTAAATGCACCTAAAAATTACCATTTGAATTTTAAATGAGATGAGATCACCAACCGATAACACATACAAATCGTTATGTATTCAAATGTTAGTTACATAGGCAAAGGAAATAGTGTTGTCTGTTTGAACATAGCTGCAGATTGTTTTTTATTTGACATCCTCCGCGTCTCCCATATATTTTCTCTAGAGTACAAAGTTACATTTTGAAAACCAAGGCGCATGCTTCCCGTTTTCGGTATTACACATTCATGTCATTTCTTTTCCTTTAAATACATAAATAGAAAAGTAAATTTTCAACTAAATATACAAAAAAAAGTTGTAAAAATCTGTGTCATCAAAGTCTGAAAGAAAACTCATCAATTCCGACTCGTCATCATTATTTCCCTCTAAAGCTTCATGGGATCCTATTGAAATAACGCAAACGCGAATTCTAGCAATAAATTGGGTTTTTTTCTTTATAAAAACAATGTTGACTGGAAAGTGTATTTTAAGTGGAATCCGCGATGAAAATTTGTGAAAACTTCCGTGTCAATAAATTTTGTTTGTGTTGATTATACGATAAAGAAATTTATCCAAAGAAAATTCAATTACTTAAACAAATTGTTGAACATGGAGCGAATGTGGAGACGAATGAATCAAGGTTTGACAAAGCCAAGTAAAAGTAAAGGGCAAAGACCGATCCCTGTACCCGTTAATTCAAATGATAATTTTCCGGAGCTGGAACAGTCTCAAAGTGCTAAAATTCTGTTAGACAAACGACGTAAACGATGTAGGAAAGGCAAACCACGAGCAAGAAGTAAAAGGTAAATTAAACAATTTGTCGTTGTTAATTCAGTTGTCTATGTCTATTCTACGTAATTCAAATATTTTCGACAAAAGCTCATCGAAAACAACTAAAAAGGTTGAGTTTCCAATTCCTTCCGGTTCAAAGGATCCATCATCATTGAAAGAACGGGCTGTGGCAAAATTGAAAATGTTGAATTTTAATTTAAATTGGACGTCAAACACTATGTGCAGACCATGCAGGTGATTGACCTTATATATGATTCACATATATAAAGTTTGTTTATTAATTTTTAATCGAATAGGTCGAATATCAACGGAAATATTATAACCAGACGTCTTTGTCGAAACAAACAAATGGACGATAATGAATTGTATCGATCGAATAGTTTCAAATTTGAAAAGTTTAAGCGGGATGAAGTGATTTTGAATTCAAACACATTGCCTAGACCGGTAAGCTTTTTTTGTTACGTTTTTAGACATTGCGTCATCGACATTTTTCGATCCCTACTTCCTTCACCCGTTGTCATTCTATCCCCATGTCACCGTTTCACTTTGTCTACTATCACCCTCACTTTCGCGCCTTGGGCTTTCATTCTTTTTTACTTTGGTCTCTGTCCTAGTCCCTTGTAACGTAAATAAAAATTGTTCACTTGACAGAAAGAATGTTGCCATCAGATTAAGATGAAGTGATTTTGATTTTGTGTGGCACTATAACTCACAGTAGTTTCTAGTTTTGTCATTAACTGTGTTTTTTTGTCAATTTTCAGTTAATGAAATAATAGTATATTATAACACAAGTGCTATAATCACGTGATTATAGTTGAGGAGGAGTGAATGATCCGAGGGCTTCAGCCCGAGATCTATTCATGTATCGAGACTATCCTCGAGCGATTTAGCCCTTGTGTTACACGATAGTTTATTACCAGCGCCTATAGTAAGCCAATTTTGCACGAAACCATTTACTAATTCATCAAACGAATTTTTTCGAAAAATCTATATCCCTTCTCCTTGGTCTACCCCTTGGCTTAACACCCGGGACTTGTGCATCTAAGATCCTTTTCGGTAGCCTATTATTACCCATCCTTTGAACGTGCCCGAACCAGCG
>CM055405.1:40829972-40873972 GCA_029228625.1 Pseudolycoriella hygida | reverse complement strand
CCTTCCACTATGTTCCTAACCCGGTCAACAAGTACACCCGTGTACACCTTACCTACCACGCTCAAGAGCGATATCCCCCTGTAATTACTGCAAACCTTACGGTTGCCCTTCTTATAAATTGGAGCAATAACACCGAAGCTCCAGTCAGCAGGTACCGTAGAAGACCTCATGGCCAAATTGAAAATCCTACAAAGCCATTGGATCCCACCTGATCCGCTATACTTAATAAATTCCGTCTTAATTTCATTCACCCCTGCGGACTTTCCTGCCTTTAATCTGTCGACTTTTCGGGATACCTCATCCAGTGTAATTTCCTCCTCCACCTCCAAGCTAGGACCCGCCTCCCTCCCATTTTCTTCTACACTCATTACTATTGAGTCAAAATTCCTTTTGTTATCTGAACTATCATCTCTTCCTTCAGCTCTAGCTGCATCCTTTTGCAGTTTGTATAATTCGACTCGATTATAATATCGCCGATTATGGCCGTAGTCGACCGCTGATTATAGTCGAGCGGATCATAATAACACTATTATGATCCTGCGTGGAAGTATGGAAATCGACTATAATCGGCATATTATAGACCTATTTTCAGCGTATTTGAGTGCTATAATTGGCTTATTATAGGCGCCAAGGTAATACAATTTATTAATCTTTAGCTTGTCGATATTTCGCCACAATTTATTGCCATCTTCAAGACAAACGATAATAAAAAAAATTTTGGAACGATAATTTAGTTACACGTCTTCTCTTTGTGAGATTGCTAAACAAAATAATTTGAAGTCCTTAAGAATTTTTGGATAATTTTTGTCGTTGCCAACTTCGTTTAGTTAATTGGTTCTAAGAACTTGTGCTCAGAACGTTCAGCCGATTCAGTTCGCTGCTAAGATGTTCAACGGATTCGAAAATAATATTCGATTGGGATGGAAATCTTGAAAAGTACACCACATCTTCTTTAAATGAAAAATTAAATTTTATTTGAGTCACCCCGAGTTGTGAAGTCCAATTTTGTGTCCGCATTTTTACATTTACACGTACCTGGAGATCGCGGGTCGAGTTTACATACACTAAGTGTTTTTTTTACTGTAAGAGGGAGAGTGTTTAATTTGCTTGGAATTGTTCATCCTTCCCTTAGTATCTGGGTCTCGTCAACCTGTAAGATTTCATGTATTTTCGGTGCTTACCTCTCAAATCTCTTCATACACATCGTGCAATTGTGCATATCACACACATACCATCTGACAAAATGGCCGTCAGAGTTGTCGTCCATATTTCGTCTCTATTTTATTCTCTATTCTATCGATGTTTTGACAAGTGCAAAATAAGCTGAATTCCCGTGATGAAACGCCAAAGTAATAAACTACCTATTAAATATTCGAAAGTACCTAAAAGAAATTGGAATTACCAAAAAGTACATTTTTTACCGATAGTTTAATCTGCATTTACCTTAAACAAATTCAATTTACCTTAAAAAAAAAAGAGTTTTACCTAATGACAATGGCAAAAAAAAAATCATTCTTACCTAAAGAAAAATGGATGGTAATAAACGACCGATAAAACAATTCTACTTCACCGATCAAAATTAATAAATGACCGATAATTATTTACCGATAAATTTTTAAACGTAAATTCAAAGTATGATTAAAGCGCGAATATTTGGGGTAGTGTCCAAAACACCTGATACCATTTTGTAAAAGGAAAAATTCCCAAGAGAAGTGACTGAAATGAAGGTATCGGTAAAAAGTTATCGATCATTTATTATTTTTTATCGGTAAAGTTGAATTATTTTATCGGTCGAATATAATATCCCAAGAAAAATTAATCTTATCAAAAACTAAATCTGTAACTGCAAATGAAACATTAGTCAATTACCAATTATTTGCTTTTTACTATACATAAACAAATGTTTTCCTTATAAATATTCACTGTTACCAAAAGGATCAAAGTCCGTCGTGTTATGTTCGTCAAAGCGCAAATTCTCTAGTTTTATTTGCCACCGAGATTTTTGTGACATTTCGTAAAAGGAGAAATTCCCCAGTTTTGTTTGGCACCTAGGTTCTGGTAACATTTCGTTAAAGCGCAAATTCTCTAGTCCGCCTAGGTGGCAAAGAAAAGTAGGAATTTCTCCTATTAACAAATGTCCCAAAAACGTGGATACGACATACTTTGATCGTTTTGGTAACAGTGAATATTTATGAGGAAAACATTTGTTTATCTGTAGTAAAAAGCAAATAAATAATTGGTAATTGACTAATTCTTCATTTGCAGATACAGATTTAGCTCTTGATATGAATGATTTGTTTTTTGCAATTGTCATTAGGTAAAACGGACTTATCTTTAGGTAACATTCTTTTTTGTAAAGGTACATGCAGAATAAATTTTCGGTAAAGTGTAAATACTTTTTGGAAGTTGGAAGTTCCAATTTCTTTTAGGTACTTTCGAATATTTATTGTGAGGATTTAAAATATCCCAAAAAAAAAATCGCCAAAATAAGAGAAAAAACGCCAAAATGTTTTTTTTTTATATTTGGCGTAAAAGTGTGGCTGCCTGCAGGGCGTAATAAATGCTCATTTCAGGGGCAGGGATCTAGGGGCAGAGCCCCTACGCTTTAAACAAACTTTTTTACAATATTTGATGAACGCTACAAAGAGACACTTTCTTAGACTTCTCTATTTTATACTTCAACAGAACCTTCTTTACATTTTAACGATTTCTCTTGGCATTTCTTCTCTTTTTGTTGATTTTTTTCTGGTGATTCGGAACGCCAAAGAAAATCGCCAAAAGAAGCTGAAAGGACAAGGAAAATCGCCAAACTGTGAAGAAATGCAAAAATGCGAGACACAAGAAATTTAAGAAGATTAAGAGGAACGCAATAAAACTCACTACATAAATTCCCTTTTTGCCGGCAATATATTTCTGAGAAACTTGTATTTATGTAGTTCAGCACGCGATATCGAATTTTGTGAAACAAGCAAGTCGTGAAGGTGGGGAACACATGTTGCAGATATGTCACACCAACATTTGATTATTCAATGTCATGTAAATAAAAGGAAGTTGAGAAAGAGTTTGGACATAAGTCTATCCAATTAATCAGTAACTTTTCTATTTCATGTCAAAAGCATGTAACCGAATCTCGGTTTGAACATTAACCTTTCTGTCTATATCAAAATTGATTACATTCACATGACATTTATAATGTCCATCAGTCAAAGTCAATTTGCGGAAACTTGACTTCGATAAATTGTAAGCTGTTTTTTTAATGAAACTATGGTATAAGAGTACATATAACAACAGGTAGCAATAGACAATCCTTTTTAAGCGACGAAATGCTACGCATGAGTCGCATAGAGGTTGTTACGTCTATGCCCCATGACAATGCTTTTAACTATAGTATTTAGGTTGGATCGTCACCGACTAGTTGTACATACTTATGCCAAATCTCATGGCGTCAGCCTGTGCAAAATTATTCATTAGATAATTCTAATCCTGAGTAAATTGTAATTATGAGGAAACACTAATCGTTGGCGAAAGTGTCGACACAAATTACAGAAAATGTCTTTGGATAAATTGACGTGCAAAGTAATTCCGTGTGCCGGCGGCGACTTACGTTGAGGACGGCGCAGATTGGTCATATTTGAGCGCACCTCAACTTCGCTTTTGGCATTTTTTAAGGCATTTATTCTCAATTTTTTTTGCACCGATGAAAATTTATCTGCGGCTCATGACATTTTATTTGTTCAGTTGTGGTACTTTGACATAAGCCGACACAGCTTCCATTTTTGACTACATATTTGACGTGTTGGTTCTTGTGCTGTTCGTTTACCGATAGCTACTTTATGTTTTCACCCTTGTTCGCCTGTGCACCAATGATTCACCGGGGAGTCACCAATGATTCACTGGGGAATCACCAATGATTCACAATTGAATCATCGATTATTCACAATTGAATGACCGATGATTCACAATTGAATCACCAATGAGTCACAGTTGAATCACCGATGATTCACATTGGAATCACCGATTATTCACCGTGGAATCACCGATAATTCACCGATGATTCACCTTGGACTCACCGATAATTCACCGTGGAATTACCGATGATTCACCTTGGAATTACAGATGATTCACATTGGAATCAACGGGGAATTACCGATGGTTTACAGAGGAATCACCAATGATTCACCGATGATTCACAGGGGAATCACCGATGATTAACCGAGGAATCATCGAAGATTCATAGGTGATTCATATGTGAGTCACCGATGATTGACCGTGCAATATTCCATGAATCACCAATGATTCACAGGGGAATCGATTACGATTCACCGATGATGCACCGGGGGCTAGCAGTGGAATCACCGATGATATTTGGGAATTAGCAGTTGATTCACAGTGGAATCACCGATAATTCACAGGGAAATAATCGATGATTCACCGGTGAATCACTCATAATTCGGTTATATGTGATTTGTCATCGGTGATTCGAATTTAAGTACACTCTATCGCTACTTTCCTATACTCATTGCAATGAATTATAAAGTAGTGATAGCTACTTTATGTTTTCACCCTTCCTGTCCGCCTGTGTGTCCTTTCATCGATGACTTATCATCAGTGATATGTCATCGGTGATTTGTCATCGTTGATTTGCCATCGGTGATTTGTCGTCGACGATTAGTCATATAAATAAGCCCAATAAATAAGTCATATAAATAAGTGACTACACTCAAGATAATGCAATGGTTTATGTTTTCACCGTTCCCTTCCGTCCGTCCTTCATCGGTGATTTGTCATTGGTGATTGGAATTTTACGACAATCTATCGCTACTTTCCTATGAGTATATTTGACGGTCTTTACTGAAAAACTGTTTTCGCTGCAAATTTTCACAAATTGAAATCATTTGGTGGTCTCTATATATCGACTTGTAATGGATTTATTTGAAGGCGTTCAACACTTCATACAACAGTCCCTCAATCTACGTTTCCTAATATAGAACCCCAATTTGTTTCGTCCCATCTAAGGCTATTATGCTACTACACTTGTGTTGCATATCCTTAACAGTTTGCGCCTGTGGCGTAACACATGAAAAGGTCAAAACCCAGTCAGGACAGCAGATTTCTATTCGTAGAACTCTGGCAATCCCCTAATTAGGAGGTACATTTTTGGGGTAGCCGGAGTATTATAAACGAAGTCTTTGACCAGTTTGGAGCTATGGACTTTGTGAATATTATAGCAACCGTGGCGTCATTTGTGAACTGTAGACAAAATGTCAATGTCAACCTACCGGCAGCAACTAGGACTTCACGTTACAACTAACGTGCAAGTTCCATTACGTAAAACAAGCCTGCACGTCGCTTGTTTGTAAAGTCTGTCGATTGGCGACGACAAGTTTATTCCGTTAACATTTTTGAGAAGAAACCCTCGATCCATCCTAAATATGACATTCGTTTATTGTACTCCTGTAAAATTTATGAATTTTTAATCCAACACGAGCCACACAAAGCTCATTATCTACATTTTCTCAGCATGGTAAAACCGCTATCATCCTATCCTGTGTATTACTAACTTTAATCTTCCAATCCTTTTCATATACATAACACATGTTTTTATCACAATATCGATCGCCGTATAATTTATAAATCAAAGTGCATGCAGCTGTGCGAACCCTTACTGCGCATGTATCCCTTCCGAAAATCCCCTATTGGAAGAAAATATCGTCATCTTTAGTTGAAATTTCAAGCAATGAAAATGATTTTTACCGTACAAAAGCATTCGATTTAGGGATACAGACAAAGTTTTGTCGTTCAGTTCAATTTTAACATATCATCCGTGAAGAACAATAAAATTTCATGTTTTCTCTTTTGTAATAGTTTTGTTTTTGATATTATTTAGCTAAACTTAACGATTTGTTAAAAGTTTCGATCGTGTTGTGAACGTTTTGTGAATGAATCATTTTTGAATAATAAAAAGTTTATTGTTTGGAATCAAATATACCCGAAAACAGTACTTAAAGCACTGACTATATGATGCATTGACAAGTCAATGATTAATCTTAGAGCATAGAAAACCATTAGATCATCTTTTCAACTATAAAAATAAACTCAAATACATTGAAAAAGCGCCTGTTGTTGATTCAGAATTAGGTAAACTATGACTAATGGTCGGCGGTAATTATGTAATGTTAAAATTTTAGTCAGAAAATGTCTGTTTTAAGTATACATGCGAGACCCGAATCGATGGGGATTACTTGCGTAGGTATACACGAAAACACACAATTCACTGTTGGCATTTCACTTGCATATACTCACATTTATATACATGCAACATGGAAGCGGTCACATTAAGAAAAACCCTTTCGGAAAAATATACTTATTTCTGCAAGTAAAATAGCATGACACAATTTTCTTTTTGAAATTATTTTCCGCTCATTCGTTTCAATATTTTCTTATTAAGTCAGCTAGTAGAACTACTGACACGAATTCGATAAAAGAAATTGATTTTTTTTTGCTTTCTATTTTCAGATATCGGTTTGTGATGACTACAGTTTGCCGATAGACTTTGTTTATAATAGACAACTAAGCAACGTTAGTCCGAAAAGTGTTTGCTTGAAACAAGATGTTGTAAGTGGAATCATTAAATAAGCTACAGAGAGGGATACATTTTTGATGTGAATAGACGTTAGACTTCATTGTTCAGCAGAAATAAATGAAGCCATTCGTCTAGTTTAATTGCATCAATTACTCATTGTTATACTTGCCCTTCATGGAGATGTTAATTACACGAAATCGCAGACTGTGTAACATCTGAATTATTTTCTGACACAAAGCTCCCGGTTAGATATACAGTAAAATTCAACAAAATCGTACGTAGTAACAGAATTTTATACGAAAGAATCCAGCTGAAGCTTACCGAGAATATTCGAGCAGTTTCTCCTTTATGTGACCATTCATAAAATATAAAACGTTTCCGCAATTCTTGTGCAATACTTAGGGGCCGTTCATAAATTACATAACGCAAAAACTGGCGTTTTTTTACCCCCTTCCCCGGTCATACTACTGTCACGCAAGCCTGTTAACAACCTCCCCTCCCCCCCCCCCCCGATTTGTTACGTAACGCAAACTTTTTTTTTTAAAAAACCCTTAAAATGAAAAAGTCCAAAAAATGTGAATGTTTTATTTGTGAGAATCGTCAATAATCCTCAAATACTTACTTTTACTAACCGGCACTACAACCCATTAAGGGTCTTGGCCTTCTCCAACATGCTTCTCCAACCGGGCCTATCCTCAGCTAAGGTCTTCCAGCTGGTTACTCCCACAGTTCTCAGGTTGGCAAAAGCTGCATCGCATCATCTGGATTTTGTTCTGCTGCACTTCTTATGCCTTCCGGTTTGGTGTTAAAAAGTTTCATAGGAATACGATTGTCGTCCATACGCTGTACGTGACCAAGTCTTCATAGTCTGTTAATTTTTGTTGTTCTAACTTATGTCCGGCTCTCGATAAATCTGCATAAGCTCATGATTAAATCGTCTGCGCCATCTGTTCTGCTTTTCATCATATGGGCCATTCCAACGTCGTTCCAACGCTCGAAATGCTCAGTTGTTACAAAATGATATTTATATAAAAGCGTGTATCATAACGATTGATCCTTCAACTTGAGGATAGTTACTTTCCTATTAATATCATTTTGTAACTACTGAGAATTTTGTGAGTGGGAACGATGAAATCCGTGGAATTGCCCATATACTGGTCCGAAAATTGTCCGCAGTACCTTTCTTTCGAACGTGAGCAGCGTTTGTTCGTCTTTCTGAGTCATGCACCACGACTCCGACCCATACGTAACTATTGGTCTTATGACAGATTTGTATAGTGCGCATTTTGAGTTTCGGCTTACTGATTTGGACTTTAAGATTTTCATAAGGCTGTAAGGGTTGCCAAGAGTTATCCGTTTTTTGATTTCGTCCATGATGTCGTTGTCAGAATTAAGCTGAGATCCAAGATATACGAACTTGTCTACCACCTTAAATGTTTGTGTGTCAATTGTTACGCTTTGGTCATGTTGACGATTTGATTGATTGACCGGATTTGGTGAAAATGGTGCTGCTGGTGTCGATGTCCATAGTTCTCACTGTTGCTTCACGGATCAAATTAAAAAGCAGCGTTGCGAGCGTATCACCTTGTCGTAGTCCTTCCTCAATGCCGAAAGCGTCTGACAATTTGCTTTGGATTCTTACTCGGCTGTTAGCTCCATCCAGTGTCAACTTTGTTAGCGAGATTAGTTTTTTGGGAACCCCTAATTCCTCCATCACTTCCTCCTGTTTACACTGTCGTATGCTGCCTTGAGGTCAACGAACAATTGGTGTATTTCAACGTTGTATATAATCCTCCAATAATCATCAAATAGCAATATTCATAAGACTTGTGTTGCTTAATACTGAGCAATGCTTGGCAGTTTTTCGTTGAAACTAAAAACATCAATGTTTTCATAGCTACCTAGTATTGAGATTTAGATTTATACCGCTAATTTTCAAATTATCAACTATCAAGAAATACCATGTGAATTGAAGACTCATAAAATCAGTTTAACTGAGCAATAGTTCCACTTTTTGTGTCTGGCACCAATGCCACGAGCGCTGCTTTCAGAGTTTTTGGCGCCTAGGGCATTTTGAAGTATATCAATATATGGGTAATTCCATCGGTACCGTCACCTGGGTAACGAATTTCATCTCTTTCACTCTTTCAATGTGATTTATATTAACATGAGACAAAACACATTCGTTCCCCAGGTGACATGGTAGCGACAATGTATGGGTTACCGATGGAATTGGCCATATATCAATTTTAAGAGCGACAGATTAAAAAGACCGCAATAGTAAATTATAGATGACTATTGGCGCATTACTTCAAAATGCCTTAGGCGCCAAAAACTCTGAAAGCAGGAACATAGACTCGTAGCGTAGTGTGTGTAACTATCGTACAGATAGATAACTCTCGTTGCATGAGTCAAAACACAAAATACATGAAATCTGAATGTCACTACATTTAAAAAATCCATCAAATATGAAGTTTGTCAAACGCGTATCTACGCTTGAAGCCAGAGCTACGATCTGGCTCGTCAAGTTAGTCATTTTATAGAAGACAATTTTTTAAATGCGTTTTTCTACTGGCGTTGGCTGAAGTCGTAAACGTCGTTTTCATATTTCTTCACACATATATATCGTCGAAAAATAATTCGAAACATAAAGTTCAAAATACATCGAATATACATCAAATTTACATAAAATTTACATGAAAATTGTCATTTTGACAATTATCACTTTGAAGTACACTATCGCTTGATAGGATTGAAAACTAGCTTCGTTCCATAATACTACTACTTCCATATGCAAAAGAAGACACTGCGAAGAGCTCGGTGAAGCTTCCAATGGACCCAACAGCTTTCGAGTATTTGTAAGCTTTTCAAAAATTTTGCGGTACGTTACACATGTTCAGACCCCTCCTCCATCCTGTCACAAACTGTCACGGCTCCCTATTGTTGCTAGATAGATTATATATAGCAGATTCATGCAATCAATCATGAGTTTTGAGGTGAAACAATACCCATTGAGCGGCTTAAGGCATTCTTGGCTGTCCGAGCATTTGTTGATTTGTTTATTTTTATTGCCTTCTGAGCTTCACATTTTACATGTTTTTTAATTGCGCATGTTGCAGCTTGCATAATGGTCGTATATGAGTCCATGGCTCGGATAAATTTATCTGGGGGTTCTTAGAATGGATACCTAGTCCAGATCCGTGGTTTGTTTTTGATCCATCTGTGTAAAAATTAAGGTCTGATTCTCTGAACGGACATTCGCCGACTCAGAAGTTTCTCTCTGGCATAGGAACTTTGAAAGTTCTTCTCAAAAAAAAAAAAAATACTTTGGGATGCATCAATATGAATGCATTGACAGTTCTGGAATGTGTTTTTATTGGAAATTAGGATGTTTGCGTGACCACTTGTGGAGTCTTTCCAACAGTTGACATTTTTGAGCCTGATCGCTGTTACCATGGCTTCTTGCTCACCAAAGAGATCTACAGGAAGAGTAGCTATTAGGATCTCTAGGGCTTTGTCGCTTTGTCTGATTTCAGAGTGTGGGAGCGAGATATTCAATTTCACATTCCACATCCACATCCAACGTAGTGAACTTTTTTCCTATTCACTCGTGTTCGATTATGGAACTTTTTTAAAGAATTTTAGGATGCCTGCTGGCATTGTGTGTCTTTCAAAATGTTTATTCCGGGACATGTTGTCATCGAACGTATCGAGGCCTCCTCCTCAGTACCACATATCCTACATGATGTCGCTTCTGCCAAGCCCATTTTATGTAGGTGACTATTATACGTTCAGTGTCTGATGTTGACTCCAATCAGCAGCTTAAAGTTCTTTTTGGATCTACTCAGTGAGTAGTTGGTTCTGCAAGCATTGCGTCCATCGATAATGGTGCTACCGTACTCAATGGTCAAAATGTGAGATAATTCTCGTTTTGGTACAACTGAACACATAGAATACAAATTTTCTACGGCTGATGTAGAGTCTAGAGTCTACTTCTCGTATCAACATTCAAAAAAGCCATTAACACGCATAATAAGAAGCATAATACTTCCAAATTGTTAAACAAAACTGAAGAGAACAAAAATGCTGCTAAATGTGTCGTTAAGGACTGATCAGCACCCAGTTGTGTTGATTTACACATGGTCTTAAGACAAGGTGTACTGATGAGTCGTAAACGACGAAATCAGAAACATTTTTGCTCTCTTCAGTTTGTTTAACAATTTGGAAGTATTATGGAAGAACTATTAGTGGCAACGTTGATATATTTGGCTTTAAAATCTTCATTTATCTTCCATCTCTGAATGGAGTACGAAATTTCCACTGACGGGCTTCGGCCGGCCGTAAACACGAGCTGATCAGCATTCTCTTTCCCTTTAATACCACAGCGTCCTGGAACCCAGAACAATACGACTTGCTTTTCTGAAGCCAGTTTGTTAAGCGCATGTACGCATTCGTTTAATATTTTAGAGGTGAGACAATGTCCATTAAGTGCTTTAAGACAAGCTTGGCTGTCTGAGAAAGGGCTTATAGTTGTTCCCCTGATCACTTTTGAGAAGAGAATTCCACAAGCCTAATTAATAGCGAGTTACATATCGGGTCTAAGGGTATAGATTCTTCGATATAAGGAAAAGCAGAGTAGACCTGTATCCCCATTCATTTTTGATCCGTCGGTGAACACATTCACATCCGCATCAGAAAGAGCATTTACCTTTTACACTGAGGAAAATATCTACAGGCGACGCAGGAATTGTGTTTATAATATACGCCGCCGACGTATTATATACGCGGTGAATGTATTACCAACCTTATTTAAGTATTGTGTAGTATATTATAGGTAACGAACGTGTTATGAGCTCACATAATACGTACATGGCGTTCGTAATACGTGCACGGTGGATAAAATACGTCAGCGGCGTATATTATAAACACAATTCTGAGTGCTATCTAGGATTGTAAATTCTTGTCTTCTCCTCCAGAACTGAAATGATTTATTCTTTGTACAAAGTTACCATCTCTGTGCATTGAGATAAACAACCTAACTTTTGAGATATTTACGCGCGAACATTTACTGGGATTTTGATTATGAATATCAGCTGAGGGAAGGAAAATAAGGATCTAGCCTGCGCTTTTTCAAAAGTTCATTGAGTAGCTATAGCTACTTTATGTTTTAACTCTTCCTGTTCGTGTATCCGTCCGTCTATGTCCACAGTCACAATTATGACGATACAAAAACTACGTCGGAAAAATGACATTACAAAAATGATGTCACGAAAATGACGTCACGAAAATGACGTAACACAAATGACGTCAGAAATACGACGTCACAAAAACGATGTCAAAAATACGACGTAACAAAAATGACGTCACGAAAATAACGTCACAAAAATGATGTCACAAAAATGATGTCAAAAAAATTATGTCACAAATACGACGTCACAAAAATGACGTCGCAAAAATGACGTTACAAATACGATGTCACCAAAAGTTGTGTCGTTTAATTCTTCAACTATTGCTTCTTTTCTATACCCATGTCAATGGATTATTAACGTTTTGGTTTTGAGGTTGGTTGTGTCAGTGGCGCCTATCGCATTTTTTGACGCCAAAAACACATACACCACTGGTTCCACTTTGTCACTCACCCAATTGTATTTCTAGGTCCTTGTTCCAGAAGTAGCTTCAGTCAAAAATTTGATCGTTCATCCGAAACCTGTGAAAGCCACCGTAAAAGATTATGTCAATCTAAGAAAGCATGAGTCAAATTCAGGTTCGTATGAGTGGCTTTTTTTAAATAGACTAGAAAAATGCACGAAATTCTTGTGACCAACAGATTCATCTCTACCCAAATCATCGGATGACGAAATTTACGAAAACTCTGAAAGAGATTCACCAGAAAGTAAAACTGACGATTTAACAAATTTATTTAAACTAAACCCATCCCCGTACTATTACGGCGATATTTTCGGAATACCCAAGTCGGAAAAGTCAGCATTTCAACCATTCGACCAAGCAGTGAGATACAAACAAAATACCTCAAACTTTCTACCGCAAAGAAAGAAAACTTCATATCCACGACGCTATTCGGTCACGGAGGATGGAGTTCATATAATCAAATGTGTTTCACCATCGACAACGTCGGATGATTCAAATTGTACGGAGTGCCAGAAACGACGAGAAGGAAAGCAATCTCTCGTCGCAACACCAAATTCCACCCAATCGGAATTACTTCCCATGCCACCACATCGATTGCTAGAACCGATTCTTTGTGCCTGTACCGGCCCGGAATATAGCAATGATTTTGCGGATGTGTTACAATCGCGTAGTGTATTTTATGTACACGAGCCGAATGTAAACGAATGTGCCGATTGTTGTCTTAACGATAGTGCATTACCGTATGATGATACAATGCCAAACGGTCGCAGTCGACAAGTATACGAAACTGCATTCGATTGCAAAATATCGCGATCCGACGATGATTTAGACGAATTGAACACAGTTCTGTCCAAGTCGTTGATTTTAAAAAATAAATTCAAAGCATCTAAGAGCACCGATTCGCTGGAATTCCACGAAATATTGCATCCGGAAGAAAATCCAGCCAAGCGTACGGTCGATGTCAATACGCAAAAGCCATCCAATTCAATTTTCGATAATCGAATAACCGAAAATGATGATGAAGCGTCGAATCGAAACAGTGATGCGTTGTTGTCTTCCACACAGCTTCCAATACCAAATAGATTTAAGCAATCACCACCATCGACAGCACCTCTGCCACTCAAATTTCCACGAAAATACGACACTGACCATTGTCTGAACAGCAACAAAAGTGCACCGAACATACCACAGTCTAACACATTGCACAATTACAACGCTGGCGACGGGAAAAGCAAGGAACCAATTACGAAAGAGGCCATTGTTAATCGAATATTATCGAAACAACGCTCATCAGGCAATAAAACCAAACGTCCATGTTCAATGATCTTGGAGTCCGAACGAGTGTTGGCATTGAAACATTCACGCTGTCCTTTACGATACCACCATAAACCAAAGAATTTCTCATCAACTGAAAGTATAACCACCTCGAGCAGTGGTGGTAGCATGGAATCGCTACGGTCGAGTACAAGTGAAGGAAATCGTAGCACCACCAGTTCGGAGTCACGACATTCATCCACACTAAGTTCGCATAGTTCCGATTCAGGGGCCAAAGTCCGTTATCCTCCCAGGCTGAATATGATGCTTCACTCAAAGTTGCACGTACTCAGTCCAATATCCGATAAATCACTGCAAGATCCCACATCTGAAATTGGTGAGAATAGTGCGGTTGTTGAAAAAACTTCAAAAATTTCGCCACAAGGTCATCGTGACTTCGATCATTTCAAGTCAAAGAAATTCCCACAAAATAGGGCGCTTACATTGCTCGCAGGTGATTTTTCAATGGGACGCATTCTTCTGTTCAGCAAAACTTATTTTCCGTCAGTGAAGCTATCTATCATTAGCAGAATTTCGATGTCAATGTCCTTGATCGAAAATAAGTTTCGCTGAGAAACAAGGAGAAATAGATGTCATCGTGTCACGTATGGAATGAAATTCTTTTCTCAATTTAGGCGACGAAATTCAAGGATCTGACAGTGGCATTTCTTTGCAATCAAGGGATGGATCGAAGTCAAAGCACATCTTTCACAGTTTCGACAGTCCGAAATTACTCGGTAACAAATTGGCAATCAATAAATCCGATTTAAGTCTCTGCGAGGAATTCGGTAACTTACCATTCGACATGCCAAAGTTGAGACGAAAAAAGATTGCAATGGAACAGAGCCAATGCGCTTCGGGCAGTGCCACATCCGTTGATTTGGGTGATCTGCCATTCGATATGCCGAAACTACGGAGGAAATTGCGGCAAAACAACCAAAACCATCTACTTCCAATAAATAATGCAGCCGCTAGCACTGAATCAAGTGAATTATCGCTGTCTACACAATCAGTACGCGGTGAGAAGAAACCTATTGGTAAGTCACAGTGATAATTAGCCAAATTGGGATAAATTCATCATCATCGTTCTTCTTAGGTTCATTTAAACAAAATTTAACGTTGCAATTTCAACCCAACCATTCCAAAGATGGAAATGAAAAAGGTCTACACCTCAATTTTGAAACAGCGACGACTTCATACCCCGTTATTAACATCGACATTCCACTTAATCGTCAAAGGTAATATTTGAGTAAATTAGAACATAGAGTAAAGTTAAAATGGTTTCCAATTCGATTAAAGTTGGTATCACGGTTCGATAACACGAATTGAAGCTGAGAATACTTTACGATCACTGTCTGAAGGAAGTTTTCTCGTTAGAAATTGTGAATCATCGAGAAATGATTTCTCATTATCACTGAAGTAAGTATGCCGTCGGTGTGGTAAACATATTGGTATCAAATCGTAACCATTCGCCGTTTTACAGAAGCGCAAAAGGTTTCATGCACATGAGGATTCAGCAGAATGACTACGGCCAATTCATACTCGGCCACTTCAGTCAACCGTTTGAGTCAATATCGATTATGATAAGACATTTTTGTTTGAATCGTTTACCTGTGAGAGGCGCCGAGCACATGTGCCTGCTGGAACCAGTTGCTGCTCAATTGCTTTAGAAGCACTTCACCCGATGAAAGTTTTAATAATGTTCGATAAGATGGAAAGAAAATGATTTAGCGATTAACATTAATATTTCCCAATTGTTTAATATATTTAGGAATAAACAACAATTAATTATTTATCGATTTTTTAATTGGTGGGCATTTTCCATTGAACATCACATCTGAAGTCCTTTTTTTACACAGAATAAAAGCTGAAGGCGAAGACAAACAAAGTAAATACCATCGGTGGTGGGTGTGGCGGCAGGTTGATTCAAAAAACAAAAATGGCGAAAAGTGTGTGGCCACCGGCCGAAAATGATTCCAAATGGGTCGCTGATGAAAAGTGTCCAACTGAATCTAAAGTTATCTAGTCAGTGCTTCTTCTTCCTTAGCCTTTTATATACACTGCTGGATGTAGGCCTCCCCCATAGATCGCCACTTTTTTCGGTCCATTGCCACTTGCTGCCACGTCGTGCCTGCCGTTCTTTTGATATCGTTGGTCCATCTTTCCGGTGGACGTCCCATCGGTCGTTTCGTTGGTGGCCGCCAATGCATTATAGTTTTCGTCCATCGATCGTCGGTCATTCTGGCAATATGACCAGCCCAATTCCACTTGAGCGACGCTATTCGTGTCATGACATCGATGACTCTGGTTTGTCGCCGGATCCACTCATTTGTCATTTTGTCCCTGAGTGTGATTCCTAGCATTGCCCTTTCCATTGCCCTCTGTGCAACTCTCAATTTGTTCGCTGATGCTTTGGTGATCGTGAGAGTCTCGGCTCCGTATGTCAGGACCGGCAGCACACACATATCGAACACTTTCCTCTTCAGACTGTTGCTCATGTTGCTCTTGAAGATGTACCGTAACTTGCCGAACGCCGCCCAACCGAGACCGATCCTTCTCTTTATTTCAGCCGTTTGGTTGTCGAGACCGAGCTTCATGACGTGGCCGAGATACTTGTACGAATTCACGATTTCAATTTCCTCGTCTCCGATCTTGATTGGTGTAGCACCATCGATGTTTGTCATCACTTTCGTTTTCGACATGTTCATCTTCAAACCGATTTTTTGGGCTTCCTCGTTGAGCTGCAACAGCATCGCTTCAATCTGTTCCAGAGTCGTTGATGTCAGGGCAATGTCGTCGGCGAATCGAAGGTTGTTCAGAAACTTCCCATTTATGTTGATTCCCAGTTCACTCCAATCAAGCTTTTTAAAAACCGTTTCCAGAGCTGACGTGAACAATTTCGGTGAAATGGTATCTCCTTGACGGACTCCTCTTCCAATTCGAAATTTATCGGTGGTTTTATGCAGTTTGACGCACGACGTTGCGTGCTCGTAGATATGTTTTATCATCCGGGTATATCTCGAGTCAATCCGACAATCGTCCAAGGAGTCTAAAATCGACCATAATTCGACCGAATCGAACGCTTTTTCGAAGTCTATGAAGCATATCGCGATGATGATTTTGTATTCGTTGCATTTTTCTATTAGACTTCTCATCACTTGCAAGTGGTCATTTGTGCTGAATCCGGAACGAAACCCTGCTTGTTCGATCGGCTGGTAGAAGTCTAGCTTCTTTGTGATCCGTTTCGTTATCACCTTCATAAACAGTTTGTAGAGGTGCGAGATCAAACTGATGGGCCTGTAGTTTTCCAGTTTCGTGATGTCTCCTTTCTTGTGCAGCAAAGTGATGACTGCGTTTTCCCATGATTCTGGTATTTTCTCTTGTTCGAGACACTTGTTGAACAGATCCGTTGTCATTTTGAGCAGGGTGGGTCCGCCTTCTTTGATTGCTTCGATCGGAATGTCGTCGTCACCTGGAGCTTTTCTGTTCTTCATTTCGTCTAACGAAGCCTGTACTTCGTTAATCGTTATGTCCGGCAAATCTTCGGAACCAACGTTCATTATCACCGGTCTCGCTTTTGCTCTTTCTGCCGGTAGTTTGGCTCGAACCGACGTAAAAAGGTCCTCATAGAACTCTCGCGCGATGTCCAATACCTTGTCCTGATCTGTTTGTATGACGCCCGCCTTATCGCGCAATTTAAAAATTTGTCTGTACCCGTTCGCCCGTTTCGCTCGTAATACTTTCATATTCCCATTTGCTTCGATAGCGTTCATGGCCAGTTTCACGTTGTATTGTCGCAGATCGGTTTTCATTTTCTTGTTGATGGCTTTCGTTTTGTCTCTGTATTCAACAGTGTCTCGCTTTCCACCTTTCACCAAATCCAGTCTTTCTGCTATTAGGTCTAGCGTTTCCTTGCTGAGCTTCGACTCTTTAGTGCATGTAGATCGGCATCTGGTTTCCAGGAAGCTTCTCACTGAGGTCACTATTCTTTCTGTCAGCTCATCAATCGTTGCAGTTTGTGAATTCGTTCCGTTCAGTTCGTTGTCCATAGCTTCCTTAAATGCGTCGCTTTGTTCTTTCAGGCGTTCCATGTCTAAAACGACTTTTTTCTTGACCAACTTTTCTCTCTCTGTCCGTGTGTTCAAGACGACTTTGGCTCGCACCATTCGATGATCGCTGCCTGTTGTGAAACGGTTAAGCACAGTAACATCCTTGACAATCGATTTGCGGTTCGATATGATGTAATCGATCTCGTTCTTTGTTCTGCCGTCTGCACTGGCCCAAGTCCACTTCCTCTGAACCTTACCGGAGAAAAATGAGTTCATTGCGAAAATTCCTTGTTGTTGGAGAAAATTCAGCAAAGTATCTCCTCGTTCGTTCCTCTGATCGTAACCAAACGTTCCAATCGAAGTTTCTGCAACGTCTTCTCTTTTTCCCAATTTGGCATTGAAATCGCCGACTAGCAACTGATATTGAGCTCTGTTTTCTTCAATCGCTTTGGAGACATCTTCATAGAAGCTTTCAATTTCTTCGTCGTCGTGATCCGTCGTCGGTGCGTACGCTTGGATGACTTTCAAACTGTACATCGCATTTATCTTCAGCCGCACATAAATGACTCTGTCGGAGATGCTGTTGATTTGGATTATACGGTTCGACCAGCGTTTGCTGATGAGCAGTCCTACACCATGCATCGCTGTTTGGCTATCGCTTCCACGGTAGTACAAAGTGCTTCCTGATTTCAACTTCAAGCATTCTTCACCACGTCGCCTGACTTCGCTCAATCCGACAATGTCCCATTTGATCTTTTCCAGTGCCGACTCCAATTCGAGAAGTTTTTCGTTCGATGATAGCGTTCGAGTGTTATACGTGGCAATGTATAGTCCGGTGTGACAACCTATTGTAACCCAGGGATTCTTAGCACCCTCTGCTCGTCGTCTGGTCTGACCGTTGTCGGAGTCAGGGATCAACGAGCGGCTGGGAACTGAGGGCCGATTTTTCCTGGTTGTGCTCTTCATCTTCGGGGGGTTTTAGCCGTTAAAACACCACGCTGGCCGGTGCGGGTTGGTGAGTGATGGTAGTCCTGCTGACTCGGACTTTGCATGCTGCCGTTGTCCCTTGCTGTTGAGATCATCCGCCACCATGCTGAGGTACTATCCCATCTTGATAGCGCCTAACTGCCTTCGGCCCCGCTCTACGTGACGTTGAGGTACTACCCGAAGACAGCCCCCCTCATCCTTCTGCTAAGTGACCCACACTAATACACCAGGGTTGGTTACCTGATCGTTCATGTGGGTTGCTCACTATGACAGGTGTCACCACGGGTA
This sequence comes from Pseudolycoriella hygida, assembly GCA_029228625.1. NCBI lineage: Eukaryota > Metazoa > Arthropoda > Insecta > Diptera > Sciaridae > Pseudolycoriella > Pseudolycoriella hygida. The sequence goes on along the minus strand of CM055405.1, from coordinate 40,855,102 downwards.
GGATAGGATGTAGGAGTAGGTGGATAGAGGCTAAGGTACATAAGGAGTACTATATTACGCATACCACACCATTTGACACCCATCTAGTCAGTGCACAAGAGCAAAATATGCAAAAAATTGAGAAAATCATGAAAAATGCAAGTTTTAAGAAAATTGCATGAAACTTTCATAAGATGAGGAGCCATGTTCAAGCAAGTTTTATTTAATCTACTCAGAATAGTCCAAAGAAAAGGTTTTTTACAGGATAGACGTATCTGTCGTGTCGTGGATATGTGAGACCTAGCCAAATAGCATTTTGTCAGCCGATCATTACAATAAAGAAGTAGCGTTTCAATCATTGGATTGGGTAGTTAGATAGGGTAGCGCCTGATTGCATATGAGCGGAGTGTGGTAGTCCGTGTCATGTGCCAGGCGTGCAACTGTCTAAGTATCAAGTGCTCTTTTTACGTCCACGTCGTAGTCCCCGGGACCTCAATTCTCTTCAGAGTTTTGTGCTAAACTTAAGAGTGCTACCTGATGACTTGCCCACGGGTCAGAGGGGAATCGAATTAGTGGGTTGTGCGTGTGGCTAGCCACCATACCACACTCAAAAAAGCGATATGGTTATGAATTCAACAACAGAGCCTCGGATTGGACAGGATAAACGGCAACGACTTAGGCAACGGAAAAAGGACAACGATTTACAATTAGGAACATGGAATATTAGATCTCTGTTACGGCCAGGAGGGTTGAGATCACTCACTAGTGCGCTAAGGGCGACTAAACTTGACATTACAGCAGTACAGGAAACTAGATGGCCTGGGAAGGATTCTATGATCAGTAGAGACTTTACGTTTTATTACAGCGGCAAGAGCAACGACAGCCCAAGAGGATACGGAACAGGCTTCATGGTCTTCGGTAGAGCCAGAAACGCGGTGATTGGTTTCACTCCTGTCAACGAACGAATATGCACTCTACGGATAAGAGGAAAATTTTTCAATTATACTCTTATTAACGTCTACGCTCCAACGGAGGAAAAAGATAATGAAGCGAAGGAGCTATTTTACGAGAAACTGGTGAAAGTGTATGATGGAGCACCGAATCGAGACATCAAAATCATACTTGGGGATTTGAATGCCAAGATAGGTCGCGAAGTCTACTACCGTCCCACTATTGGTAAATATAGCCTCCACGAAAAGACAAGCGAAAATGGAACGTTGGCAATTGATTTCGCAGCGTCAAGGAACATGGTTGTCTGCAGTACCTATTTCGAACATAAAGACATCCACAAAGCGACATGGGTATCACCTGATGGACGAACCAAAAACCAGATTGACCACGTGTTCATAGATGGGCGTCACTGTTCAAATGTTTTGGATGTCAAAAGTTGTAGGGGACCGAACATCGATTCAGATCACTACTTGGTAAAGGTGGTTGTTAGGGCTCGAGTTTCGATTTCACACAATCGACAGCCGGCATTGGAAAAGTGGAACGTCGAGAAACTGCAGGACGAAAATATTAAACGACAATATGTGGATAGTTTGGAGAAGAAAATTATTGACGGAATGGAAAGCGAACAACGAAACGTAGACGATGCATGGAATCAAATTAGACGAAACGTAGAGCAAGCCGCAGCAGAGACGATAGGAACGAGAACGGGAAAGAAAAGAAATGACTGGTTCGATGACGAATGCAGAAAAGCACTGGATGACAAAAATGCGGCTCGAGCGAGAAATCTAAATAGATGCACTCGAGCTGGCATGGCAGAGTACCGTTCGAAGAGAAATTTCGAGAAAAAACTATTCCGAAGAAAAAAGCGACAACATGACAAGGAAGTTTTAATCGAAATTGAAAGGTTTGGTAATCGAAAAGAGACGCGGAATTTTTACCGGAAAGTAAACGAATCGAGGAAAGGTTACAGTCAACAACCTTTATTGTGCAAGGACAAGGATGGGTTGGTCTTAGCAGATGAGGAAAGGTGCATCAGACGATGGGCGGAGTACTTTAAGCAACTGCTGAACCCGAACAGACCACCGAACCGAAACGACACCAACAACAACATACCATTTCAGACCGCGTAGCCACATATTGCAGAACCAACGCTACAGGAAGTGGAGCATGAAATTTTAAAGCTCAAAAATTTCAAGGCCCCAGGAACCGACAACATACCTGGAGAACTTTTCAAGCACGGTGGTAACGCATTATGTATGGAGATGCACGAGCTCATCAAGCGCATCTGGAATGTCGAGGAGTTGCCGGGAGAGTGGAAGACTAGCATCATCTGCCCTTTGTACAAGAAAGGCGACAAATTGGAGTGTGGCAACTATCGCGGAATTTCGCTTTTGAATATCGCCTACAAGATATTTGCGAATATTCTATACAAACGCCTTCTTCCATACATGGAATCTACTGTTGGTGAATATCAAGGTGGTTTTCGTGTAGGTCGTTCAACAACGGACCAGCTGTTTAGCATTAGACAGATCTTGGAGAAGTGTAAGGAGTACAACGTGGAAATACACCATTTGTTCGTAGACTTCAAAGCAGCATACGACAGTGTCAACAGGAGGAAGTTATGGAGAGTGATGGAGGAATTAGGGGTTCCCAAAAAACTAATCTCGCTAACAAAGTTGACAATGGATGGAGCTAACAGCCGAGTAAGAATCCGAAGCAAATTGTCAGACGCTTTCGACATTGAGGAAGGACTACGTCAAGGTGATCCGCTCGCGACGCTGCTTTTTAATTTGACCCTTGAAGCAGCAGTGAGAACCATGGACATCGACACCAGCAGCACCATTTTCACCAAATCCAGTCAATTGCTGGGCTTCGCTGATGACTTGGATATCTTGGGCCGAAACATGGAAGCTGTTAAGGAAAAGTTCACGGCTTTGGACAGAAAAGGTACCGACCTCGGGTTGAAGGTTAATGACACAAAGACCGAATACATGATTGTCTCCCCATCGAATCGACAACACGACCAAAGCGTAACAATCGACACACACACATTTAAGGTGGTAGACAAGTTCGTATATCTTGGATCTCTGCTTAATTCTGACAACGTAATCATGGACGAAATCAAAAGACGGATAACTCTTGCCAACCGGAGTTATTACAGCCTGGTAAAAATTTTAAAGTCCAAATCAGTAAACAGAAACTCTAAATGCGCACTGTACAAATCTGTGATAAGACCAATAGTTACGTATGGGTCGGAGTCGTGGTGCATGACTCAGAAAGACGAACAATCGCTGCTCACGTTCGAAAGAAAGTTACTGCGGACAATTTTCGGACCAGTATATGACGAAAATATGAACAGATGGCGCAGACGATTTAATCATGAGCTTATGCAGCTTTATGGAGAGCCGGACATAGTTAGAACAACAAAAATTAACAGACTACGATGGCTTGGTCATGTACAGCGTATGGACGACAATCGTATCCCGAAGAAACTTTTTATCACCAAACCGGAAAGCAAAAGAAGTGCAGGCAGACCAAAATCCAGATGGTGCGATGCAGCTTTTGCCAACCTGAGAACTGCGGGAGTAACCAGCTGGAAGACGTTAACTGAGGATAGGTCCGGTTGGAGAAGCATGTTGGAGAAGGCCAAGACCCTTAATGGGTTGTAGGGCCGGTTAAACGAAAAAACAATACTTTATGGCAATGTCGTAGAACTTACGGAATATCATGGGGACTAAGTCCTAAGATACTGCATTGGATCCACACAGCAATAGTGAGACCCAGACCCAGACCCAGGTCGAGATGTAGATTGGCTACCGTACAAAAGCAGCTGAATAAATTTCAGCGACTAGCCCTTGTTAGCAGTCATAACAAACTTGGAACCCCTCCACATTCACATAGAGGCCAAGGCAAGGTCCACAGCCCTAAAAATGAAGAAAACTTCGATGTTCATCGAAAGAAATAACGGACACTCAAAAATTTGGCAGCTAATGCTAAAGCAAAGTCCCGAACTCGAAATGCCATGTGATTCGATACCGCCGACCTTTATATTCGAAAAGTCTTTAAAAATACAGATTCCGAAGCGAGAAGAATGGTCATCACCATCACACATCTTGGCAGAGAACGCAATCACCTGGTATTCGGACGGGTCTCGAAATAATCTTTCTGGGGCAGGACATTATTGCCCACAAACGCAGTGCAGTGAATCAATACCGATTGGAAGAAACGTCGGGATTTTCCAAGCAGAAATGACTGGAATCCTCAGCAGTTGCAAAGAGATAAGACACAAGGATATCTCATCTCAACAGGAGCGACAAATATATATTTGCACAGATAGCCAGGCCGTGATTAAATCACTGTATAGTAATAAGTTCACCTCAGCTCTCACTCTAGAACGCCATGACACCCTTGAAACACTGTCAAAGGAAACTCAAACCACGCTAGTCTGGGTGCCGGGCCACAGAGACATCAAGGGCAATGAAAAGGCTGACGAAGTGGCTAGCATCGTCTACCCTCATCACTGGCACAGAACCGGGCATCCTAGTCTCAATCTCCACACTAAATCAGCTCATTAAGGAATGGAAAATAGATAGGTTTAAAAATGAATGGATATCTATCCGTACAGCCAGGCAAGCAAAACATTGCACTGCAATTAACCCGACGAAGTCCAAATACATGGCCCTAAGGTGTCGTTTTAGAATTTTGAAAGTTTTCCACAGACCGAAATTTGCTCCGCCGACGAACGCTGACCCTCCTGAAAAAATTCATTTTCGAAAGTTTTCATCCAGATTTTATTTTTCCCTACTCAGATCAATCGTAAAGGTTGTCGGAAAAAAAATAGCGTTGAAACTTTCGCCCACTAATTTTCGACAACTCTCAGTAGGAGCAAAACTACTGAAACTGGTCCAATCCGACATCATCGATTTTGCGCAGATTGGTATCGCACCAAAAAAAAATTTGTATACTGATTTTCGGTACCTTTAAGAGATAAGAATTTTTTGTGGACCCCTTCCATTTCGATTCGCAGACCATCACACACCCCTATTGTATACGAAGTCTAATTTTACATAAACCTGTGGCTTTGGACAGACACAAATGAAAAACCGTTTGCTTTCAAGTTTGTTGTGCACTTCCGGTATTATATTTTACCAATTTTATTTACACGGTGAATTGGATCAATGTTCCAAATCCTTTATTTCCGAATTCTTCAACTCCAGCTCAATTCGTCTTTCCTCGGCAATCTTTGCATGTTCGGCAGCAATACGTTCGAAGGCATTCAAATGCTTCTGTTTGGCATATGCCACAGCTTTTGTATCACTCGGTGATATAAAGCCCTGAAATGTAAATAGGGATGTCGTCATCAGTCGATGATTTAAAATTAGAAACACAAAAAAGGAACACTCACGTCTCCGTTAACGTTGGATGCATGTTGCTCGGCAATTTGATTGAACAATCGATTGTGATTTTCGGTTGCTTTTCGAACGGCTTCGGATTGTTGAGGTGCTACAGCTGGATGGCTGAGTACCGGATAAAATCCATTTTTATCCGCCACATAATCAACAGTTCGAATTTGTTGACGAGGATCTACATAGGAATATGTTCCTCTCACCACACCACTGCCGTCAGATACTTCGCTATGTGTACGGTCGAAAGACCCGGGTGATCGACCAGCTGCATAACTGAAAACATATGGACGTGGCGGTGGAGGGTGTGTTTCGGTTTCAACGTATTCAACTATTGGAACGGCGTCTTCTGCCGATGCATATATGATACACGAGAGAATTATCTAATTCGAGGAATAAGAAAAAAATTATTTTGTCCTCGACATTCGAAATAAAGAACAGAATTAAAGAGGAATGATGAGGCGTGAGTCATTTTAGTGATGGGACTCATATTTTTGGTAGAACCTGTTTCTCATTTCTATTGTAATGTTACCATTTTCACTTTTAATATTTTGATGCGAACAACACCTTAACCTGACCAACTGACCAACTTAAAGGTCAAACATAAAATCGAAAGTTTAGTTTAGAGGACTTTGAAATCTATTTGCTATAATCACGATGTGTATTTGTTTTAAAAAATTCACATCTTTTCCACACTTTCTTAGCTCATTTTTATGCAAATTCACTTTCATAAAATGTAGGAAACTTACAAGCAAAAATGCGAACAATTTCATTTTATTCTTTCGTTGTCTTCCACTCTGTTAAGATTGTCGTTGTCACGTTGCAACGATTTGATTTCAACTATCCTTCGAAAAAAAAAACTTTAAAAATTTAAAATTTACAGTCGAATAAAGAGAAACGAGATGGCAAGTGTTATTTGCAACGTTGGAACTCAAGGTGTTACATGACGAAAAATGTTACGTGAGAATCTGTGCAGAGAGCAGAGCGATTAACACTAAAATGGAAATTGACTCTGTTGGTTGTAACGTTCATTTGTTTCATATACCACACGTTACCTGTACTAAACCATAAGGTTCGTTTTGACGATAGTTTGGAGCTTTTTACTTTTTCTGGTGCATATTGTGAACAAACGGCTGTGGTCGAGGCGATGGATGTTTCTCCAAATGTCATAATGTTTCGTGAATTCATTTTATCTTAGAAATTTCAACATTACAAGAAGATAAAAAGCAGAAAAATTGTAAAAAAAATGGAATAGCAAAGCTCGTGAAAATAGTCGTAGGAAGAAAAGAATCTGTTAAGTCCCATAACTTGTGTGCTAAAATATAGTCTACACTTAGGCGTTCAAATATTATATTTTCGCTAATATCCGTGGACAAAGATGCAGTTTCAAAAAAGTAAGTCAGCATTTAATAAAATAAATATTTTTCCCGAATTCAACGTGTAATTCTAAGGCGAAGTCTGTTTCCACTCATTAAAATCGGTTCAGTGGATCCGGAGATATGACCATTAGAAAATGATGATTTGGCGGCGGCGGCGGCTTAAAAAAACTTTTGATATGTTGTAGAGTAAGTTGTGGGAAACATTTTCGCCCACGGAAGTAGTAGTTGCCGCGCTTAGGTTTGGCGGCTCAAAAAAAACATTTGATTTATTGAAGGGTAAGTTGTGGGGATCATTTTCGCCCATGGAAGTAGTAGCCGCCGCGCTTCGGGCTGTCGGCGGCGGCTACTCAAAAAAAAAAAACTTTTATTGTGCGTTTCAATATAAATGTCCAAACTGTGCAATTCTCAAATTCTATAACACGATTGCGAGCAATCAATCCTTTTGGTTAATGCGGCTGTAGTTCTCTCACGCTCTCTACATTCTCTCACGCGATATTTTCGAAGTATTATTTTTTATAATTAATCTGAGCAAGTTTAATGAAATTTCTACAATTTTTCTAAATTCTTTCATCTCTCAATGAAAGCTTACGTTTGTTAGCGCGACAGATTGAACATTTATGTTGCGAAGCACAATAATTTGTTGTAGAGGAAGTTGTGGGGATCATTTTCGCCCATGGTAGTAGTAGCTGCCGCGCTTAGGTTTGGTGGCGGCGGCTCAAAAAAAAACTTTTGATATATTGTAGAGGATGGGATAGGCTAAAGCGGGTAGGAACACTGATAGATTATTCCTGGCACCTAAGCCGCCAATGGGCCTGTTGTCCATTCCCACAGATTTTAGAGGTTATCCCGTTTAATTCGATTATTTATATATATCCATTTTATTCTCTTTGTGACTTGTAAAACTTTAGTCTTCTCGGAGGAAGACAGTGCATTTCCCATTCATTAGCGGCCCACCCAATGCCTAGTATCGTTCTAGGCGGGTGGTTTTTGATCGTTTTTGGATTCACTGTGAATGATCCAAAGTACTTTGCTCGAGCCATAATAAAAGGACAATTACAGAGAAGATGTTCGGCTGTTTCGATGTCTCCGCCACGATTGTACCGAGGGCTGCTATTTAGCCCAATCGTATGTATGCATATGCATATTGAGAGAGCAATGACCGGTTAGGATATCAGTAATTCTTTTAACGTTACGCTTGGAAAATGATAGTAATTCCTTGGTGTGCTTTTCGTTTATTCGAATACAGTCTTTGGCATGTCTAGCATAGTTAAGTGAATTCCAGTGGGAAGAGAAGGAGTTGGACTTCCAGAGAGCTATAATGTTAAACAGCGTAGATGCAGAAACAGGTATGCTGGGTTCGGGACCCACGAAAGGGGAAGAAGAAGCTGTTCTTGCCAGCTCGTCTGCTTGTTCGTTGCCAGCGATTCCACTATGTCCTGGAACCCAGACAAGTGTTACTTGATGTAGAGTAGAAAGTGTTTGGATAGATCTCTGCACTCTAGAACGAGGGATGATGTTAATTTGTATCCCCCTAACGATTTGATAGTTGACTGGCTGTCTGTACATATGAAGGTTCTTAGATCCCCGAGCGAGTTTTCCAGAGTATGCAACATTATGTTAACGCATCCTATAATACCTGCTATCTCCGATTGGAATACTGTTATGAGCTTGCCGAGAGGCTAATTATCGGCTACATTGAGTGCGGGACAATGAAATCCTGTTCCAGAGATTCCGTTAGACAGTGAACCATCTGTAAACCAAGACAAGCGATTATCTGTTGGAATAGCTGAGTTGCCTGTCGAATCGCTCCGGTTGGGAAGGCTGATCGCTAATGTTTTTTCAAATCTGTAAATAGGAGTTATAGATTCACAAGGCATTTAAAATTCAGGAGACATTGTTATCATTTTCATCCAGATTTTTAAATGGTTATTCAGGTATGTTATGAGCGAGTTTGCTAATTTTAGTCTTAAAGCTGAGGACTGTGCTTCTGCTTCAATGAATATGTGCAACGGTACTAAATTGAGTAGGGCTTCAAGGGCTGCTGTTGGTGCCGTTCTCATGGCACCCGTGATACCGATGAGCGCCAGTCTTTGTAATTGTGCGAGCTTAAGATGAGAAGTGGTAAGATTGCATCTTGGCCACCAAACGATAGCTGCGTAGCTTAGACGAGGTCTGATGATGGAGATGATCTGAGGATTTTTCGATTGAGGCCCCAAGTAAGCCCAAAGGCTCTTCTGCAGTGCCAAAGAGAGCGGGTAGCTTTTTCAATAACATTCTTGAAGTGTAATGAAAATTTGACTTTCCTGTCCACTACTAGTCCTAGGACTTTGACTGAGTCAGAAAGAGGGATACTCTTTCCAAAGAATACGGGTGGCTTAAATGCCGCCGGCGCTGGCTCGAATAAAATTCTATACATAATTCGCCAAAAACAATTTTTCTACTTCCAAAAGAACTGATATCACAACGAAAGCCCCTTTTAAAAGAGAAATGCGACGCAAGTCCTCGTCCCTTCTTCCAAAACAACTGATATCAATTTGGGCCACGATTAAACCTTCACACTAAAGCACCACAAATGCCTTCCCAAAATTCCCAACGTAATGCGCTTTCAGATTTCCCACGCAAAAATTTGGCTACCAGTACTCCGTACACCCCGCAAAGCTAAATTTTTGGGGTGTGAAATCTGAAGAACTTTGAATTAATTACGTCACAGAAAAATTATTACGTTGGAATGGTCCGGCATTTGTGATGCATTTTTTTAATCGAAAATATTTCAAAAGAATTTTTTGCGTTCCGAAGCTGTAAGCGTCACCCAAATTGATATTAGTTTGTTGCGGAAGAAGAGACGAGGACTTGCATCACATTTCCTTTTTAAAAAGGGTTTTGTTGTGATGTCAGTAGTTTTGGAAGAAAAAAGAAAAAAAAAATTGTAGAAAAAATGTTCGACGAAAAAAATTTTCGGCGAAAAAAAATTCCGGCGAAAAAAATTTCCGGCGAAAAAGAATTTTCGGTGAAAAAAAATTTTCGGCGAAAAAATGTCCGGCGAAAAAGAATTTTCGGCGAAAAAAAATTCCAGGCGAAAAAAAGCGGCAAAAAAAGTTTCCTTTGACACAAAACGTCTAACTCCAACGTCACATTTTCCTTTCAAAAGGGGTTTTTGTTGTGATTACCAATTAACTGAAATTCGATCGAGCTAACGGGAAAAGATTTCATCATAAATGGAAATGGAAGCTGAGGAACTCTGAAGTTCCTTTCTTTTCTCAAAAGATAGATCCTTTTGTTGAATGAAACACTGTCTTGAAGTTGCCCAAAACAAATTTAATGTAAAAGCAGTTTATCCATAAGGTGACGACTTCATGTCAAGGTGAAGAATTTTCTGACTGCGGAACAAATCCCTTGTTTGTTTCAGTGTCTTTCCTTTGGTCTCTGGCATAACAAACATTAAAACAACTGTAATGAGAATCACAAGTATCCCAGTGGCAAAAATTAATGCATTCAGGCCACCACGTGATATTGGCACGAAGGCCATTCCAGTCATAAATATTTGGAACGAATGTTCAATCAGAATAATGGATGATAGCGACCACGGTTTCTTAGACGTCGAAAATGCTTCGGAGAGGTAAACGTCTGCCATTTGTTGTATTCCCATGCCGCAAAAAAACTGAAAGTACATGGCGAATATGCAGGGAATGTAATAACGTTCCATCCATGTAATGTTTAAGGTGTTGAATAAGACGCCAAATACAACCAAAAAGAGTCCAGCTAGGGTAGCCGAAACAATTAATTGAACTTTTCTGGCAAAGAAATCCGCGTAAAATATTTGCAGCGCAGACGTTGCCACTCTTGGAGCTATAATCATCAACGGAGCATATTGATGGTGGTAAAGAACTCTTTCGCCGAACGCGACACAGATGAGGTTTATCGAATAGTTGTTTGTCAGAGCAGCCATCAAGCGAATCGACAAAATCAGCAACAATGGTTTCACATTGCCGTTGGCAAACACATTTCTATTGTCTTCTTTATCTTGGATTATCATCAGCTTCAGCTCATCCATTTCACTTTTTAACTGAGGACTTTCAATGGCAACTCCGCGTAAATTTTTCATATTCTCTAGGGCATCGACGGTTCGATTCTTTCTGAGCAAGTAAGGGACTGTTTCAATGGTTGCAGTTATGGTGCAAATTACCGATGCCACAATGAATATAAGAGTGATGATCGCGAGTATTCTTTCGGATGAAAAATCAGCGTACACAGGCACGGCTCCAGTAACATGAAGTGATATAAAAATGCCTACGAACAACATGCAATTTATCGTTGACACAATGATCCCTCGCATGTTTCTGGAAGCATTTTCTCCGGCGTGTGTTATCACAGCAATAAAAGCCGCTCCATATCCCACACTTGTCAATAAACGACAAATTACTATGACCGCATAATTTCTGTCCCAAATGACCAGCAACACATTTCCAACAGTCATGATGGCTGCCGTTATACACTGAAAACGGAGTTGATCAATTTCTTAATTTCGTTTATTTACTTCGCCTTATGAACTTACGTAAATTATACTTTTCTTTAGTACCACAATTAGAGCTGATCCTAAGAATCCTCCAAAAATTGCTCCGATAGGCCAGACCATAACCGAAAAGATCAGAAGACTCATATTTGTAGCAATCGCAAAAACGCCCGACCTCCATATACCCCACGCTATGTGAATACCAGATGCCAACATTAGAAAGAGAGCTGGAGCAATGCAAAAAAACATTTCATGTTTTTCTGGCTGTAAAATTTATGCCACTCATCATGGACAGGTTCACCAAATTATGATTTTTCCAATGTTTTTGGGTCGTGTGACCGTTAGCATGTTGCGACATTAGTTTTACTGTAGATTTACGTATAAATGCAAAAGTTACAGATGCGAAATTTTTCGAATAAGCCTAACCCGAATTTCATTCATAAATCGAAAGCTGTGAATAAAATTTAGTTTTGCCGTATTAGAAAAACTGCGCATCTGTCACTTTCGCCTTGCTATGTGAAGACCGTGAAGACGCACTTACTAGAAACAGTGCCGTCTTTAGTATTTGGGCGCCAGTGGACACATTAGAAATGGGCGCCAAAATGTTTGTAGCTACAAGTTAGTATAAACAATTTCAACGACTAAAGCACTTTTTCTATTGATTAGCAAAATTAGCTTTGTTGAAATTAAATATAGTGCGAGCGAAGCGAGCAATTTTTTTCGGCATGCAGTCAGTATGAGTAGTGCGACGAGAACTTACATTAAAAATGTCAATATCTGCGCATGGTTGGTTGAGGTACGCTCCTTTTGAACAGTATAAAAAATATCAGTACACTCAAGATACCCGCGCAGCAAAAATATTTTTTTCATTTTGGGAGTCGATTTTCTTTGATCTTTTTGAATTTAATTCTTAGGGTCGATTTTCTCGGAACGAGATCAAAAAATTGGTTTGTTTACTTGCTTGAATCAGCCTATATTTACAAACTGTGATCTAGCCAAATTGTGATATTGTCAATTTTATGTTAATTAATGTTTCATGTTAAATATCAAATAAGTTTAGAATAAGAACTAAGAAAAGCCCTGAAGATGTCTGCTTAGAGCGACGAAATATAGGCTGATTCAAGCAAGTAAACAAACCAATTTTTTGATCTCGTACCGAGAAAATCGACCCTAAGAAAAAAATATTTTTCGTAAAATAAGTTTTACCTAATAAAGTTCGAGCATATTCCTGTTTTGAGTGCAATTTGGGCGCTACCTTTTTCGGTCGCCAGTGGGCAATTGCCCACCTTGCCCATATGGTAAAGGAGGCACTGACTAGAAATTCTCTCATTTTTCATAGTGTTGCCTGATTAAAAGCAACTTGGTGTGGCAAAACAGTAAATTGAAGAATTCTAATTGTTACGCTATATTTCGCGACGAATTATTTATTTATTTTTTAGATAAATTTTAGAAATTATATTTGCAACTGGATTTGAATTAAAAATTTTTGATGTTCACGGGTGAGACACGAACTCACAACCTTCAACTTGCCGGGCTGATGCTCTACCATTGAGCTACCGTGGACATTTTCATTTCAAATCCGATTTTGAACCGTTGGTGCAACACGTGGGTGTGTGTTCACTCATTATTATCACAGTTCGTGTCTCACCCGTGAACATCAAAAATTTTTAATTTAAAATCCAATTGCAAATATAATTTCTAAAATTTATCTAAATTGAAGAAGGTGAAATTCTCATCACGGAATTTTTTCCATCGTCAATTGAAGCATTCAGTGTAGGGAATGTAAAACCGGACCGGTTTTCGCTAACCGGTTTTGGGTTTTCAAATTCATTGAATTTTCACTAGATAAAAATTCGACTTAAGAACCGAATATATGAAATATTTCGTTCTTTTCATGGGACTGACTTCATTGTATTTATACGTTCGAGCTTTCTCTCTGCTGTACGTCCACATTTACCCATTGGTCCGACTAAGGCCCGTACATATGACGTTCAATTTTTAGACCCTTACGAAGTACAAAGGTCCTATACGTTTACTGCAAACAATTTGAATGTAACATGGGGTAGATCGAGGTGGGAGTTGGAGGGATGCATCTATTATCGTCTAAATATGACGAATCAGCAATAAAAAAATGTCCGTCTGTCCGTCTCCCTTTTTTCCAAACGGCTCAACCGATCAGCCTAAACTTTTTTCTCTCTGAAAGATACATGTCTCCCATGATTCAAGTTCGAAGATGAGCCAAATCAGCCAAGTAGTTCTGGAGATACGGTCGAAAAGTGGAGGTAAGACATGAAATTTTCGAGATTAGATGAAAATTTTTCGTAAATATCTCAGCAAGCATAGCACGGAAATTCCTCATTTTGGTGTCAAATGATAGCATCGGGTCAGGTGTCCGGGCACTGGGACCAATGGAATGGACGAATTGAGTTTCTTGACCATATACGAAAACAGTTTTTCGTCTATATTTCCTTAACTATGCAATATGGAGATTTACTGTCAATGGATGTTATCTTTTCTAGATTTGAATAGTCTGAGACGTACTTCGGTAGGGCTTTTGACATTACCTTGGGTAACTTCTATGGATCTTTGAAACTCTTACAGTTATAAAAGAACAGAAAACGTTGGATTGTTTGCTTATTTGTATATTTAGGTACATTCGAGTCATTTTGCCACATTTATTCTGTTTGCCACATCTATTCTGATACGTACGGGTCTTTGGTTATGTTCTTATATTTGGTTTCATTTGTCCAAGAGCACATTTCTTACATTTTATTTAAATTTACTACGAACGACGTGGACAGGTTGTGGTCGGACCAATGGTTATCTTTGCTCAAAAGCACATTTCCTATATTTCTTTTGAACTTATTTCCAACGACATTCGAGGATTTTGATTGGATGGGTAAATGTGGTCGTACAGCAGAGAATCTCACGTATAATTTTTCTTCACTGTCGGGAATCATTCCGAGTGTAGACGCTGCGTTTCTTCGTTGTATCCCCTGTATCAAGTATGCTTATGCTTTGGAGAGTCTCCACAGTTTCATCCCCCCCCCCCCGCTTCTTTTCAATTTCGTCAATTTATTTTTTCCCTTCATCTCCCCAAGTGCCATATGTCTCAACACCCGGTACAAAGCAACAAAAAAACAGTCCTCTAAACATGCGTAATTTGCCGCTTAGACGTTTTTTCTACATTTCGCAGCACCGCGAGAACAGAAAACAGAAACAAAGCGTGACGTCATTTGTATTACAAATACATAGCGCTTGGTTTGCCCTATCCAGTGTGTACGGTTATGTTTTCACGTAAGAGTGACGCCGCACTAAACTTATGGAAGATGAACGAATTTTATGTTTCTGAAATTACGTTTATTGTGAAGATCGCACCGAAAACAAGAATCAAAGTCTGGCCTGGGGTCGAAGCAAGACTTTCGATGTGAGGGTGCAGAATATAGGATGAAAAGGTTTAATGATGCCATGCACTGCTCGAAATGATAACTGATCTGTTCAACAAGTGTCTAGAACAAGAGAAAATACCAAAATCATGGGAAAATGCAGTCATCACTTTGCTACACAAGAAAGGAGACATCACGAAACTGGAAAATTACAGGCCCATCAGTTTGATCTCGCACCTCTACAAACTGTTCATGAAAGTGACAAATAAACGGATGACAAAGAAGCTAGAATTCTATCAGCCGATCGAACAAGCAGGGTTTCGTTCCGGATTCAGCACGAATGACCACTTGATGAGAAGTCTAATAGAAAAATGCAACGAATACAAAATCAGCATCGCGATATGTTTCATAGACTTCGAAAAAGCGTTGGATTCGGTCGAATTGTGGTCGATTTTAAACTCCTTGGACGATTGTCAGATTGATTCGAGATATACCCGGATGATAAAATATATCTACGAGCACGCAACGTCGTGCGTCAAACTGCATAAAACCACCGATAAATTTCGAATTGGAAGAGGAGTCCGTCAAGGACATATCATTTCACCAAAATTGTTCACGTAAGCTCTGGAAACGTTTTTCGAAAAGCTTGATTGGAGCGAATTGGGAATCAACATAAATGGGAAGTTTCTGAACAACCTTCGATTCGCCGACGACATTGCCCTGACATCAACGACTCTGGAACAGATTGAAGCGATGCTGTTGCAGCTCAACGAGGAAGCCCAAAAAAAACGGTTTGAAGTTGAACATGTCGAAAACGAAAGTTATGACAAACATCGTTGGCGCTACACCAATCAAAATCGGAAACGAGGAAATTGAAACTGTGGATTCGTACAAGTATCTCGGCCATGTCATGAAACTCGGTCTCGACAATCAAACGGCTGAAATAAAAAGAAGGATCGGTCTTGGTTGGGCGGCGTTCTGCAAATTGCGTTACATTTTCAAGAGCAACATGAATAACAGTCTGAAGAGTAAAATGTTCGATATGTGTGTGCTGCCAGTCCGGACATACGGAGCCGAAACTCTCACAATAACCAAAGCATCATCGAACAAGTTGAGAGTTGCACAAAGGGCCATGGAAAGGGCAATGCTAGGAATCTCACTCAGAGACAAGATGACAAACGAGTGGACGACAGCAAACGAAAGTCACCGATGTCATGGCACGAATAACGTCGCTAAAATGGAATTGGGCCGGGCAATGGCGGCCGTCAACGAAACGACCAATGGGACGTCCACCGGAAAGATGGACCAACGACATCAAAAGAACGGTAGGCACGAATTGGCAACAAGTGGCAATGGACCGGGAGAAATGACGATCTATGGGGGAGGCCTACATCCACCAGTGGACACATTAAAGGCTAAGAAAGAAGAAGAAGAAGAAGAAGATGGAACCAATCCTAGTTGAATGTTCTAATGAAAGAATTTGTACGAACCTCCTGTTATTGAAGCTGTTTGTCTTCGATTCGTGTACAATCTCCGGAAGTATCTTTCACTTTGTTCGTAATGTGTCGTATAAGTGCTATGGGAAGTACTGTTGACGGGCTCAGGAGAAATTTTTTCCAATCGAAAATCCGTTTTGGTTCCTTTTCGCAATTGTTGATTGTCGTGTTGAAGATTCGAGTGAGAAAATGTATTATCCTTTTGGTGAATCGAAGATTTATTTGCTGGAATCGCATCCATTTCGTATAATGATTGTTTGGACTTTTCCATTTCGTTTGTCTCGCTTGGTTTTTTTGTGTACACCGACTGAAACACACTACCTTCGAATGGGAACTTTGACTGATTCATTTATATAATTGAAAATACTGTGACTCATCGTTGATTAAAATTCGATAAAAGATATCTTTGGAAATGATAAAAATCCCGGTCGCGTACACATAAATTATTTTATCTAAGCTAGAGAAGCTTTCTCTAATCTTAATAAAAAATATTAGAGGATTTTCGCTCGTTTTTCGTTACTCATTCAAATATTTGACTCTTTGGAACTATCCATAACAAAACTTCGGCGCATCATTTGTGCAACCTCATTGGCTAATATCATAGTTTCGTCTGGTGTGAGTACATGTGCCATTATTCGCTAAATGAAATGTTTCGAGAATCCTGAATTCAAAATGTTACTTGTTTTCCTTATACAAAATTCCATACGCTCTCAAATACATCTCATAGTATAAGTTTCCATTTTGTACAAACTCTCAGGAAACTCCGTTCAACAATCGACAAAAACAACGTATATGCAACCGCGAAGTCTTTACAATTTTGTAAGTTTCGTAACATAAATTATCGTGCGGGTCAACCTTGAGTGGCTCTGTACTCATTGGACTAAAATTGAAATTAAGGTGTAGCTCCAATAAATCTTTCACGATTTAGTCTCTAGTTTTTCCCCGCAAGACACAGTCTTATCCGATATCCGGTCGAACGCTCTCAGTATACGAATTTATTATTTAAAATTAATTTTTCGATAATGTATCAATTAGATGAAACCGACGAAAGTGGCAACGAATTCAATGTTGAAACTACCGAAAATAGAAAAAATCCTTCTTACTGGAGAGTTGTTTATAAGAGCCGGAAACAAGCGCTGTCAGCTATAGGAGGTATGTAGATGCTAAATTGTGCATTGAAAAGTTGATTTTGTGACTCTATATACCAGTTCAGTATAATAAATTCAATGAATTATATCCAATCGAGTATACCAAGCTCAGTCGGTTTTACAAATGCTTCTCTTCCCACACGTGATATTAAGTTATCAAATTCATTGTTTTCACCCTGACACGTTATCGCATCAGCCTAACTATCTATGTATGAGTTATTCGAATGATGATTTGCAAAGTTTGGAAGTAAAACAGTTCAACAAAGAGTGAATAACAAAGATGAATTTCTCACAAGACTCTTATGACGCTCAAAATTTTTTGACCAGTGCCTAGTATACGTGGCTAATGTGATTACCACGTAATTTGTAACTAGTCGCATTCGAATCCGGAACTGGGGGAAGCATCAAATATGGATCAGAAGAGATGCTGAATCTCCACACAATTGTTTCTTCCCGTCGATAACTACAGTAAATTCTATCCGATTTTCCGAATTTTTTGGACCGTTCGATGTACAAAACGTCCTATACGTTTATTACAAACAATTTAATTGTAACATGGGGTTGATTGAGGTGGGTACGATGCATGTATTATCGTCCAGAGATGATACATTTCATGATTCAAGTTCGAAGAAGAGCAAAATCGGTCGCAAATATCTCAGCAAGTGTAGCACAGAAATTGTCCATTTAGGTAAAAGCATTTGATCTTACAAAACTCGGAAAATGTTTTTGTGGAAATCGGGTAAGAAAATAAAATTTTAGAGAACATGTGTTTTATCGCTTTAGGGGAAAATGGCTCAATCTTAGGATATGACCACTTCAAGAATTGGGATTGATGACTCATATTTCTAGAACTATGGCAGTTAGAAAGTTCCTACCAAAGGCTGTAGAAATAAAATTTTAGAGAACATGTGTTACAGGGTTTTAGGGGACAATGGCTCAATCCTAGGATATGACCATTTTTAGAATTGGGATTGATTGACTCTAGAACTATGGCAGTGAACATTTTTATTGATCAGCATTAGTACAAAATTGTCAATTCGTTTTACATAAAATTAAAATCATAGTAAAACATAACCAAAGACCCGTACGTATCAGAATAGATGTGACAAACAGAATAGATGTGGCAAAGTGACTCAAACGTACCTAAATATACAAATAAGCAAACAATCCAACGTTTTCTGTTCTTTTATAACTGTAAGAATTTCGAAGATCCATAGAAATTACCCAAGGTAATGTCGAAGGCCCTACCGAAGTACGTCTCAGACCATTCAAATCTAGAAACGCTTATATCCAAGGACTAAGTCGTTTTTCCCTAAAACCCAGAAACACATGTTATCTAAAATTTTATTGTCTACAACTTTGTCCTTGGAAGCAACTTTCTACCTCTCACAGTTCTAGAGATCTGGGTCATCCTGCCCAATTATGGAAATGGCCATATACCAGGATTGAACCATATCTCTCCAAAACTCTGAGAAACACGTGTTCGCTTAAATTTAATTCTCTACAACTTTGCCTTTGACAGTAAATCTCCATATTGCATAGGTAAGGAAATATAGACGAAAAACTGTTTTCGTATATTGCCAAGAATCTCAATTTCGTCCATTCCATTGGTCCCAGTGCCCAGATCCCTGTACCGATTCCCACAAAAATTTTTTCCCAGTTGTGTGACATCAAATGCTTTCATTTGACACCAAAATGAGGAATTTCCGTGCAATAGTTGCTGAGATATTTGCGAAAAAGCTTCACCGACCTTCGAAAAACCATGTTTTTGGTCACTTCCTCGGAGATTACTTCATCGATTTTACTCATCTTCGAACTTGAATCATGGGAGGCATGTACCTTTCAGGGGAAAAAAAGTTTAGGATGATCGGTTGAGCCGTTTGGAAAAAAAAGTGGAGACGGACGGACGGACGGACGGATATTTTTTTTATTGCAGATTCGTCATCTCTAGACGATAATAGAAGCATCCTCTCCCCTCCTACCTCGATCTACCCCATGTTACAATAAAATTGTTTGTAGTAAACGTATAGGACCTTTGTACTTCGTACGGGTCCAATTAAAAATTTCTTCCATCTTGTCACATCCTCTGAAGGTGCCTATGATTGCTGCTGCGTTCCCACGCTGGATTGCCATACTAATCCTTTGTTTTAGGAATGACTTAGAGCGTGGTTCGTTTGTTTTTACCGTGATCATTTCGCTTACAACGTCAAAAAACTCAAGAGCATCCGTACTCCACGGACCCTTTGTCTCCACCGCGAAGGGGATGAAACAATAATTTCGATTTATTGGACCCGTACGAAGTACAAGAGGTCCTATACGTTTACTACAAACAATTTTATTGTAGCATGGGGTAGATCGAGGTGGGAGTGGGGGGATGCATCTATTATCGTCTAGAGATGACGAATCATCAATAAAAAAAATGTCCGTCCGTCCGTCTGTCCGTCCGTCCGTCTGTCCGTCCGTCCATCTGTCCGTCCGTCCATCTGTCCGTCCGTCCGTCTGTCCGTCCGTCCGTCTGTCCGTCCGTCCGTCTGTCCGTCTGTCCGTCTGTCTGTCCGTCTGTCCGTCCGTCCGTCTGTCCGTCCGTCCGTCTGTCCGTCCGTCCGTCTGTCCGTCCGTCCGTCTCCACTTTTTTTTCCAAACGGCTCAACCAATCAGACTAAACTTTTTTTTCCCTGAAAGGTACATGCCTCCCATGATTCAAGTTCGAAGATGAGCAAAATCGATGAAGTGGTTCCGGAGATATGGTCGAGGAAGTGGCCAAAAACATGGTTTTTCGAGAGTCGGTGAAACTTTTTCGCAAATATCTCAGCAAGTAAAGCACGGAAATTGCTCAATTTGGTGTCAAAAGAAAGCATTTGATGCCAAAACACTGGAAAATTTGTTTTTGTTGGAATCGGTACATGGGTCTGGGCACTGGGAGCCATGGAATGGGCGAAAATAAATTTCTCTGCCCAAAATGATAAGAGATAGTTTTTTTTTCAGTATTTGCGTAAATACGCAATACAGAGATTTATTTTCAAAGGCAAAGTTGTAGAGAATCAAATTTTAGTGAACACTTGTCTCAGGGTTTTGGGTGAATATGGTCCAATCCTGGTATATGGCCACTTCCATAATTGGGCAGGATGACCCAGATCTCCAGAACTATGAGAGTTAGAAAGTTGGTTCCAAAGGCGAAGTTATAGAGAATTAAATTTAAGCGATCATATGTTTTAGGATTTTGTCGAAATATAGCCCAATCCTGGTATATGGCCACTTCGATTATTGGACAGAATGACTCGAATCGCCAGAACTATGAGAGCTGGAAAGTTGGTTGCAAAGGCAAAGTTGTAGAGAATCAAATTTTAGAGAACACGTGTTTCAGGGTTTTAGCGAAAGAGACTTAGTCCTTGGATATAAGATTTTCTAGATTTGAATGGTCTGAGACGTACTTCGGTAGGGCCTTTGACATTACCTTGGGTAATTTCTATGGATCTTTGAAATTCTTACAGTTATAAGAGAACAGAAAACGTTGGATGGTTTCCTTATTTGTATATTTAGGTACGTTCGAGTCACTTTGCCACATCTATTCTGTTTGTCACGTCAATTCTAATACGTACGGGTCTTTGGTTATGTTCAGTTCGATATATTTTCTTTTTTTCATTTGGGCCTTGACTTCTGCCTAGTGCTGAATCTAATATTACTTAGTGCGAATGTGTCTGTACATGTACGGTCCCAAATCACAGTGCTACTCTTCGACGACGGTATCAGTGTCATGCCGTCGACTCGTTTCTTATCGGTTCTTGTCAGTCCAACCGGTTCTAAAGCCGCTGGGACATCCGCCGATATCAGTGCTCGTTTCAAGATGTTGTTTAATTCCGAATGTCTCCGTTTCTTCCGGCACTTTGGCGACATTTTAGGACGTGATGCCCTTTTCTGTCGACTTGCGATCCACAGAAGCACTTGTGAGGGAGCAGATATCGAGTCCCAAACGCAGTTCCATGATAATCCGGAAGGCATTATTTTCTAACAGCGTACCAAGTGACCGTGATGGCAGTGAATGTAACCATGCTCCTGACTCGGGTTTTCGGAGCGCCAATAATCTAGCTCTATCATCATCCGTTTCGAATTCCAGACCGTTTAGCGATGTGTTGATGGTGGTTGCTTTCCATTGCTTTTGGAGTGATGGTTTTTGCGGCGCACTTTGATCAGGATGCGAATTACTCCACACGCTCAAACTATCTTCATACCCAGCAATTCCTCCGACCGTCAGCGATGGTACGTTTAACATAATACTGACTAACGGGGAAATCGCATTGACTGATGATAGGAAGGCTGGTAAAGATGTATCCCGAACTGAAGAGATGCCAAGTTTCCAGCGTCGATTTTATGAGGCCGTCAAATTCTGAAAGGGTGTCTTCATGGTTCCACGCAGGTGTTGTTCGAAGCAAGAAAACCAACTTTGGGATGGCGAAGCAATTTTTCAAAATATAAAAAGCAATGTGGAAATTATCCACATCCACTAACCGTTAGAAAAGCATTTTCAGTTCGTTCAGCTTTTTTCTGAAAACTTTATCGAAGGCACTGTCTGTGATTGATGTTCCCAATAAGGTAAAATCGTTCACAATGCAGATGCCCGGCGACACCTCGTTGAACCTATCTACTGTTTCTTGATCCACTTCTGAGCAGAAAAAAAGCTCGCATTTTGTCGGGTTTATGTGTTACCCAATTTTCTCGCATTCGTCTTTGACTGTTCGAAAATCCTTTAAAACGCTCAGTCCCGCTTCCCCAGTCGAAGGGAGGGTCAGGTCCTTTAGGTGCTGGGGCAAAAGGCCATCTATTCCCGCGCTGGAACCTTTGGGAAAACTTTTGATTGAGAAGAAAGTATCTACATCTGAGACGACCAATGGTTCAATGTTATTATCTGGTGGGTCTGGAAAATGCAGTTAGTAAACTCCTTCCAAAAGCAAAGTTGTAGAGAATAAAATTTTAGAGAACAATTGTTTCAGGGTCTTGGGGAAAAATGGCTTTATTCGGGGATATGATCACTTTTACAATTGGGAGGGATGACTCATATCTCTAGAACTATGGCAGTTAGAAAGTTCCTACCGAAGGCAAAGGTGTAGAGAATAAAATTTTGGAGAACATGTGTTTCAGGGTTTTAGGGGAAAATGGCTCAATCCTAGGATATGACCATTTCTAGAATTGGGATTGATGGCTTATATCTCTGGAATTATGACAGCTGCAAAGTTGCTTTCGAAGGTAAAGTTGTAGGGATTCAATCAATTTAAAGACTTTACCCATGCCCTCGTTTTCTTCTTCTAATTTTCTTCTAACTTAGCACACCTAACTTGCAGGCTACATTTTACTTCTTATAAGCGGGTTACACATCGGTTGGGGTATATGGCGCCTTTTTTTCTATGAACCTTGGATGCCTGGTCAACCTAGACCTTTATTCATATTCACAAAAATGTCATGGTATGTGGCCGCTATCGTAGGTAAGTCTTTAGATCACTTTAAAATTTAAAATAATAAAGACAAACAAATCAAAACTTGTAGGTGGCGCTATAGGATCTGGATTGGTTACAGTTCTGCGCAAACATATAATTTACGTAAGTTTTGAAATAATTTTTAATTTTAATTTTTATTGTTGACTGATTTTGTAGTACGTTTGTGCTTGCATACTCACAATCAGCAGTATAATTTATATCATTTGGTACGATGAACACATTGCCATTGTAGTTGGAAGATCCATTGCCGGATTAGGTATTGAAACATTTTAATGTTTCAAATTACAATTTGTTCGATAAATGGAACTTTCTAGGTCATGGAATTGTTTATCTAACAACGATAATTCATGTGTCAGAGAACGCAGCTAAAGAGGTTCGTGGGATGGTCGTGTCCCTAGTGAACACTATGATTTTTATTGGTGTTGCCGTATCGGCTGTTGTACTCCATACGGTTACCTACCATCCGGGAGACAGTTTCAGCACAGATAGAATTCTTGGCATCATTGGTCTGACTTTATCTGTTGCTTCAGCTGTATGCACAATATTTTTGGACATCGAATCAGTGGCTTATTTGTTGGTACGAAATAAAGAAATTGAAGCCAAAGATTGTCTGAGAAATTTGAGAGATGAACCAAACGAAACTTGGCGTATAACAGACGACATTCAAGAAATGCATGCAATGGTTCAGGAAGACCAGAAAGATGGCAAAAATATATTTACTGAAGGGAATGCCAAGCCATTAGCGTATGTAAGCATTTTCTTTGTTTTGGGAGTGCTAACGAACAATTACTTGACGAATATCATTTTATTCAATTTCCTGGCAGTGCCAATTGGTTGGTCAAATTTTATGTTAACGGCTATAATTCTAGCTTCCGTCAGGGCTGCAATGAGCATCGTTTCAGTATTCTTTTGCGACATAATTGGTCGTAAGATACACGTGACAATCACTGGCGTTACACTTTTCGTAACAATAATTATTTCTATTGTTATCTTCTTCACGTCGCCGCATTTGTGGTTGTTTGGTTCTTTTGCTATAATCTTCCAAGTATTTGTGGCAATTGGCATTGATCCAATCCAACACATTTTACTTTCCGAAGCGTTTTCCACATCGAAAAAGCCGTTTTCCATAGCATTCGTTATGGCAGTGGAAAATTCACTTCAAATTTTATTCTTTGGAATGTATTTCATTGGCGCAATATCTTCGTCAGACATTTACCTTTTGGTAGCTTGTTGTATATTCTCAATTTGCGCTTTAGTCTTAATACTTCTGCTTCTACTGCCCGAAACCAAAGGCATGTCCTTAAAGGAAGCCAGGGATGAGTTCCGCGATGAAAATTACAGCAAGCACTTTTTTTCGGGTTATGATACCTTCAATTGTGGATGCAAACACTCGAGATAGACTTTGTAAATAAGTTAAAAAATAAACATTTTTTACGATTGATCAACAATGCATTTTTTTACTGATGATGATCCGTGATCTGGCAAAGGACCCCACTTAAGTCAAAGACGAATAGACCCTTTTAGTCCACTTAACATTTGAAATTTTTGATGAACTCATTGTCACAACAAAAACCATTTTTAAAAGGGAAAATGTGACGTAATTCCTCGCCACTTCTTCCAAAACAACTGATATCAATTTGGGTGACGCTCACAGCTTCGGAACGCAAAAAATTATTTTGAAATATTTTCACGTTTGATTAAAAAAATGCGTCACAAATGCCGGACCCTCCCAACGTAATAATTCTTCTGCGGTCTCAGATTTCTTACTTACTTAACCGGCACTACAACCCATTAAGGGTCTTGGCCTTCTGCTACATGCTTCTCCAACCGGACCTATCCGCAGCTAACGTCTCCCAGCTGGATACTCCCACAGTTTTAAAATCGGCAAGAGCTGCATCGTACCATTTGGATTTTGGATGCCCTGCACCTCTTTTGCCCTCCGGTCTGGTTTGAAGGATTTTTTTTCGAAATACGATAATCTTCCATTCATTGTACATGACCGAGCCAACGTAGACGGTTTATTTTAGTGTTTCTGACTATATCTGGCTCCCCATAAAGCTGACTAAGCTCACGATTGAATCGTCTGCACCATCGGTTCTGTCTTTGGTCAAATACTGGTCCAAATATTGTCCGCAGTACTTTTCTTTCGAACGTGTGCAGCGATTGTTCGTCTTTCTGTGTCAAGCACCACGACTCCGAACCATACGCAACCACCGGTCTGATCACAGATTTGTATATTACGCATTTTGAATTTCGGCTTACTGACTTGGACTTTAAGATTTTTAGAAGGCCGTAATAACTCCGGTTGCCCAGAATTACTCGTCTCTTAATTTCGTTCGAGATGTCGTTATTAGTGTTCAGCTCCGATCCAAGGTGTACAAATTTGTAG
>CM055405.1:40804885-40829472 GCA_029228625.1 Pseudolycoriella hygida | reverse complement strand
ATCTTAGGCGAAAAAATGCCTTATGAGAGCAAGGCAAAATTTTCGACCGATTTTTCTTAGAGTTGTGGGGAAGGCACATTCAGTCCGATTGGACTGAAAATCATTTTCAGCTCATATTTAGGTGTGATTAACCCCCCCTAAAGTGTCGAAAAGTGTGGGGCCACAGCGCTCAAACGATCCCAAATGTATCCCTGATCAGAAATTAATATGGATCCAACTCAATCCGGAGTGATCTTAGCAAAAAAATAATTCAACACTACAAGCTCAAAAATAGAAGCATTGAATCAAATTAACACATTAACATGCTCTCTACTCTCAGTATCTGTGTAAAATGCGAGGGGTGGCGCACTACATTTATTCCATTTATTCTTTTATTCCATTTATTCCCAAAAATTTTTTTGTTGTTTCTGCGAAATATCTGAACCAAACACATCACAAGTTAGACAAATAAGTTCAAAAAAAGGTTTGCATAAATTATAAAGCATTTAAACCGTCTTGAGATTAAATTTTGTTTTTTTGGGAATAAATTGAATAAATGGAATAAATTTATTCATTCCATTTATTCCATTTTTCAACCAAAATTCTTTTAAGTTTTCAAAAGAGGGTTTTTTCACTTTTTGACACATTAGTATTGTTTGTTGTGTGCGTTGCCATCAAAATCAAGTCTATTTGAGGTTTTGACGAATTTGAAAAAATTATCATTTATTCCATTTATTCCCATTTATTCCATTTATTCCCATTTATTCCAGTTATTTCCATTTATTCCATTTATTCCATTTATTCCCATTTATTCCCATTTATTCCATTTATTCCATAAACCGCAGAAGTGTGTCACACCTCGGTAAAATGGTCATATATGATTTTAATGTTTTTTCTGCTATTTCGCTCTTGGGAGCCCCCTAGATCACTCCGGATTGAGTTTACTCCATATTAACTTTTGATCAGGGATACATTTGAGATCGTTTGAGAGCTGGGGCCCCCACTTTTCGACATTTTAATTTTCCTATACATTTTTGGATCACCCTAATGTCACACATCCAATTAAACAAATAAATTGAGATTACGTAAGAGTAATGTATCATCGATGTTATCACTTTTCACGAAAGTTTCGTTGTAAACACGTTCAAATACACATTCAAATACATCTTATTTAAAATCGTTCTTGGACATTACATCACTGGGTATTCTTACATCTATTGTGTATACATACCATAGAATAAAATCTCATATTTGAATTTGAGGTTAAAATATTGTAACGTGACGGCGTTCCACCGCGCGTTCCATATTCATATTAGCATAAATATACAATATATATAAATAAATAATTCAAATTAACCCGCACATCACGTTATTCACGCCAGTAGGGACCTCTATTAAAACTTAATTGTACAAATTAATGGCTATATCGATATCCGTATTTCAAATTAACGGATCGCAAGACCGCTTAAATTTACGAATAAAAGAGAATTAAGTGGGGGGAGATCACCTCAGAAGATTCGTTTATTTGGATCGAATAATATATTGTTAATGATTTCTTTCTTCCTGTCGAGCCAGGGAAGATAAAAGGGAAACATTACAATATTAACTATCACAACAAAAACCCTTTTAAAAGGGAAATGTGACGCAAGTCGTTGTCCCTTCTTCCAAAACAACTGATATCAATTTGGGTGACGCTGAACGCTTCGAAACGCAAAAAAACGTTCAAAATATTTTCACATTTGATTAAAAAAATGCGTCACAAATGCCGGACACTGGTGTTATAGTTTTTCTGTTCTTTCAATTTTATACGCAAAAATTTGACTTCCTGTACAAAAATACTACATACATTCCTACATTCAAGTCAAATTTTTGCGGTGTGAAAGCTGAAAGAACAGAAAAACTATAACATCAGTATCCGGCATTTGTGACGCATTTTTTTAATCAAATGTGAAAATATTTTGAAAGTTTTTTTGCGTTTCGAAGCGTTCTAATTCCAAACCAATTTGAGTTCGGAGAAATTTAAATTAAAGGGACTCCCCACACAAAAATGACGAAAAATGGAAAATTCAATTTTCGATCGAGTCGTTTTCGGCTCCCAGAGCAGCACAAATTCTAGGACTGGTACCATTCGACAGCACAAATTCAGACGCAAATTATAGACCCAATTTCCATGCTAGCACAAATTTGGGGGGTTCTGACGACATACACCTAATTTTGCTCATCTTTAAACTTGAATCATGAAACATATGTACATTTCAAAGAAAAAAAGTTTAAGATGATCGGTGCAGCCGTTTAGAAAAAAAAAACGATGAGACGGACATTTTTTCGCTGTTTCGTAATCTCTAGATGATATAAATGCACCCCCTCACTCCCGTCTCGATCTACTCCATTTTACAATAAAATGTCTTTTAGTAAACGTATCGGACCTTTGTACTTCGTACTAGTACAAATATAAGGAAAACGAAGAAAGTGAGAAAGATCACCGATGGTGAGAAATCGTTACCTCAGTTACTTCAAACGATATCAATATTTAATCGTGACATGACACATGGATTGTGTCACATCTTTATCTTTATGTTGATTTGTAATATTCCACTACGCCGGCCGTCACTACCATTAGTGATTTAAAATAACTTGATGTTCAGTTGTGTTGCCAATTGAACATTATTGATCAGAAAAAATCGTAAGTTTTTCGATTGATTTCCTTTTTCAGTTGTTGCTTTCACAACTGAAGCATAAAAGCCACAGAAATGATAATCGTTACAACCACACAAAGTGATATTCTTCTTGATTATTCAATTAATCGTTTAAAAGTTGTTAACGTAAGACCGAAGAGAATCGTGTGGTTTTGATTATTTCGAAAGGAAGTTGTCTCTCTGTGTTAGTTTTCTATTTAAACATTCGGTTCATTGAACGAAGACGTACAGAAGTTTCTTAATTTTATTTGGTAAGAATTTAGGCGATTTCAGTGAAGTTTTCATTTGTCATAATATAAGGTAAGTTTTTTAAACGATTGTCTTTTAGATATCCCAATTAATCAAGAGACTAAGCTCAAGATAGAATTAATTAAAGAAAGATTTTACGGATATAGAAATACACAGTTGTCAACAACATCTAAATTTGACGAAAAGTGGACGTTTGTGTTCTCTTTAGGTCGCTCTGAAGAGAAGAATTGAGTACTTCGCTTTCCTTCAGAAACTTGTCACAGTGTTCCTTTTACCATCAAGCTAGTCGCCTCATATGTCGCCCTCATTACAAAGGGGTCTATTCCGATGCATACTTTACTTCAAACGAGGGTATCTTTATTTTCACTCGGCTAATCTGCACCGACATTTTTATGAGTTGCCTTCAGTCTTTACAGAAACTATTACAAAAATGTCATCGGATTTCTTTGAGCAGAAAGAAAGATACACTCGTTTGAAGTAAAGTATCCATGGGAATAGACCACTTTGTCATGAGAGCGACGAACTGCTCGGTGAGAGACGAATAACTAACAAGAGTGTAGTACGTCGACTTCAAAAGCAGTTTCGAGTTGCAAAACCGTTTTAATGCGAGAGAATTTTGGAAATTTTTGGAGATCAAACAAATCTTTCGCTCGTGTTCTAGCAAACAAAAAAAAAATATCTGGCGTCCTTTCTGCTGTGCTAGAAAACTGAAAATCAAAAGTTATAGGGGAATAGTAGCGACCGACGCTTCGATTGGAACTCAGAATATTTTCTGAAGTATACCGAATGAGCCAAACATATTAGGAGAGCCTACGTCTAACAACGTCCCAATGATGTTTTTGTTCCAATTTTCAATCGGATTTTTTTCAGGGTACCCTACGAAGAAACGGAGACACAATGAATTTTAATGGAAAAGTCGTTCTTATAACCGGAGGTAGTTCGGGTATTGGTGCTGGCACTGCCGAATATCTAGCAAAATTGGGAGCCACGCTAGCGCTAACTGGACGAAACGCTGAGAACTTAAAGACAACAATTGAAAAATGTATTACATCCGAAGATACACCGAGACCGATATCAATCGTTGGAGACATTACCAATGAATCAGACGCTAAAATGATAATCGAAAAAGTGATTGAGACATTCGGTAGATTGGATGTGCTAATTAATAATGCTGGAATAATCGAGCGTGGAACGATCGAAAACACTTCGTTAGGCCAGTACGACAGAGTGATGAACACAAACGTTAGAGCAATGTACCATTTGACGATGTTGGCTGTTCCGCATTTGATTGCGTCGAAGGGGAATATCGTTAACGTATCGAGTGTAAATGGTATGCGTTCATTTCCCGGTGTTTTAGCGTACAACATATCGAAATCTGCAGTGGACCAATTTACACGATGTGTAGCTTTGGAATTAGCCGCCAAGGGTGTCCGTTGCAATTCCATAAATCCGGGTGTTATCGTCACGGACATTCATAGAAGAGGCGGAATGAATGACGACGAGTACAATAAATTCTTGGAACACAGTCGCACCACACATGCTCTCGGACGACCTGGAAACGTTGAAGAAACGGCAGCGTCTATTGCATTCTTGGCTAGTGATTTGGCGAGTTTTATTACCGCAGCTCAATTGCCCGTCGATGGTGGACGGCACGCAATGTGTCCTCGTTAAAAAGTCAAGAAAAAAATGTGATTCTATCGACGAAGTCGATTCGATTCTGAAAATTAGAAAAGATGCATTTGTTCATACAATTTGTACAAGTTGAGACAGGAATAATATCCCAAATTAAACCATTGAGAATTTAAATTGATTTTTTTTTTTGCTTTGTAAATGTTGGTTCCTAAGAGATCTTGGAAAGTAGAACGCAGCTAAACAGCGGGCTCATTTTATTTAGAAAGATTCTTTTGCCAGTGGCAGAGTTTTATTGCTTGAATAACCAGATAAATTATTCGGTCCGAAATCTTTCCAAATAAAATACGTTACAATTTCAGAACACATGCTTGCAGCTTACAGCGTGAAAGTTGCGAGGAGGTCCCGTTGTTGCCAACAGGACATGAATCTAGACACAATGTCCTTTGTTCCGCTACCCCCCTTTTCTTCGTTCATTGTGCAACGTTGGCGTTGAAAACAATTTACAAAGAAATACCTAAAGATTTTAGTTCAAGTGTTGAGTACAAAATGGGTGCGTGATATCAGTTGTCGTTGTTCGAGTTATTTGAACACTATACTTCGTCAGGAATTTTCTTTATCGTCACATCATTGAATCCTTTATACATCGTTGATTTTCTCTGATGAGGTAGGATGGGGTGGAGCAGGGGGCTAAATTACCAGTCCAGTCTTTTGGTTTTTCTTATAAAATTGGCCGATTCCTGTGCCTTCAATTTTTTGTCTACGGTAAGGTCAGGGAGACTTAGTTCTGGTTTGCCCAGGATTATTTGCCTGCTTCTTCTATACCTGGGACATTCACTGATGATGTGATATCCAGTTTCTTCACCATAACCGCATGCGCACCGAGGGTCCTCTAAACAGCCTATGACGGTGAGATGTTTGTTGAGCCCACAGTGTCCTGTGAGTACTTCAACCACTCTCTTCATATTTGGCCTATCGAGGTTCAGCAAGCCGTTACTAAATTCTCTGGATGGGCTTTACTTAAAATTTTTGTGTGCCTCCCCCCTTCATAGTTGTTCCAAATAATGTTGTGCTGGTCTTTAAGCCATTCCCTAATAACGCACTTCCTCACGGATTTAGAGATGCCGCAGAGGGGTTCTGGCCCCACTGGGCTGGCTTTAGTTCCCTCGTCCGCTAGTTTATCTGCTCTCATTACCTTCAATGCCCTGGCACCCACAAAATTGTCACTTCATTTCTGGCACCTAGCTCGTTGAGTGCTTCCTTGCACCGCAGCACTGATAGTACCAAGGGAGACCCCAGAGCTTCCACTGCGGCCTGACTGTCTGAGCAAATATAAAGCCTCATCCGTCGGAAACCACTGAATATCTCGGTTTTAACTAATTTAGAAATCTCAACGAGTTCCGTTTGGAAGACTGTTGCGAAAGCGCCCATCCGTATGCTTCCCTTGAGTCCGGCTTGTTCACTGAAGAAACCGGCTCCAGACAGTCCTTCTTTTTTGGATCCGTCCGTGTAACTCACCAGACCATTCTCTGCTGGGTATGATGCAATTGAAATCATCATCTAGCGTCAAGACTGGCGATATTTGATCACTAGACATCTGAAGAGTTTCATCTCTAATCAGGTTTATGATAGCCAAGCACCCATTGCTCTTGATGTTCGAGGCTGAGCTAAAGGCTACGGACTTCACGTGCGGATCTAACGGTGGGATGGAGAGAAGTGCTTCCAATGCGCTTGTGGCAGTAGTGGTTTTCACTTCTGCGAAGTCCTCTGTATGCCTTGCCCTGATTGCGGTCTCAATTACGTCAAAACCTGTATTATCGAAAGCGCCCTCAATATCCATGAAACATCCCAGGGCAACTTTGTCATTTCCCAGCATGCTTTCAATCTTTTGGGTCATCTGGTGGAGGACTTCGTTCCTCAGGTAAAAGTCCAGGATACTTTCGACAGTCTTCAGTAGAAAGGACATCAGCTTCACAATGGGTCGCTCTCCCCAGTTTCGGTATAAAGGCTACTCTCACTCTTTCCCACTCTGCTGGGATGTAGCCCAGGGCAATAGAACTCTTAAAAATACCTATTAGCCGATGGAGAAATAATTCTATACCTTCCTTTGACAGTGCTGGAAAAATACCAGCTGATCCTGCTGATTTGAAAGAGTGGAACTTGTGGATGGCAAATTTTACTCTGCCTCTCTTGGTCAACCTCTCTGCAAACTTTTAGTCTCTCCTGGATGGTATTCTATTCTCTAGATCTGCATTGCCAGGTTCAGTATTGCCCTGAGTGCCACCTGGGAAATGAGTCTCTATAAGCTGTAGAGCTGTTTCTCTGCCATTTGCGGTGTAATTACCATCCGGTTTGAGCAAAGTATGCACTTGTACAGCGGGGTCCTTTGCTAGAATATTGTGGACACGCGCGTAAGCAGGAATAGAGTTAGCTTCCTCAAAGAATTTAACTTTGCCCTTTTCTTTGAGTTCACCCAGGGATTTCTTGTAGTCCTTAAGGAGAGCTTTATAAACAGTTTTGTTTTCATCCTGATTTGCCCCCTTACCTGCTCGATTCCATGCCTTCCTGAGCTCTTTCTTTTTCCTCTCTAGAACTTTACTCCAAATTTGGCTCCTGTAGAGCGGCTTAAGAGAAGTTAGGGGGCAAGCCGAATGATAAGCTCTTAGCATTGCCGATGTCAACTTTTGGTTCGCTTCTTCCACGCCTTGCACTGTCGTGTAGCGTCCGTGGAAGAACTTATCGTTAACCTCAATTCTGTGTGAGTTTCTGTATACGTCCCAGTTCATTTTTCTCGGGTTCCTATACGGTTTTCTACTCGGAAACGTCCCTCTGAGGCAGAACTTAATCAGTCTATGGTCTGAGTAGGTTACTTCATCAGCAACTTCCCACGAGTGAATCCAGTCCGTCAGGTTAGAGGATGCCAAAGTTACATCTAGGCGCTCCCGTCTGGCCGCGTTAACGAAAGTGGGTTTCCTGCCTTTATTCATAATTAATAGATCTGTGGTCGCTAGGTAGCTGATTAACTCCTCCCCCCTTCTGTTGCTATTATTACTACCCCAAATTGCATGGTGAGCGTTTCCGTCAGCTTCAAAAATAACTGAGATATCTTCAGCTTTATATAGTCTAACACCTTAGACCCCCATCTGTCTGGCTGGGTACAAATGCTATTCAAAGTGAAGTTAGCTGCAGTTGCGCCCGAAGCTCCCTTCATTGTCCGAAAAACAGCTGATTTTTTGAATTTGTGAAGGGAGAAGTCAGCTGATTTTGGTAGATTTGTGAATGATCAGCTGACAAGTCTCTCATTTGGTTGTTGAGAAATGTCAAAACTTGCACTCAGAGTGAAGTTGCTTGTAATCTCAGTTTTCACTCTTCACAAAAGCAAAGACCCGTACGTATGAGAATAGATGTGGCACGCAGAATAGATATGGCAAACAGAATAGATGTGGTAAACAGAATAGATGTTGCTAAAAGACTCGAACGTATCTAAATGTAGAAATAAGCAAACAATCCAACGTTTTATGTTCTTTTATAACAATAAGAATTTCAAAGATCCATAGAAATTAACCAAGGTGATGTCAAAGGCCCTACCGAAGTACGTCTTAGACCATTCAAATCTAGAAGTGGTCGTATCCAAGGATTGGGCTATTTTTCCCTTAAACCCTGAAACACCTGTCCTCTAAAATTGTATTCTCTACAACTTTGCCCTTGGAAGCAGCTTTCTATCTTTAATAGTTCTAAAGATATGGGTCACCCCTCCCAATTCTAGAAGTGGCATTTTTACCCAAAACCCTGAAACGCGTGTTCTCTAAAATTTTATTCCCTACAACTTTGCTTTTGGAAGCAACTTTCTAACTCTCATAGATCTAGAGATATGAGTCATCCCTCCCAATTCTAGAAGTGCTCATATCGTAGAACTGGGCAATTTTTCGATAAAACCCTGAAACACGTGTATCCTAAAATTTTATTCTCTACAAGTTTGCCTTTGACAGTAAATCTCCATCTTGGATAGTTAAGGAAATATAGACGAAAAACCGCTTTCGTATATGGCCAAGAAACTCAATTTCGTCACTTCCAGTGGTCCGAGTGCCCAGACCACTGACTTGATTTCCACAAAAAAAAAATTCCCAGTTTTCTGACACCAAATGCTTTCATTTGACACCAAAATGAACAATTTCCGTGCAATACTTGCTGAGATATTTGCGAAAAAGTTTCAGCGACCGTCGAAACTTCATGTTAGACCTCCACTTCTTCGACCATATCTCCAGAACTATTTGGCCGATTTCGCACATCTTCGAGCTTGAATCAAGGGAGGCATATACCTTTCAGGGAAAATCTTAGGGTGATCAGTAGAGCCGTTTGGAAAAAAAGTGGAAAAGGACGGACGGACGGACATTTTTTTACTGCTGATTCGTCATATGTAGACAATAATAAATGTATCCCCCCACCTTCCACCTCGATCTACCTCATGTTAAGATAAAGTTGTTTGTTGTAAACGTATAAGACCTTTGATGTTCGTACGGGTCCGAAAATTGAAATACAACCAACCAGCTTCACTCTGAGTGTAAGTTTTGACGGTTTTGACATTTCTCAACAAACAAGTGAGAGCTGATTTGCTTGTAATGAAGCTAGCTATGATAGCAACTGCTGAACACTTCACATTGAATAGCATTTGTACTATCAATTCCGTGGATATAATAAAAAATTGAAAGCGGTGGCATTACACGACGAAATGGCGTATGGCGTGTATTTTGGAGTATTAAAAATAGAGGGAAGCAGCAGGCTGGTGTTAAGCGTTTAATCCACGCGTAAAGTGTGACGTCGGCTTATGTCAATGTCAAAGTAAACGAGATTTCATGATGAATTGCACGTGCTGACAAGCAAATCAATTCGTCACGAAATTTTATATACTTTGACATAAGCTGATGCCACACTAAAAAGCGAGGGTGTGATGTAATGGCTTTGTCACATTCGCCTACACCAAATTTATTTGTTTCAAAGTTTTCGGGTCACGTGACCATAATCGTACTACGTCATTATGGATGGCCCAGAGAAATTCTCTAATTTTTCGTAGCCTTGCCTGATTAAAATCAACTTGATGTGACAATAGACTAAGTCTATGGTTCTCTTAATCCACTTTTTGACAACTACATCATCCAAAGTACGCAGCTTGGTGTCATGTTGAAAAATATTTTGTATTCTCTCAATTACGAAAAAAAACATATCGCAACGACTCTTTAATTTGAAGCTGTCGAAAGAAAACGAAGGAAACATATTTGTCATCGGCTATCGGATCGTATTTGATGCCAGTACTGTTGTATTCGAATTCTTTTCGGCCAAATATGATTCACGCCGACAAAATACCAAAATCTGAAAGATTCCTTACAATACAACGAAGCGATTATACTCTTGAAAAGCTTACATTCCAGTCAGCGCACCGCCAAGATGAGCTGCATGGTCGAAAAACTTCCAGCCTAGTATACATCCAGCCAAATCTATTCCAACGAGGACTTTTATCGCCTTAAATTGAAAAAGAACGCATTGCAGGGAACGCTATCAGTGCGCTATTCAGTGAAAAACTTACAGAGCCTGCAGAAAATGTGATTATAGGAAGAAATATTATACCAAGTTCTGTATCTGGATATTGAACGCAAACGAAGGCCAAAATTGCCATTATAGCCCCAGACTGTAAATGTATAATAAGGTCAATTCAAGACTACAAACGTATTATCGTCGATTAGTGCTACCGCTCCTAACGACAATCCGGGCGTTGCCAGTGCCGTTTTAAAGACATAACTGCTCAGTGTTGACAAGACACCTCCACAAAGGTATAAATAAAGAAATTGTTCTTTTCCTAAGCTTCCGACGGCAACATTTGCGAAACTGTGCAGAACGTACATATTCGCAAAAATATGAAACGCTGAGTAATGACTAAAGGTTGACAGCAACATCGGCCAACATGTAGCCTCTTAAAGTGGAAACATTTGTGAACGAAATGGTGCCATATGACTACCACGAGAAACACTTACTCGCTACTGGATTAGAACAAAAATATTGTAGCATAAATGGTTGAGTTCTTTGTAATCGCCATAATCCGAAGACCAACAAATTCAATGCACAGATGGGAACAAAAACCTTTTCGCTAGACGATAACTTATTCCAGTAAAATTGCAACGTGGTCTTAATCTGAAAATCAGAGTTCGTTTGAGTGGAACCTCTTTGCTTGCATTGAAATCGAAATTACGTCATTTTTTGGTTGTACAAATTTGCTCTTGAACCAGTCGTGATTGAACTTAGGTGGTGAGTAGATGTTCTCGTATTGCCAAATTGACGCAACAGCGAACGTCCCGGTTACAAACTAATCATTGGAAAAAGCTGAATAATTCAATCTGATGGTATGAACAAAGTCAAGTTCGTACGGTCACGGTAAATCCAATTGGCTTCCACAAATTTGATATACTATTGGGCAACTGTCCGTTAGAGGCATTTTCAATAATGACTTGGGTGCTCTTTACTTTAAATGGTGTACGATTCGTTCCATTGGAATACCTCGAAAATGAACTCCGGAGTATTTTTCTAGGTTGCTGCAGAAATGAGCTTCTCAAATTTGAGATCTGAGGACTGGGAAATTTTTTAGTGAGTTTTTTTTTATTGAATGGCTGGGTGTAAATCTTACCTAAAATAATTTATCAAACACTTTGAGTGGCCTAAATTCATTATTATTGTCTATAGTTTAAATCAGGCCATTGATCACTTTTAAAATGATAGCACACGTCAAATAGTAAACTGTCAATTTATTTACTGTTTACAAATTAATAATACATTTATTGAGAAACTCCTGACGGGAAAATGTCAAAAGTTTCACGGCGTAAATTTCGAACTATTTGTGGAAAATAAGCAGATGGCGCTGTTCATTATCGAATTATTAATCTTAAAATTAGGGAGGCAGATTTTTCTCATGTAAGAGGTGTTCTCAACGACACAGGATTCCCATCGTTCAAAATCGTTAAATGGTGAATTCGGCGAAGTATTCTTTTCTGTTGTCTTTTGTTCTTATGCCGCGTTCCGTAACGTACTGTAACTTACATTGGTAATTGGGTAAGGTTATAATCGCACACAAAAACCTCTTAAAAGGTAAAGTGTGACGCAGTCCGTAAGTCCGCTGTATATAATACGCAAAAATTTGTTTGGATGTCTCACTTTACCTTTTAAGAGGTTTTTGTATTCTACATCAGCCGTTTTGGAAGTTTGCAGTTTTTAAAACTAAATTTCACGAAAAAAAATTTCTGTTTTTTGAAAAAATATTTCTCCGAAAAAAATTTGCTTCCAAAAAAGTTTTCTTCGAAAAAAAATTTCGGAGAAAAAAATTTTTCTTTGAAAAAAAAAAAAAAAATAGTGGAGCAACTGGTCCAACAAGTTAATGGCTTGGCGCAAAAATATTCAACTCACACCAAACCGAACAACAAGTAACTTGGAGCCAAACGATACCTCCAACGGTTTGAACAACCCTTCATCAATGAATCGCCAAAGTCGACCGCCACTAACGGTTAATTCTCCGCATACGTGTCCTCAACAGCGTCCCAATGAGAAAAAGTTGTTCGTTGGCTTTACTTACATCCCAAAGCTGACAGAACAAGTGGGGGATGCCATGAACAAAGGGGATATCTGTCTGAGACGACCTGGAACCTTGAAGACCGCTGTAGACCACCAGGTGGGCATTAGGGTGAGTCGAGAAATGCAAAATGTTTTTTTTCAACTCGGGACCCGAGGGGTGACGCACTTCTGCGGTTTATGGAATAAATGGAATAAATGGGAATAAATGGGAATAAATGGGAATAAATGGAATAAATGGGAATAAATAGAATAAATGGGAATAAATGGAATAAATGATAATTTTTTAAATTCGTCAAAACCTCAAGTAGACTTAATTTTGATGGCAACGCACACAACAAACCATACTAATGTGTCAAAAAGTGAAAAAAACCCACTTTTGAAAACTTAAAAGAATTTTTGTTGAAAAAAGGAATAAATAAATTTATTCCATTTATTCCCAAAAAAATAAAATTTATTCTCAAGATGGTTTAAATGCTTTATAATTTGTGCAAACCTTTTTTTGAACTTATTTGTCTAACTTGTGATGCGTTTGGTTCAGATATTTCCCAAAAACAACAAAAAAAAATTTGGGAATAAATGGAATAAAAGAATAAATGGAATAAATGAAGTGCGCCACCCCTCGTCGGGACCTATTTTCATCGACATATTATCGTTTATAGCATTTTGGGTCAAATGAATAATTTTAAAAAGTCCGGCTATTGCTTGCCCAAAGCGGTTTTTTGAAAATTTTCTAGTTTTCGTGAGTCGCACTACCCTGAAGATTCGCCATAGCTAATATAAGGTGTGAATTTTTCCACTCTTCGTTGTAATGAGTTTCTTAGGGTTAAAGGAAAACAGCACAGCAGAAGAAAATGAGAAATTCGTAGCAAACATTTTTTTCTGAGAACAAATAGTTCGGCGGATGTCAATGTTTTTTGGGTTTTTTCAGAAAAGCATACGGTGAACACGTTAATGGTAGCGGTGGGTAGGATTGTTTTTATATCACTCTCAATTTAGGGTATAGCATTGATATTACTTAGGAAGTGTCGGTTGGAATCCATTTCAAAAGTTTCGTTAGTTTTTTCTACTATTATCTACTACTCTTTTTTTGGCAGTTGGTTACAATTATTTTTTCGCTTTAGTGATTAGTTTCCAAAACAAATTTTTTTTTCCATCCTTCAGATATATTATAAACTATATAAGTATCCCATTGTATACATAATTAAGGTTCACACCTTCTGTATGCAAGCCAATAAAGATTATTATTATTATTATTATTAGACTTTGATACTATAAAACCGATAGTAAATGTAAATTGTTTTTTGACAAATTAGGCTCATTTTGAAGGATATTAAGTACAGATTCTTCGGCAAAAGGAGTTTGAAAATCTACTTCATAGTTTCGATCAGGGGGACCACAGAATTCCACCACTAAAACAACGGTACACGGAAGGGGATAAACGGAACTTGAATAATAATCAAAGGTAGATTTTTACTCGCAGGTTTGCAATTTGGGTCGAGGGTAGAACAAGTACATAAATGCTTCAAAATATAAAGTTTCTAATTGTGATGTAATTGATAAAAATGACTTTTCACCATACATTTTTGATAATTTCCGGAGGATGATGAAAAAAATGTTGTGTACAGTTGTTTTTATATTTTTAATCAGGAAACGACATTATATTGAGCACGAAACTATTCTACTGTGTGGGTCGAAATATTTTATTTTTTTTATAGAGTCAATTTAATTTTCATTTTTAATCAAATTAGCTTTCTAAAAAATAAGATATTTAGAGATATACCGTAGAGCAACTTCCGAAAAACTTGATCTCAGGGGGGTACAACACAAGGGAAAAAGTCAAAACTTAGCTGTATATATGGTTCCGCAGACTACGAAAAAAAATTTCTGATTTTTTTGATCATATGGGAACTTGCGTGACGGGCGTATCGCTACCGTGCGCCCATGATTTGGTTATTTTGTCATTGGCGTGACGCCCAGACATTAACACATTTAGATAATTAGAAGAGATCAACATTTCGGCATCTAGTGCCAATCTTCAGTCAAATCATGCACCTTGACATGCTGATGGACGTGATGGATAAACTGCTGTCTCTGTTAGAGGTATTGATTGGACTAACGAACTGTAAGGAAATGGTTACGCCTGCCATCTGTTGAAGTTTGTATGAAACATTTCTTACTCTAACCCTGAGTGTATTGTCTCCAAAGTTCATCAAAGCCTATGCGATCTTATAGTGGCAGATGCCAACATATTGTAACTATGTAATGTGAGGTTTTCTAGTTCGATTTAAACTGTTGCGCACATATCGATTTACCGTTCTATCTAATGATAGCAAATCGGTTAAATCGTGGGTGGTCGTTATGGAGATTCGAAAAAGTTTCGAATGATTTTTCATAGTTGAGTTTACTCATCAACAACAAATTCTCCAAATTAGGTATTCTAATTCAGAAGATAGCATTTTTGATTATTCACAAAATCCAAGATGGCGCTGCTTTGGCAGTTGGCAGACATTTTCTTAAGATCCCTAAAATATTTCCTGACCAAACTCTATAAGTTTTTCGAAGGAAGAAACTCTCTAGGTGTTGTCATTCCGGAGCTAAAATTCGAAAACTCCAAGCATTACCTGAAAAACCGTAAAATTGTCCAGTTTTTCACATGCCACGACTTACCCAGGGTTTTTCCGGAAAAGCGGCCTATGAAATTTTTTATTTGGAGCCGAGACTGACGTTCCCTGAAAATTTCAGGAAGACCGGCTGTCTCGTTTTGGAGACCGACAGATCAGAAATAGCAGATTACAGTGGGGGGTGCGGAAGTAAGTCATTACATGAGGGATCAATTTTGTGAAATGAGCCAAACTCAAGAGGGTGTTTTTAAGCAAAAAGCTTTGAAAACTGTTTTTTGACGAGTTTGTATCCCGGGCTGAAGGCGAGCTATGCAACTGCAAGAGTCAAAAAACATACACGAATGAGTTTGCAAGTGTCAGGAATGGATGACTTACTAAGCACTCCCACTGCATACTGTTTTAATAAGTGTCCCATCC
The DNA here is from genome assembly GCA_029228625.1 of Pseudolycoriella hygida. Classification (NCBI taxonomy): domain Eukaryota; kingdom Metazoa; phylum Arthropoda; class Insecta; order Diptera; family Sciaridae; genus Pseudolycoriella; species Pseudolycoriella hygida. The sequence continues at coordinate 40,814,270 of CM055405.1, read as the reverse complement.
GAAAACGCGTCGTTACATGCAGATATACATGTAATGAGAAGTTTCCGGTGGGGGTCCTAACATACATGGAATGAATAATTTCCGTGGGGTGCACATATGCATGCAATGACAAGTTTTCGGTGGGACATCGATTAAAAAAAAGTTTATACAATAATGAGAACAAAAAGAAAATAGGCAGTCCATAAAAAACTGGATTATATTGAAACCGGCAAAAAAAAAATCGAAAACGGAGATAACTCGCCAGAGTGGAAATAAATGAAATTAAAACGGAGATAAAAATGACCAAGTTTAGATAAAAAAAATCATTTTTGGAGATAAAAAAATTTGTTTTTGAAATAACTAAATTAATTGCGGAAATAAAAAATCATCCGAACGGAGATAATCAAAAATAAAAACGAAAATAAATAGTTCAAATAGTGACGATAATAAAAAATCGAAAGAGAAATTAAAAATTAGAAAAGGGAGACATGAACTTAACCGAAACGGAGATAAAATATAATTGAAACGCAGATAAATAATTAAGAAATGGAGATACTATAACTTCGAATTCAATCAAAATATCTCCGTTTTGAAATATTTTATCTCCATTTCTGAATACTTTATCTTCACTTTTAATCATTTTATCTCCAAAACATTTTTGTTTTATCTGCGTTTTCAAATTTTTTATCTGCGTTTTTGAATTTAATATCTCAAGTTTATTACGAGCCTAAAAAAATGTTATTTTCAATCTCAGCCAATTTCCAACCGATTTTAACAGTCTAGACTCGTTGGAAAGCTCCTACGTCGTAGTAAATAATTTAGAGGGGGAGCCGGCAGGCGTTTTTTGAGTTTGTGGACTTCTTTTTTTGTGTGTGGGCACTGCGTCACGCCCTCCGCTACCGCTACGGGCATGATATATTTCAGTCTAAAATTCATTATTAGTTCTTCAAAAAGGGGTCTTATGCGTTTACCACGACGTTTGTAACTACCCCAATTTCGACCTATGAGTAGGTGAGGAGCATCGATCCTGGTGCTTAGATGACGAATCAACAATAAAAACGTTGTCCGTCCGTATGTCCGTCCGTCTGTCACCGCGATAACTTGAGTAAAGCTCAACTGATTTTCAAAAACTTTTTTTTCCCTGAAAGATAATTGAAATATCTTTCATGGGATTGAATCTATGCACTGTCTGCCCAAGGGCCGCCGAGCTAGGTCCGTTTAAGTGGTTTTTCGTATTTTGTACAATTTTACGACAATTTATGGAAGAAACTTTTTTAAATTTGAGTCCTTGGACTTAGCTAGGGTACTAAAAACGAGTCTCTGCTAGGGCTCTATGTGTTTTTTGTACATAACTCGAGCAAATATTTTCTGATTTTCATAATTTTTTTTTGTTTGAAAGATATGGGCATGGCCGACAATTTATGGAAAACTGTTTTTCAATTTTGAGTCCTTGGACTTAGCTAGGGCACTAAAACCGAGTCTATATTAGGGCCATACGTGTTTTTTCTACATAACTCGAGTAAATCTATTCCGATTGTCATAAACTTTTTTTTGTTTGAAAGATCTGGGCATGACCGAGAACAAACTTTTTTGATTGTGAGCCCCTGGAATTACCTAGGGCACTAAAAACGATTCCATGCTAGGGCCATACGTGTTTTTTGTACATAACTCGAGTACAAATCTCTTCCGATTTTCAAAAAAAAAATTTCAATCGAATGGTCTAGGAATGACTTACATTTTGTGGAAGAAAGTTGTTTGATAAGATGCCCTTGGACTCAGCCAGGACCCTGAAACTAGGCCCAACATGTTTTTGTTAACATCCCAACCGATTTTGTTGATTCTTTTTCTATTTGAGAGGTAACCGTGTACCGAATTATATTCATAAACAAATTAGTGCCTGTGCTTGGGGCTCAAGTGGGCCTCTGGTCGGTCCTAAGGTCGGCCTTTACCAAAAAAAACATTTTTTTGTCATATTGCAGAGCAGATTGAGGGAAGTATTTTTGTATGTGGAATTATGTGTCAGATGCATTTCATTATGTCCCTAGGTCGGTCCTAAAGTCGGCCCTTAACAACAAAATTGTTTTTTGTTATGTTGTAGAGAAAATTGAGGCGAACATTTTTGTCTATTTGGAAATCAATTTTGTACTTTCGGAAGGCCTTTCTTAAACAGTTTCTTCGGACGGGTTTTTCAATATTGCCCTCTCGGCAATTTACAATACAATTTAATGTGGATGTAATTTCAAACACTTAAGAGTTAAGGCAATATTTACTTAAGTACGTTCAAGCCGTTCCGTAACATCAACTCTGCTTGCCGCATCTATTCTGATACGTACGGGTCCCTTCATATGTTTTACTTTCCTTTTAATTTCATTGGATGCTTGATATCTACGGTGTCGTTAAAAATCACCGCGTCGATGTTTTTCAACAGGCTTTGTGGACAGGTTTGTTACACAGTTAGGGCTATTAATCGCAACGTTCAATTTGTTCTCGCCACAACAATTTTCGTCTTTTTAAATTAAACAGCAAATCGGATGCAGTTAAATTCAGTTATAATATCTCTTTATTGCAATGAACAAAAAACACATTTTGAAATATATATTTAAAAAAAATGAACAAAAAAACAGCATTTAACTACAATATCTGAATTCATAGATTTACGTATAACAACAATTTAATTTTCATATTTTTACTTTTTAATTTAAAGTTCCACTCTTTTCATTTTCATTTCATACAAAATGTTCGATAGTTTTCTTTTTTCATATTTTTATTTAAAAAAAATCACTTGGTTTTTTAAATGCATTGGTTTTACCGTTTCTTTTTGTTCGCTTTATTTATTTTTCTTTTCTTTATTATCATATCATAGAGAGCTTCTAAGCCTTCCTGTAGACCTTCCCCAGTGATTGCACAAGCTGGCTGAATATACCATCCCTTAAACGTTTGCGTTTGCGTTGTGTTTGTCGAAGTAGAACTAGAACTACTTATCGTTATTATTGGTGACAGCTCATGCAATCCGAGTAATTTTTCCAATTGTTTCGGTTCCCGAGCGCCGGGTAAATCTTGTTTGTTAGCTAGAATCAGTACTGGTACACCCTGTGAATATTTTCACTCGATTAGTTCAAAATCCAATCATCTGTGTCGCAACGCACAACATTTACCTGGTTATCTGGACATTTAGCAGTTCGCATAAGTTCCATTTTAGCCTCTTCCATTCGTTCAATATCAACCGAATCGAGCACGAAAACGATGCCGTCAGTGCATCTAAAATTATCAATTCGATTTGTTTGAAAATAATTTTCGTCATTTTTATTATTATGAGACTACGTAAATAAACAAAACGATTTTGGTCAGAGACACAACACGTAGCTCGTTTAATGAAAATTAAACAGCCACCCACAATATGAACTGCGTATACATTCTAAACGGTCTTCCGTTTAGTCACTGGACTAATAACGATTCTTGTTTGTTGAAAATAATTCGTTACGTAACTGAAGACCATATTTGTTAGCAATGTTCATTCAATAAGCGATCTCAAAGCACACAAATTTTGTGTTTTAGGAGAAATATTTATCGCCAATTGTCCATCGAACTAACGATTTTAAAATCAGCACCTTCACAAGTTTACTAAGAATCAAATCTCGCTTCACCAGATTACGTGCAAAAGTCGGAAGAGTACGTCGCAAAAATGTGAACTAGAGCAGAATCCTACAAACGAGAAATAACTGATTCGAAAACCTACAGCAACGTCATGGGGAACATCGGCTCACGTTCTGAGAACAAGCATACTCGGTTTAGTATACCCTTCAGCCAAATATTGAGCATCTGTATGGCTAAACAGTAGCCACACTGAGAAAATCGATGTCCAGCTGAACGAATCGATGTGACTTATAACTGGCACAATCCAATCAACACCTTTGTACTGGCTACTAACGCTATCAAACATCGCTCCTGCACATCTAAGACGAGAGACTAAGACTAAGACTAAGAGAATTTCAAAAAATTATGAATAATTCAGAATTACCAATTCATGACGACATAAACATAAATACATCTTCACGACATAAATCAAGACATTCACCGCTTATGAACACTCAATCACTAAACACAGACAATTTTTCAATAAATGACAAATGGTTAGAAGAATGGAGAAGCAACGCACCAATCCAGTGGCTTCCAATAAAAAATGACAATGAATGTGAAAACCCACCACGATTCGATCTTCGCCGAAAACTATGGTACAAATTAAATAGAATATGAAAAAATCATGGAAAATGTAACGACTCCTTCTACAAATGGGGTCTGTCTAATCGACTCACCCAAATGCGACTGTGGCAACGACAAACAAACTATCAACCACATCGTTTTTGAGTGACCTCTCCGTTTTTACGACGGAGATATCGTAGACTTCATAACCATATCAGATACCTCAATCGACTGGATGGAACAATCTGACTTGGAGATTTGATAAGTGAGAAAACGTGTTGGAATTGTATTAAATCCATACGACAAATAAATAAGAGCAGAATCCTGTGTTACTATCAAATTACTTAGCTCATGTACTGTGAGAGGATGACTCCTATGCAAATCATGGGCGTGCGGTAACAATGCGCCCGTGACGCAAGTCCACGAACGAACAAAAAATTAAGAAAAAATTTTTTCGTAGACTGCGGAACCATATATACGGCTAAGTTTTGAGTCCCCGCCTTGCAACGTACCCCGCGAAAATATTTTTTCTGGATTCTACGCAAAATTCTAAGGCGAAGTGTCTTTTAACTCATTAAAATCTGTTCAGTTGATCCGCAGATATGACCTTCAGAAAATGATGCATTTTGATAGAATCCAAAGTTACTTAGTTACTGGTTTCCATGGACAGGTGTCGCATTAAGCAGGTGGTGAGTGCGAACACCGGGCACTTGGACTAAGCAAGCATCTAGCTAAAATGGGACTCACCAATGATCCCAATTGCACCTTTGGCCTCGGCGAGGAGACGGGCATTCACGTAATATGTGAATGTCCGAAGTTTTCCTCACTGAGGCTTAGAACTAGGTAGTAGAAACAAAGGATCACTAGATCTGTGTTTCATGGACCAGAAATGGACGACCCCAACCTGATAAATATAATCTACTGGTTTCCATTGGCACTTGTATAAAAAACGACCTTTCCGCCTCGTGCTCGAAAACGGCTCGACAATTGTTCTTTAAATTTTGCAGGGCCTCGTCTGGGCGCCAGGGTTCTAAGAAGGCGCCATATAAAGCCCATATGTATGTGTTTAGCTGTGTAATGTGTATGGCAGCACATCTTGTATGAGACAAGGCTGAGTGTTCGAGAAAGAGGTTTGGTGTCAAAGGGAAATTTGGTGGGTTGGGTGTGTAGTGTATCGAGGTGACCGCCAAAATTATGAAAAATAGGCGGGGCTCAAAAGATATACTTTTGATATGTTGTAGAATGAGTTGAGGGGATCATTTTCGCCCATGGAAGTAGTAGCCGCCGCGCTTCGGTTTGGTGGCGACGGTGCGGCAGCTCGAAAAAAATTCTATATATAATTCGCCAAAAACAATTTTCTCACTTCCAAAAGAACTGATATCGCAACAAAAACCCTTCTTTCAATACTGATATTAATTTGGGTGACGCTTGCAGCTTCGCAACGCAAAAGATTCTTCTGAAATATTTTCACATTTGATTAAAAAAATGCGTCATAAATGCTGGACCCTCCCAACGTACTAATATTTCTGCGCTTTCAGATTTCAAATACAAAAATTTGGCTATCCGTACTCCATGCATCGCGCTAAGCAAAAATTTTGGGGTATGAAAGCTGAAAGCACAGAAAATTAATTACGTTGGGTGGGGCCGGCATTTGTGACGCATTTTTTTATTCAAATTGTGAGAATATTTCAAAAGAATTTTTAGCGTTCCAAACTTGTAAGCGTCACCCAAATTGATATCAGGTGTTTTGGAAGAAGGGACGAGGACTTGCGTCACATTTCCCTTTTAAAAAGGGTTTTTGTTTTGATAATAGATGAAGCAGAATTCAAAAAGCTTGAGCACGAAGCTTCTGCTGAAAAGTCATCGCATTCCAAGTTCATTTGCGATCTTATTTCAAAGCAAAGACAGTTCACATTTTTGCAACGTGCTTTATTGGGCGATGTCACAATGGCTCCAACAGAATCAGAACTGGACTGCATCACACTCTACCCTTAAGATTTTTTTGTTGGGATTTCAGCCGTTTTGGAAGTTTTCAGTTATTCTATTGGTTCACCCGGTTAAACAGTCGACAACTTATGGAAAATTTGAATGAATAAGTGAAGGAATTCACGCTTTTAGTACGGCGTGTCATGGTGTCGGCTTTTGACAAATTCAAGCGATGAAAAAAAGGGTGGTGGGGAGGTTTATGCACCTCATCACGAGATTTAGTAGACTTTGTGATAAATCAATGTCGCACTAAACGCTTGGACTTATCCGTAACTCAAGATAGCGAAGTGAAAGGTCTCGATCTGCCAGAGCAGTTCACAGAAATTACGAGGAAAACGGGAAAGGACTTACAAAATATCGTTTTCCGTTTTTTTATTTAAAAGTGTCCGCTTCCATCTACCCTATTATCTCACTGACCTTCGAGGAATGAGACGGCCATAGTCAGGTTCATATCATTCATATTACAGATTTTAGATATTAGATTTTACAATATTTTATTGGCCGAAGACTGGGATTAGGAGAAATGGGTATATCAGTGTCCTCACCCTAACATCCAGCCCTCCAATGGGCCTGTTGTGCATCCCACGGTCGTTCAGTACCTTCTCGTACCATTTAGGTACTAAGGAATTTACTTAGGATGTATTCTCCAAATAGAGCTATATTTTATGGTATAATTTCTTAGGAATGTTCTCCTGGCGTTTTTGTCAGCTGGGCAAAAGTACACGAAATGTTCAGCGGTTTCAGAGTCCCCAAAATTCGGCATATTACTGATGCCCATAATGAAGATATGACTATTGTGACCCGTTAGTGTAGCTATAAGCCTTTTAAGTTGTTTCCTAACCAAGTAAAGGTGGAGATTTTCGTAGCGGTTTGAGCCGTCGCAATTAGTCTTCAGCGTCTAAATTAGTTAGAGTCAAAAAGTATACCAATTTTTGTCTATGGATATCGGCGACGACTACAAAAACTTTTGATAGTCTGTGGAGGAAGTTGTGGGGATCATTTCTATGAACAATAGTGTGGTCCGCCGCTGAAAGATTCACTTAAATTGATATCAATCGCTTTGGAAAGAGAAAGAAGGACAAGTGTCACATCTCCCTTCCTAAAGGGCAGAGCCGCCTCAAGACTTTCATAATAGCAAAAAATTATATTGCTTGAACTTTTCATGGTCCACATGGTCCCTACGTACCGCGCTCATAGCTTAACACACCGGAAAATTCGTCATACATTTTCGGCTTTTTGGAAATTTTATATTGGTTCCAGGGAAGGAAACGCTTTTCCATGTAAGAGACAACGCGTCTATTCCCATCATACGAAATACAAATATCAGTAACTTGGTAATTGTCATTTGCTAATTCCATCGGTACCGTCACCTGGGTAACGAATTTCATCTCTTTCACTCTTTGAAAGAGATTTATATTAACATGAGACAAAATGCAGTCGTTACACAGGTGACATGGTAGCGACAATGTATGGGTTACCGATGGAATTAGCCCATTGTAAAAGTGACGAGTGGCAAGTCACAGAAATCGTGAGAATCGTAGCGAATACGGGAAGAAAGAATCGTAAGGAAACCCGTTTAGTACTCGAACAAGATTTTATACTTCCGTCGTTTAAATTACCTTGTATAACTTCTCCATAACGGCCGAAGTTTCTCCTGTCCACCTACATCCCATACTAAGAACTGTGCTCCTTTCGCACGACCAACCTGACCACGAACCTAAGGAAATTTTTGCCTTTAGTACAAAAGTCAAGTTTAATGATTTTAAATAAAAACCTTTTCACAATTGAATCCTATCGTTGGCACTGTATTTAAATATTGATCGAATTTAAGGCGATACAGTGCCGTTGTTTTGCCCGCTGAATCGAGACCCAGCATAACAATGTGCATTGTACCCTGTTTTCAAACAGATAATTTAGATTTGCTAATATTTTTGTTTTTTGTTTTAATTTACCTGCGTTGATGGTAGTGAGTCTAAAAGCGTACCATTTTTTCCCATCGTAGCCCCCATAATGCGTCAAGATTTCTTTTATTGAAATTCGATTGAAACCAACAACGAATTCAATTGAATTTTTTTTATTAAACAAATATTTTATTTAGCCGTTCATTGTTGTTGTGCGATTTGTTATTTGTCCTAATTTCACTTTTGTTTCTACACTTGCGTTACAGTTACTACACAAATACACAATTAGTGGTGCAATTAATATCACATTTAATTAAATTGATGATTGATTTGGTGTCAATATTTGTATTGTATTGACAATGAGAATTGTTTTATTGACTGAGACGAATGCAGCTGCCAAAGGATTTTTGGTGGGTTTTGTTGTGTTGATCGAAAATCTGAAAAAGACAGAAAATGTGCTCAGTGTTTTAAATGCAATAAATAGATTTAAGAGTCGGAAAAAATTTGAGTCTTACTTTTACGGTAGAAAGGTTCACAATATTGATCTTTGGACAAAAATATTTCCCTTCCTGCTCTAAATCACTTCTGTAAAATTTTACTTTCAGAGGCGTATTAGGATTTTCTGCGAAACTGTTATACTTTTGACGTCTATAGCAGTAGTTACATTAGCACACGATGCGAAAAAATTGCGTAAGGTTTGTTTAAATGCTTGACAGAAATAAGTTGAGCTTTCAAACATATCATATGCGATTCCTTCGCCTCGTACACTAACATAACTAATCCTTCACGTAAGTTCTTAATCTAAGCTTTTAGTGAAGTGTCGGCCCGGCCTGAAGTTTTTATATTTGCGAGAAATAAGGATAACAATTATATATGGTGTGACATAGCTATCTTCTTTTAGACATCACGAGATAGAAATATCAGACCGGGCCGATCCTTAAAAATGAGCCTGGATTCCAGAGAGATGGCGTAGCGGCGCACGCCAGATAGAAGAGCAAAATTTTATTGAACGACATGGTGTCAATGTAGAAGAAACATAACGACAAAATCTACGTCGCAAAGGTAAACAATTTGTGATTAAGTGGATTCAAGGAAACTATTCTTTTGTCTAAGATTCTTTTTTGATCAAATATATTAATGAGACAGACATGTTGGAGCATCTTTCTGAATGCTCGACTATTTTACAGCTTTGACGTTTAATACGTCATTTTGACAGTTGGAATGGATCAAGCGCCTATTTCACATATTGGCTACAAAAAAGCTGAGGGTCCCCCGAGTTTCAACTGCTCCGTCGGTGAGAGGACCAAGTGAGTTATTTT
>CM055405.1:40777916-40804385 GCA_029228625.1 Pseudolycoriella hygida | reverse complement strand
TTTGTCGCTTTTTTTCGCCGCAAATTTTTTTTGGCCGCAAATATTTTTCGCCTAAAATTTTTTTTCGTCTAAAATTTTTTTCGCCGAAAATTATTTCTTCAAAATTTGTTTACTATTTTCTTCCAAAACTACTGATATCACAACAAAAACCCCTTTTAAAAAAGAAATGTGACACAGGTCCTCGTCCCTTCTTCCAAAACAACTGTTATCAGTTGGGGTGACGCCTACAGCTTCGGAACGCAAAAAACTCTTTTGAAATATTTTCTCTTTTGATTTAAAAATTACGTCACAAATGCCGGACGCTCCCAACGTAATAATTTTTCTGCGCTTTCAGATTTCGCACGCCAAAAATTTGGCTACCCGTACTCCACACACCACGCAAAACTTAATTTTTTTTCGTGTCTGAAAGAACAGAAAAACTATAACATTCGTGACGCATTTTTTTAATCAAAAGTAAAAATATTTCAAGAGAATTTTTTGCGTCCCGAAGCTGTAAGCGTCACAGTGGGGATAACGGCTATTTCCGTGTTCATAAATCTAGTATCGTTGAAACATTTTTGATATTATTTCTGAATTTTCGCTGTAATTACTCTATAATAATGATAGATTGAAGGAAAATTATAAAACAAATTTGACACGGAGATAGCAGTTTTCCTCACTGTGCGTCACCCAAATTGATATCAGTTGTTTTGGAAGAAAAGATGAGGACTTGCGTCACGTTTCCCTTTTAAAAAGGGTTTTTGTTATGATTCATTTTCCAAAAATTCGCTACTAAAACCACGTGCTATTTTAGTCGACATTTTCGCGATATCTCTCTTAATGAAAAATGCACAATGAGATTCTGTTGCTTATAACTCAAAATTGAATTTTTCTATGAAAAGATCGCAATTCAGTTATTCCCTTTGATTCTGATAGTATCAACCCTAAAAAGTGAAAAAAGACGAAAAACATATGCACCCATCTCATGAGAAACTTTGTACAATGGTAAAAATGGAACGAAGACGATCAACTAGCAAATTTTCGGAAAATGAATTTGCGCTATATGAAGATAAAAAAAAATAGTTGTTGCTTCCAAGGCCTATAGTCTAAAAGAATTTTTCGTAGTCCAGTTTCGTTGGCATTCCAGAAAATCCCGCCACCCTTGTTTTACAGGTCAAGGCATATAATGTGCCTACAAATTAATGTAAATAAATGAAATGAAGGAATTCCCATCAATCTTTTAGCGCCGATAACACCGGGCCGAAACGGCGCCCGGAATATCCAAATTTCTCTACAGCATTTGCAAGCTTTAATATTTAGATTTGATCGCTGATAAGTTAATTCTCGAGTGTACTGTCGTCACTTTCTAATCTAATTTGTTGAGAAAGTTATGTCCATTTTTTTGTTTTAAAAAGTTCGCAATTATACAAAAAAAACATAATCAAAGACCCGTACGTATCAGAATAGATGTGGCAGACAGAATAGATGTGGTAGACAGAATAAATGTGGCAGACAGAATAGATGTGGCGAACGAACAATAAAAATGAGAACACAAATCAATGTTTTAAGTTCTTTCAGAACTATAAGAATTTAAAAGACCCATAGAAATTATCCAAGGTAATGTCAAAGGTCCCACCGAAGTACGTCTCTTGGCATCTGAGACCTTTATTTTTCACTAACATTCTAACTGCCATAGTTCTAGAGATATAAGTCATCCCTAAAATTCAAGAAGTGTCCATATCCCAAGGATTGGGCCATATTTCCCCAAAACCCTGAGACATGTGTTTGCTAAAACTCGATTCTCTACAACTTTGCCTTTGGATGCAACTTTCTACCTCTCATAGTTCAAGAGATATAGCTCATCCTTCCAATTCTAGAAGTGGCCATATACCAGGATTGGATCATATCTCCCCAAAACTCTGAAGCACGTGTGCGCTTAAATTTAATTCTCTACAACTTCGCCTTTGCAACCATATTTCTAACTCCCATATTTCTGGAGATTAGGGTCATCCTGCCCAATTATGGAAGTAGTTTATACCAGAATTGGGTCATATTTCCCCAAAGCCCTGAAACACGTGTACGCTTAAATTTAATTCTCTACAACTTTGCCTTTGGCAGTAAATCTCCATATTGCATAGTTAAGGAAATATAGACGAAAAACTGTTTTCGTATATGGCCAAGAAACTCAATTTCGTCCATTACATTGGTCCCAGAGCCCGGACCCGATTCCCACAAAAATTTTGTCCCAGTTTTGTGACATCAAATGCTTTCATTTGACACCAAAATAAGGAATTCCCGTGCTATACTTGCTGAGATAATTTCATGTCCAACTTCCACTTCTTCGACCGTATCTCCGGAACCACTAGGCCGATTTTGCTCATCTTTGAACTTCAATCATGGGAGGCATGTACCTTTAAGGGTGATCGGTTGAGCCGTTTGAAAAAAAAAAAGTTAAGGCGGACAGACAGGCGGACATTTTTTTTATTGCTGATTCGTCATATTTAGACGATAATAAATGTATCATCCCTACTCCCGCCTCGATCTACCCCATGTTACATTAAAATTGTTTGTAGTAAACGCATAGGACCCTTGTACTTCGTACGAGTCCAAAAATCCTTCTGCCGTGCAAAGTTTTTCTAATCGAATTTTAAATAATTTTTATAAGAATAGGTAAAGTTTCCAAATGTTTTTACCTACGAGACATTAATCTAAATAAAATTCGAAAACTGTCTAACTTGATTGCTTCTAGCGTGAGATCTTTTAGAACTGAGCCAACCCAAACTAATTATTTGAAAATATTTGACTTTTCAAATAGTGAACACACTCAAACATTTTATCTTTCTATCAATGAAAAGCTCATGAAAAATCTTATTTAAAAAAATCATTTACTTTCACTTCATATTTTACAAGAGTCGTCGTTTTATTTAAAATGTTTTATCCAAAATGGAAATGTAATACAGCCGTTTATTATTGCCCTATTCGTACGTAGGAGTCTGAATGTAATTAATAAAAAAACACGCACGTTGCATGCAAAGCACGTCTGAATAATAATTATTTTTACAAGTGTTCATCTTCCATTTCGAGGCATCGAGTTAGTAACAAAACGGCACAGAATTCATAGCATTACGTGGATTTTCCTGCAATTCAATCATTTGAAAATGAATGTTCGTTTATTTCCTAATTGGTGTTAAGCCAGCTTTAACGTTCAGTCGCCAAGAATCAGGTTTAAATAACACCGTTTGCAGAAAGAAATCCTTCTTGAGAGCAATACTATAATTACTGAAAAATTTGACTGTGCTGACAGGGCCTTGTCTAAGAGGTATATATACCAAACCACACTTCAAAAAATAAAAACCTCTGCCTGAAAAATCTTACATTTACATTTTAAAGACGTTACCAAGGCAATGTTGCTCTAGAGCATAAATTTCATCAAACTTCAGAATAAAAATTGAATTAAATTCTTGTAAATTTATTCAATTTACATCAATATCTTCAGAACCTTTTCAACATCGTCAGTGGTATAAGAAATTCCCCGAAAATATTTGTACTAAAAGAATTTCGAATAGAAGAGATAAAATATGAGAAAAACTATTAGCTGTTGCTTGAGTTATTGCGGTTTAGCACGCGGCAATCGTAAGCGAAAGGCACTATTTCAAATTAAATTTAGTTATTTCTTCTTCATAAGAAGCTATGTTTGTCTTTTTCACACTTCCATTCATAGAGAATCGTATAAACCATCCAGTATCTTGTGAAAGGTCCGATGGCAAACTTATCGAACATTCAGAACAGTTTCATTGCTCGTATAGAAAAATACGATTGGCCACCACAGCGCTGGGATAGAATCTAGTATAATCGTCATGTTTGCACTATCTCGGTTCGTAGCTACTTCACTTTAGTTACATTGTTTTGGTAGCCTTATTATAACGAAGTTGGTTGCAGTAGTGATAAGTAGTGAAATATGTCCAAGATTTTCGATGAATTTGTACTGAAAGTATTGGTTTTTCAAATTTAATTTCCAAACCATGTTCACCTATCTGCCGTAATTTGCATAAGAAACTCAGTGCGAAAGAGAGAAAAAAAAATCTATGCAAAAGTCCATACAAAATTTTTTGTCTCTTTCACACTAAGTTTCTTATGCAAATTAAGGAAGCTATTGGCATACGCGCAACTTCATGGTTATTGAAATACACTGATATAATAAGAGTGAATTTGTTCGACAAAATAAAGTGCACATTTTACGATGTACTAAATGTCGATGGCACCGCTGTGGTAGCCAGCGCTAATTACGAATATTTATCGGCGTGCTTGATTAACCACTTCAACATATGGAGTACTAGATGGGAACACTCCGTTTATTATTAAAACTTATAACATCGAGGATTAATCAATGAATTAGCTGTGGGGGACTTTTTTTTATTTTATTTTTATAATTTGCTTGTTTTGCAACATTTAACAAAAAAAAAAAAATAAATATTTTTTTTGAAATTTCTTTAAATTGTTTTTTGGAAAAAAAAATTATTATTCTTTTAACCTTTGACTAAATTCCATCACATGGTGCCGGACGTTAGGAGAAGCCTGAAGAGAAAAATGTCCCCCTCAATTTTGTCTACTTCATTCCCAAACAAAATTTGAGGGTCTCAAATAGTGTGTTATGCGTGTACTCCTTTATGTACCTTAGCCTCTGACCACTTACTCCTACATCCTGAATTCCTTTCCCAAGGATCCTACCCGTGGTGACATCTGTTACAGTGTGCAACCCCACGAACGATCAGGTAACCAGCCCTGGTGTAGTAATGAGGGTCACTTGGCATAAGGATGAGGGGGGCTGTCATCGGGTAGTATATTATCGCTACGTATAGATAGGGCCGAAGGCGACGTAGTATGGTGGGGATGATCTCAACAGCAAGAGACAACGGCAGCATACTCAGTCCTAGTTACTATCACTCACCAACCCGCGTGGGGTTTTAATGCTAACAACCCCCAAACCATGAGAAGAAAGATCGATCATAGACGGCCCTTAGTTCGCGGTAGCATGTTACCGTCCTCTGACTCTGGCAACGGCCAGAGGAGGCTTGTAGATAGTGCGAAGAATCCCCGGAAGGTTGCCACATCAAATTAAATATTGCCACGTACAATTCCAAAACATTGTCGTCAAAGGAAAAAATGATCGAAATGGAAGCTGAACTAGAGAAAATCAAGTGGGATATAATTGGAGTGAGTGAAGCAAGGAAACTTGGTGAAAGATGTCTTAAACTTCATACATCTGGACATACATTCTTCTACCGAGGAAGTGACAGTCAGATGCTGATACACGGTGTCGGATTATTTATACATAAACGATGGTCTAACCGAATAACTCACACGAAAAGCATATCCGATAGAGTAATATATGTGTGCCTGAAAATCAACAGCAATTACAGCATCAAAGTAATACAGGCATACGCTGCTCCCACATCGACCCACAACAACGATGAAGTAGAAACGTTCTATGAAGACGTTACGAAGGCCATGGACGAAAACCGGACACTTTACTTAACATATCATGTAAATTCTATCCTGAAATAAAATATGAAATGAAATGAAAAGAGTCTGAAACTTCTATTGGGAATTTCAGCTGCGATCAAAGAAACGAACGCGGTGATACATTACTCAATTTCCTCCAGCAGCACAATTTGGTGTCAATGAACTTATTTTTCACCCGAAAGATTCTACGGAAATGAACTTGGGCGAGTGCAGATGGTGTTACGAAAAAAGAAATTGAAGTGATCACCGGATGGTACGCGCGAAGGTCATGCTAAATACACGGTTCCGACGGTCGAAAATGGTGAAAAAAAATGACATAATCGATGTGCAACGACTGAAAGAACTGAGTGAAGAATTTGCAACCAAAAATTAATACTGAATTGAACAACAAGGTTGTCGATTCAATAAAGGGGTTAAGGAACCCATATGCAAATCGACTCACTTGATGAATCGAAGCTAAGTAGAGAAACAATGAATCTGATATCAGGCCGGGCGGAGTTGATCAAGAAGGAAAAAAGACCCCGGACAAAAAAAAACCGGACAAAATAACCCCCAGAAAAAAAGTCCCGGACAAAAAAACCCCCAGACAAATATCCAGATGACCAATAATCTGTATTACAACAAGCAAGGCGTCGCGCCGCCGGCCTAAACTTTATGGGGGAAAAAAAGCGGGGGCAGTGCAGTGCGGGGTTTGGGGCAGTGCCCCATGCTTGTAAGGCCGCCTGCAGGGCATATTGTATGTCCCCGCAAGCGCTGGGGTTTAGGGGGCAGAGCCTCCTACATCATAAAAACCACATTCTTTTTTAACATTTCATTACTTCTTGAAACCGGACAAAATAACCCCCCCCCCCGGGGGTTTTTTCGTCCGGGGTTTTTTGTCCGGGGGTTTTTTGACCTAGAGCCACGAGGAGTGAGATCTTGGCCATAAACTGAAATTGGGTCTCGACAATCAGACTGCTGAAGTGCTGCCGAGGTAGTGTCTATATTTCAAGAATTTTATCAGGTCAGGTCAGATCAGATCAGGTTTTTTCTTTTCAGGTTTCAGGTAATTTCAGGCCAGGTAAAAAAATTGAAAATAAGGCTCAGGTCAGATCAGGTTTCAGGTTGACCTGACCTAATTCTGAGCCTTATCGAATGCTGTTCAGCCTTCGATTAGCTCTCATAATTCGGATTCAGTTCGGAATCACCTGCGATTCAGTTTAGAAACAAGGTTTTGTTGAATGTGAATTTGTTTTTGTAATTTCGACTGAATTTTATTTCACACGCCGACGTTGCGGAAGCATCGATTAAGTGGGAAAGTCCCAACCACAAGTGCAGTGACAAACATTAATTCATATTGGTGTAACAATCAGCCTACAGAGAATTTACGAGCAAGGATAACATTTGCTGGTATAAAAGTTAAACAAACAATAAACAAAACCAACCGTCCGTCAGGTTGATTTCTTTGTATTAGCAATCGGCATTTCGTGGTAAATGACAAACCGATTGAAGACATAACACGTGGAATGAGTCATCTATTAATATAGCGATGGAAACGCAGCAATTACAAATTCATGCTCCATTAAGTCATTTATTATCAACAGAAAGTAATCGAATCAAAATAACTGTAGAAGAGTGAAGATTGTATGACATTAACCACAAATTGATATGAGACGCAAATCACCGATAATTTTATTAATATTTTCAAGATTGCACGAATGCGCTAGCGAGTCTCGTTTTCATTTTTCACAAGTGGCCAATTCTCAATGATAATATTATTTAGCCTCTTTACAAGCTATATCATGATCAATGCACTTTCTTTTCGATGAAATTAAATTAAAAAAAATCAACATCTCATAAGTGGATAAGCTAAGTGTATCCGTATCGTAAAAAAAATCATATCAAGTCGATGTTGATGCCCTTTTTTGTATTCTTGAATGAGTTAATCTTTCATCTGATCAATTCATTGTAAGGTGTATTTAAAAGCTTGTTGTTAAATCGATAAATTTCGTTGCTTGCAGACGAATTTCTAAAAACGTTCATTGCTGGCGTATAGCTATTTTATGTTCTACAATTTCGTATGTAAATAGCTGTAATGATGAAACGGTAATTTTGTAATTTTATATAAAAAACGAAAGCTAAGACCCGTACGATCCCGTAAGAAATGTTAAGGTTTATGATTATGATCTTTATGATTGAATTAAAGCATAATGATGCAGTGAATTCAGGTCTGTATAGTGACGTTGTCGGCTCAAAATCATAGTGAATTTCATGACGATTCGCATAAACCTTTAGATTAGATAATCTTTGACTGATATGAAATTCACCATACTCTGACAAGACTAAAGTCAAGGAATGTAAAGACTGTGTGTAAGACACTAAAAAAAATTGAAAAAATCCCTTCAGCAAATCCACCTCTTAATAACTCGAGACAGGCCCACTCTATTGTCTTTTGAAACTGACGTACTAAGGGACAGTTAAATTAACTGGTTATTAGAAGTCAATGTCGAAATTTCTATACAAAAGTTTGACAGTGCCTACGATGAAAATTGGTGGGCTTGTCAGCTTATGAATTTCAACATCGGGACGGGACGACTCAGTGGTTAAGTACTAACCTTCCACTAAAATCATCCGGGTTCGATCTCTGTGACAGATAATTTTTCTAGGGAGTAGCGTCCTAAAGTTCACTTAATGTGAATAATTTGGGTAGCTGCAGTGTGTTTGGTAGGTACATACAACGATGTACACATTGAATTATTCGTATGACGTAACACAAATACAATGAATTTGTGTAAATATGTGTAGCCTTCATTTAGGCGAGCTATTAGTAGAGGTGTGTGGGTTGACCTTTTTTCCAAACCCGACGCGAACCGAACCCGAATAAAATAAAAATTCAAACCCGACCCGAACCGAACCCAATCAAAAATGAATTGTCAACCCCGATCCCGATCTACTATAAAAAGTCAACAAAGAACCCAAAATAAGTGCCATATTCAACTGCGTATTGTCTGTCTGTGCTTACAATGAATTTTAGAGAAAATTAGTCACATCAGAGGCATCGATTAGTGTAAGGAGCATTCATAACGTACGCACGCTCCTAGGAAGCGATGAAAGAGCTCAGGAAACTAACCGAAAAAATTTAGTAGATTAGAAACGGATGTAATTTGCTTCACATTTTCAAAACATTTAATAGTGAGTAAGAGTTCTTTGTTAGAAACCAGAATCTGAACTACATTTTTTCGTGTCGGGTTTGGTTAGTTGATGTCATCAAACCCGACCCGATCTGAAAAAAAAGGAAGCGAAACCCCGACTTGACCCGACCCGAAAAAAAACGAAAACAAAAAACTCGAGCCGAACCGATTCGGGTTCGGTTCGGTTTTTTTTCGATTTTCGGGCGTCCCTCTAACCTCTAGTTTTTAGTTGTGCACCTAAGTTTCTCAATGAGTATTCGCATAATTCCTGATCTGGCCGTAACATTTGACAGATGTCGCACTAAACGACTGGATAGACCGAACAAAAAACGTTTTCGGTTAGTTTCGTGCCTAACTTTCAACTAAATCCGAGGTTTTTCAACATTTCTTATCGTATGGACAGACAACCGACAGAATTCTTAATCGGATAAATACAAACGTAACGGTAGACGCCTTCGTACGAGTCTAAAAACAAACTTTTTTCTACCTAAATTATAGATTGATCTATATTTTGAATAACAAATGTTTCTATTGATAGTTCTATGAAACGGAATATATACACAAAAATCGATAAAAGTCAACGAAATTCTGTTTTTATATTTCTTTGAAAAAGCAGCCAAAACATCCAAAATTAACTTGTTTAGATTATATGACAAAAAAATTATATGCCAACAACACCGAACGATCCATTTACGAACACTGACTGGCTAAAAATATCGATTTTGAATTTTCTGCTTTTGTACGTTGCATTTACAATTGCTACAGATCAAAGTCCATCGCCCAGCAACGAGAGTTAATAAAGGAAAATGTCAATCAGAGACGCATTAAGTCAAGACGAGAAATTCGATACGAAATTGTATCGTGTAGTGATGACAATTTAAAAGCTTGCCAAATGGAACCAAAAAAATATTTTTATAGACACAGTTCTGCATTGTTATCTAATGGTGGGATCTAACATCTAAAATTGACCCATGAAGAAAATTTCGGGTCGATAAATGCGGCACAATATAAAATTTAAATGAAATGAGATTAGAAATTGTGATATCTTTTCCATGAGCTGTTTGTGAGAATCCACTTGTATATCGTCAATAAATAAAATTAGAACATTATGCAACAGGTGGCAAAAAGTTAAAATAAGGCAATTCACTTCAAACAAATATGCGGAGTATATTCCGTATAAACCGCATATTTCGTATATTTCGTTTATAATTTTATAAATTTGACAGAACTGTCAAATCGATGGATCTTCTATTTTTTTTCACAATTATTGATCCAAAAATGACGCCGGATGAAGATATTTCTTATGAAATCCAAAGATCTGATGCTCCCGAAGCGAGAGACAGTTAGCTGAAAAAAATTGTTTTTATAAAAATATATGCGAAATATGCGGTTTATGCGGAATATACTCCGCATATTTGTTTGAAGTGAATTGCCTTAATGTCCATTTGATGTGTGAAAAAGATACAATCCACATATTTGGAAAGGATAACGGCATCTAAATTTCAATATTTTGCACTTTACGTACGTTAAGTATGCAAATAAATTTCAACAAGATAAATGAAATCGGAAATTTTCAACGAAAACGGTAATTTCCAACGCAAAAGCAAAAATTGAATGAAATTTCCAACAAATTGTACAGAAATTTTCTGTTCGCGAAGAAGATTCTCAAGGGGTTTATAAAAATATAGTTCGACAAATTACCAACTATACAATCTTGTCTTCAATCAGATCACAAGGGTGTCACTTGCTATAAAAATTTACATCGTATTTACACCGATTTTTTGGAGTTTTTGAATTTAACCTTCATTTTATAGAGAACTAGTCAAAACCCCCGCCCCTAGGGGCTACGCAGGCTTGTTGTCTATTCAGAGAGTTAAAGCAAATAATTTTGATATTACCGCTAATAATACTAAAATCGAAGTGGGCGAGAAAGGCACTATAAATCAAAATAATTTCCTTCGCCGTTCCCCGTTCCCCGTATTCAACTTTCCTCGTATTCCAAGTTCCCCGATTCCACTTCTTCCGTATTCCACGTTCACCGTATTCAACATTCCCCGTGTTCCACGTTCCTCGTATTCCACGTTCCCCGTATTCCAATTCCCCGTATTTCACTTACCCCGTATTCCACTTCCCCCGTATTCTACTTCCCCCGTATTCCACTTCCCCCTTATTCTACTTCCCCCGTATTCCACTTCCCCCTCATTCCACTTCCCCCGTATTCCACCTCTCCCGTATTCCACGTTCACCGTATGCAACGTTCACCGTATTCAATTTTCTCCGTATTCAACTTTCCCCGTATTCCACTTTCCCTGTATTCAAAGTTCACCGTATTCAACGTTTCCCGTATTCCCCTTTCCCCGTATTCAACGTTCACCGTATTCAACGTTTCCCGTATTCCACTTTCCCCGTATTCAACGTTCACCGTATTCAACGTTTCCCGTATTCCGCTTTCCCCGTATTCAACGTTCACCGTATGCAACGTTCACCGTATTCAACGTTCACCGTATTCAGCGTTGCACTTGCTACGTATTCTACTTTGACACTTTGCTAAAGAAATCGATGGTCTATCTCTTATACCTTCCTCGAACTTCCAAAACCATCAAAACTGACCACATGTTTAACTGTCCGACATTTTCGAAGAAAGCAACGCCGTATTTCCCATACATACGAAAATACTTAAAAACTGATTTGACACAAATTTTTCCAATTTTGGCCATTTGTCACCGATTCTACTATCAGAACACTTAGACTTTGTCGAAGAAACCAACGCCGTATCTCCCATACATACGAAGATACGTTTGAAAACTGATTTGACTCAAATTTCATTGTAACACAACATCTTGACTGATTTTTGGCCGATTTTCAATTTTGACCCGTTTTTTACCCATAACTCCCTTATATTAGAACAATATTCCATCCCGGAACATGTTTTCTCGACGTTTTGCACCATCCCCGACAACATATCAAAAAGTATTTCTTTTTTCCTCCTCAGTTTAGACGCAAAAATAACGGGATTGTGACCGACATAGCCCTTCTCAATTCAGATTGATTTCTTTTTTCGGCTTGTGGAGTGGTTTTTCTGGTAGATAATCGAGCCTAGATCAACGTTTACGAAGATCATTTTTCGAAAAAATGGGATCTAGTTGGGCGCGGATGACTTTTGTTCTTCTAATTCAAAGCGTTGGCTAGAAAGGGACAGATACAGTTGGGCTCTTTCTAATCAACGCTTTAGAATAGAAGAACAAAAGTCATCCGCATTTACCTAGATCCCATTTTTTTAGAAAAATTATCCATCCTCGTAAACGTTGATATAGGATTGATTATCTACCACAGATGCAACTCCGCAAGCCGAAAAAAAGAAACCAATCTGAATAAAGAAGGGCTAATACACACACAGTCAAGCAACAAGAAACTATAATCACTCATAAAGCCGTATAATGACAGCGAGGTGTGCAAACATGAACATACCGGATCTATTCATACGAAACTGGACAAGCTACCATGTTTTGTACTACCGGCGAAGAATCAAAAACCAATAAGCTACCATGTTTGTCACTTTCACACTAACATTGAATGATTAGAGAATCATATAAGGTGTCCATTTCTTATGAAAGACCGGTACAATGGAAGGGGTAAATGCAAAAATAATTAATTGCAGTCGACGATAATATTTCTTTAGCTGAAGCAATAAACGAAGGCGGGCCTGCGCTGCTCGAAACGATAAATGCATTGTCCAATAAGTGTATCGAAAGAAAGTAAAACTACCAAAGTTTACTTCTACGACAATTATTTTCGCAATAAATAATTGCGCCAGCCAATGAAAGATAAGAATTCTTCGATGAATAAATTGGACGATTCGATAAAACAATTTTAACGAAAGAACACTACTACAACACTACTAAACATTAAGTATTTTACTTTTGCTTCAAGTAAGTAAGTAAGTAAGTAAGTAAGTAAGTTGTGTTATTTTTTGTCTATATTTACAGTATGTCATGGGTCACAAACTATTTACGATTGAGCACCACATATATTTACTCGTTGGCCCACCGAAAACTTGTCATTACATGTATATGTGCACCCCACGGAAATTACTTATTACATGTCATTCATTACATGCTATTCATTACATGTAACCCCCACGGGAAACTTCTCATTACTTGTATATCTGCATGTAATGGCGCGTTTTCGGTTGGGACACCGAGTAAAACAGCATACAGTGGGGGATGCTTAATAAGTCATCCATTCTGGATAATTTCGTAACACTCGCAAACTCGTTCGTGTATTTTTAAGCTACTCGCTTTAAAAACTGTTTTTTGACTCGTGCAGCTATATACCTCCCCTTCGGCTCGGGATACAAACTCTACACTCGTCAAGAAACAGTTTTCGAAGTTTTTTGCTTAAAAACACCCTCTTGAGTTTGGCTCATTTCACAAAATTAATCCCTCATGTAATGACTTATTTCTGCATCCCCCACTGTAATCTACTATTTTGTGGAAGGGATCCTTTTGAAAAACAGTAAAAAAACGTCCGTCCGTCCATCCGTCAGCACGATAACTCGAGCAAAACTCAATCGATTTTCAAAAACCTTTTTTCCCTGAAAGGTTATTGAAAAATCTCTTATAGAATTGAATCTGGGCACTGTCGGCCCAAGTGCTACCGAGCTAGGGCCGTTAAAGTGGTTTTGGTCTTTTGTATACATAACTCGAGTAAATCTTTTCCGATTTTCATAACTTTTTTTTTTGTTTGAAAGACCTGGGCATAGCCGACAATTCATGGAAGTCTTTTTATGAATTTGAGTCCTTGGACTTAGCTAGGACACTACAAAGGCGTCTCTGCTAGGGCCCTACGTGTTTTTTGTACATAACTCGAGTAAATCTTTTCCGATTTTCGAAAAAAATTTTTTGTTTGAAAGATCTAGGCATATTATTAAAGGAACTTTTGCCTATGGTTAAAGCTTAAGGGCCTCATGTCGGTTCTAACCAAAAAGATTTTTGTTGCTATGTTGCATAGCAAATTAAGGGAAACAGTTTTGTTTATGGAAGTATGTGTCTGAGGCCTCTACTTAGGGCCCTAGGTCGGTCCTCAGGTCGGCCCTAGACAAAAAAATAGTTTTTTTCTGATCTTGTGGAGAAAATTGAGAGAAATATTTTTGTCTATGAAAGTATTTGTACGAGGCTTCAACTGAAGGCCCTAGGTCGGACTGTCGGTCCTAGTCCAAAAAAATGTTGTGCAGAAAAATGAGGTGAACATTTTCATCTATTTGGGGATTAATTTTGTGCTTTCAGAAGGGTTTTTTACACCGTTGCTACGGACGGGTTGCCCTATCGACAATTTCCAATACAATTCAATGTGGACGTAAGGCAATATTTACTTAAATACGTTCGAGTATTTTCGTAACGTCAACTCTATTTGCCACATCTATTCTGATACGTACGGGTCCCCTGCATATGTTTCATATACTCGTTTTCTTCTTTAAATTGTTGTTATCTCTTTTTTCTTATTAGAACATTGACGTTATGACATTAAATTTAGGATCGAGGTGCCGTTTGGTCAATATTTTTTGTGGTTACTCACGACTTGCTTCCATTCATTGGAAAATTTGTTTTTCCATGACAGAATTTTTCGCATGTCCTTTACGACGTTGCTCAAAAATGCCATTAAAGTTGTATTCAAAGCAAACCGAGTGTGTCATAAACATTTGCTTGGAAAGCATTGTCAATAGACGGTAGTAATTGGGGCTCTGTTTGTATATTGCAAACACTATGCGTTTTTCCTCGAACATAAAACGGTGTCCCCGTGGTTTCTTGCCTACATTTCTAAGTATTGAAATTCTGCAATTTGAATAAGTAGGTTTCGGTTTTGCAAATTAATAAAAAAAATGTTGCAGACATTGTGTAGTACTGTTGAGGTTATAACGGCTTTTGACATTTTAAAAATATGGCGGCAGCTCATCGCAAACAAAATATGTTTCAGCGCTAATGCCACTATAACTCAAAGCGCTGCAGTGCAGACAATTTCTGAGTGCGAGTTGGGTATCGGTGGAGTAAATATTGCCTTAATTCTTGTAATTACGTCCACATTAAATTGGATTAGAAATTTCCGAAAGGGCAATATTGAAAAACACGTCCGAAGCAATGTTCCTGTGATCCCTAAAAAAGCTCAAAACTTAAAAGAAATTAAGAAAAAAATTCACTTAAAATTTTTTTTTGTAACAGGTTCGATCATAGAACCGACCTTGAGTTCTAGAGAGGCCTCTGACCCATACTTTGATGGACAGAAAAGTTCGCTTTTTTTCTCTACAACATTGCAAAAAGAACCTCATCAATGAAGGAATATTCACGAAAAACGACTTACACTTGTCACTTTGACAGCTGTCGCTTTGATAACTATAAGAAAGTAGCTAGAGTAATTTTCTTGACAAAACAAATGTCAGAGTGACAGCTGACACTTTGACAGCTGTCACTTTGATAAGTATAAGAAAGTAGCGGTAGAGTAATTTTCTTGACAAATCAAATGTCAGAATGACAGCTGTCAAAAAACGTGCACAGACATACAGCCAGAGCATTCCTATAAAGTAGCTACCGCTACTTAATAAAGATGGATCATTCGATCAACGTGTGATGCAGCAAGATTAAACATCTTTCATGCAAAGTTGAAGTTGGAAACACACAGGCAATTTGAATTACAGTGCCTATCAATTGTGGCATTCATTATTTTAACAATACAGCATTCCCCAGAAATAAACATTTTCGTGTAGCAAAAGTTGTATTGCCGAATTGAAAATGCTGAAGATTGACAATTCAAATTGCTAGTGTGCTTGCAGCATAAAGTGTGAATGTTGGGCGTAATCGCGCTTAATTGCTTTCATCCGGATTATTGATGGATTTCTCAGTGCTCTAAAATCAAATTCTAAAGTGCGAAGGTATTGTACACTGAGAGGACATGACAAGCAGCATCTTTAGCAGTGACGAATGTCACTACGTACATTGATAAATCGGTTGCGGTTTTCTCAAAAGACAAATAATTGGCTTTGTATACTTTCGATCAACTGAATATGAATGTTTTGATAGGATTCCCAGGTTAAGCTAGCAAATTCAAGGTGAGAATTCCATATCATATGTGACACCAATATCTCTTTTCAGCCCGTTTCACTTAATGTATCTGTTGATCTAGTTATTATTCTAATTTTGTTTTTGTAGCTCATTTGAGTCGCTACACACGGATATCTTTCGATCTGATTCTCGCAGTACTTTGAAATAAATGAATCGAAATAGAGGACAAGCAGAGGAGTCTAGCCTTACGTAATTTTTGTGTTCCGATGCAGCACGTAGTAGTTTACTTGGGTTTCTGTCATTTCCACCGTGTTGTACTCGAGGGGGAAACGACTTCTTTGATAATCCAGATTAACCGGGTGATTAACCAGTGATCAACAGTGATAAACCAGGGCTGAACTTTAAGTAGTTATGAAGTAGTCACACTTAATCCCGGTCAATCACGGAAGATCATTAGTTTACTTAGTGGGGATTAACCGGTTAATCAAAGTCGTTTTCCCCTCGGTTATACCTAGCATCGCGACGTCGAAAATTCGTTTACTTATATGAGATTGATCGATTTAGATCCGCACACACAATTGTAAGGCATATTGCGTCCCACTGTCGACAATAACAGTTTTAGAAGTGATGTGACTTTTCGAAGCAACAGGCAGTTCATATTTCAAAACTCGGCCATTCCAAACATTTTTTTCTATCAAGGACCGAAAAGTTCGGTTCTGTTGTCTTTGAGTTAAGCAATGAGAAGAAAAAAATATTTTTTCTTAATTTGTTTTCTGTCATCATAAACTAAGTAAATTCTTTTTGGTTTTGTTATGCTGGTAGTGCACACACCACAATAGCGAACGGCAATATTTCATGTATAATAAAATAATAGCGCATAATCAAACAATAAAAGAATGGTGCTGAGTACAATACTCTCATTACTCGAGTCAATTTCGAAACAGACTTCATCGACACACAACTCGAAGTCTTTTTATAATTGTTTTTAGGTATCTACTGCTTCACTTTTCTATACATACACAACGTCTGCACTTTCATTGAATTTTATCTCATACAATTGAGTTGATGATGTGAAAATTAATGAAGAAGAATTAAGCAGAAAAGGGATTTCATTGTTGTCTACGCATTGATAACGAACGAGCAAGTGGAGAAAAATATATACGAAAAAGAGTTTTTTTTCAGCTATAAATGTTACGGATGAGACCTATAGTCATATCTTGATTTCAAAAACAACAAAAAAAAAAGATTCAGCAATTACCTGTTATGTGTTTTGAAAACGGTTCTACTTTTCCAAAGAATAACAGTCCAATCCGATATCGCTAATTGTTATTTTATATTACAAACTGTAAATATTCAGGCAGTTTGTTAAGTTTTTTTGTCTAAACTATGATTTTTATTGACATTTCAACTCCACGAAAGAAATTGTAATGTGCACACAGAAATCGAGGACACCAGTAGCGAAAAATCACTTTCAGCTATTATCATTCACAGCATTCGCAAAACGAAGCACAACATTTGAACGATAATCAAGATTGCAAATGAAAATCTCATCGACACACTAACTACATGGAAACGTACATGTTCACATCATTTTTTTTTTCGTCTATTTCTTCGTTGACCTATAATTATCTACTTTTGAATATTAATTTTGACTTTTTACATTATGAAATTTTTAATAAAACACTGGAAAAGCATTACGGTAACGTATGCGGTTCGCGTCTATTCGTATGCTTTTCATAAATATGGACTGAGATTGCCTCGTATTTGTTGGTAAGTTTCAGTGGTTCTATACATTGCGAATAAATTCAGCTCACTTACTCTTTCAATCAAGGCATGATTGTGAGAATGAAAAGAAAAAAAAGCACTTGTCTGATACGCTTTGATGGAAAAGTGTTGCCAGAATCTATTCGTATTTTTTACGAAAAAAACAAACTGACATTTTCGATGCATTGAACTAAAATTGAAAACATACGAAAAGTTTTGTTAAGAGGAGAACCGATCAGATGGCAATCAGTCCTTATAATATAACCTGCATCGCTATTTTGTTTAAAAAAACTTCATTGCATTTTAATATCATCTTTCAGTCATTTAAGAGGCATTTATTTAATAGCTCGGACACCCCATGCTCAAAAAAAAAAAAAATTTGAACTTTATTTTATTAAGTGTTGGTCGCACTTTTTCCATTAATTAACATTTTTCACTTTAAAAAACTATTTTCTATAACCCTTGCAAACATTTCCAGATTTACAAACACCTCAACCTTTCTATTATTATTTTGTATATTCACCTGAAGCTACTATTTGTAAAAAAATTTTTTTGCAAAAATTCCCTTCCAGAACTTGGTTCTGGGTTTTCGATTTATTGTTTACACACTTTTTACTTATTAAAATTAATTTGGAATCGATATGTAAACAAAGTAGAACAATTTTTTTCTTCTTCTTTGAACAAAACGTTCGAAAATATTGACTGCTGAGTTCGAAATTAGCGCAAATGAAAGCGCGGGTACCATACCTTTCAAAATTTGAATCGATTTCAAGTATACCAGGGTTGGTGTCTCAGATAACTTCGAAAATTTCGCTAAATAATATAGATGGCAACAGTCATGGGGTTGTGTCTAAACTAAATGGTATGTTGTCCGAGCTTTTAAATAATTCGCTCTTAAATATTACTTTGTTATTTAGGATCCGCAAAAAAACCTCTTACAGAGGAGGTGTGACGCAAGGTGTCTGCTTACAAAAGTTCTGAAATCAGAGGGGGGTGACGCACTAAGCTTTGATTCGCAAAAAAAAATTTAAACAAAATTACGTTAAGTTCAAAAATTTGCGTCACAAAGCCAGACCCAACGACGAAATAATTTTTCTGTACTTTCAGTTTTTACGCTGCAATAGGATAAATTTGGGGTCCTCTGATTTCAGAACTTTTGTAACTGGAAGAAAATAGTTTTACTTAAGATGCTTAATGCGCCACACTTTTCTGATTTCACAACTTTTGTAAGCAGACATAAATACTTTCGTCACACCTCTTCTGTAAGAGGTTTTTTGCGGATATCAGTACTTCTGTAAGTTTGTAAGCAACTTTCTAGCTGCCATAGTTCTAGAGGTATGAATCATCCCTCTGCATTCTGGAAGTGGCGTTATCCCGGGATTGAGCCATATTTTCCCAAAACCATGACCAGGGGCCGTTCATAAATTACGTAACGCTGAAATTGGCATTTTTTTGACGTAACGCAAAAAATGAGAAAAAAACGTCGAAAATAGTGTTTGACACTTTTCTTTCAATTTCCTTCCGCAGTCATGTGATGTTTTTGTCAATGTATTACTGGTTCCAACGTTCCCAAGATTCTAAGAGCAGAACAACAATCTACAAAATATGGTTTGTTGATTTTTCTAAATAAGGTGTATTGTGAGGTCTATAGATTCGTGCAACTGTCGGAACAACATCTCAACTGTTTTCGCGGACTAATTTTTTTTTTATTTCTTCTGAAATTGCAATACACTCTCTAGAACGAACCAAGGATGTGACATAAGTCAAATAAATGATTTCGGTGAACAACCAACATGACATTAGATATTTTGTTTTGTTTTATTTTGTTTTATTAATAAAAATCGTACATTAAATGTTCAGGAAACTAAAGACATTAAGCTGGAAAAACTATCTAATGTTTCTAAAGCGTTATTGAATGGCTAAAATTAGTTATTGAATGGTAAACACGGGCTCTACTGAATAATTATGGAACTTAGTGAAGATCTCATTTTATTTAGTTATTACCCATTCTGTAATGAAGAAATATTTTTTCCAATTCAAGTGCACTAGTTTCCTGAATATCATATCTACGAATTTCATTAATAAAATATAGGTTCAACCCCATTCTTAGGTTAATAATCATCAAAACGTAGCAAACGTCAAACATTAGATTTACGCAAAATATACGCGGCTATGGAGCTGCATAACTTATGCAGTCGTGTAAATCCGGGAAGTAAAAAACCCTTTTTTGTTTCTTCATTATGTGCATATTTTTCGATTTCGATTTAGATTTCATTACAATATTCAAGGGAGGTATAAGGTCTGGACTCTAGAAATACTATGTGCATGGCTAAAAACTATTTCAAAAATTTGTTTGCACAATATGTTACGAGACGTATACATCAAGCGACGCCGAAATTCCGCATGAAGATTGTTTGAAAAAAAACGTGTTTTAATTTTTGTTTGTTTACACGCTATGCATTTTTTGTATTCTCGTTGAATTCACGTTGCATTCACGTCCTTGTCGCTATCTCTTTCAAACTTCAATACTCAAAATATTTCAAAGAAAGCATGAGAAATTTTCATACATTTACGCTTTCTTTTACCTTCTTAGAAGTATTTTATACCTGCTGTGTGTTAGTAGTTGTAACAAAATTTTTTAAATTCCTTTTTATTATTCTCGACAAAATGCCCATGTAAATTTAGAAAACAGAGTAGGGTGAAAACACCGGTTACGTGCTTGTTTAGAAATTGCTTATTTTCTTTTGTTCTCAAAAAAGAAAAGGAGATAGGCTCTTAACTAGCACGGGGCTCGTAACCGGTGCACTTACTCTAACATAGGAATTTTTGGTAGACTCGACAATACAGTGTGGTCGTTTTACCTCATTTATTTTTGGTAGACAGATGACGCTGAAAAAATACCATCTACGAAGTGAAATCTCGAGTAAAAAAAATTTGCGTAATGCGACGTCTCGAAACCTCACTTTTTCGCACGATTCAGACATGTTTGAGACATGTCTACATTTGTAGCGCTTAAGATCTTGAGATATTTCATACATGAGACATTTGTGAGATTTTTTGTGAGTATTTTTTGAGGCATTGAGACATTAATGAGTTTTTTTTGTGGCTCCTCTGTCAAAGTATACACCGAATATCACGATGCATTAGAAAAGGCACTGAAATTTATAGACCTGGATGTTAATGATGAAATGTGTGTTTAGGAGATTTTAATCTAACCCTTGTTGATTGGATTCCTGACCGTTTTAATGACAATATCGACTGCATTGATGACTTGATCAGTGGTCAAGACGAATCATGTGAAAGCAATGTGATGCTCCCTACTAAAGTTGGTGAAGGAACGAAAGCTGATATCATCTATCTAACCTTCATCAAGTTAACAGCGTTCGCAACTATTATGGAAAGATTTTGGACCTCGTCTTTTACAGCTTGAGTTGAGTTGTTGAGTTTATTCAGAAAATTTTAAAACATTGTTTACAAAATCATTAAGTCTCAGTGTGCGCATGCACCTTTAAGAGACATTAAAAATGTACAAAGGTTATCTTAAAAGATATTAAATATTTTTGCAAGCATTTTTGCAAGCATGAAATAAACTAAAAAAATTTGTTAAAATATTGTTTTTTTTTTTTTTTTAACTAAATTTTACAAACAATTTTAAGTGATTTAATACATCTGCCTTTGGAAATTAATTCGCTAATCATTTTTTGTTTATCTATTTACTATAATTTATTGTGTTATTTAAAATCAAATACAATTCGAAATTTAATTAATCAATCTTTGATAAACAGTTAAGAAACAATTTTCTGGCACTCAGAAGCGATCAATTAAATATTTTTAAAATAATGGTATCAAAGAACTAAGGGAAATATGTTGACCACTTCACAAGAGACAGTTTTTTTTTTTTTTTTGATACATTCAATCAAGTCCATTGGTTGGACTTTTAATTTTTAAACGACAAGACGTGAAATAGATTGGATTGGCTGAGTTGAAATGAAATGTATTCTATCAGCTTGACAGCATATCATTAACATTTATTGTTTGCCAAATATGATGGATGTCTCAGTAAAAATTAAAACGAAAAAAATTTAGTTTCACGTTTAAGAAATACCACAGCAGATGATTTGTTAACCTTGGTCATCATAAGTTTTTGTTTCAAAAATGACACCACAACCTCGATTAGAATGGTGTCCTTTGGAATTGATTTACTGTAGGTCTGTATGATGATCAATGTAACGGAGTCCAGAACAATATAAAACCAACCAAACAATGAAATGGCGTTGAATATCCCAGTCCAATGTAAGGTGATTCATGTTTACAAGCAATATTAAGACCAGAGGATAATTGTAAGCGGCATTTTAGGCATCAATTTTGTATACGATAGTCACATTTGCTCAAACAATAGCAGACGCTCATTATTTCATTGTTGCCCATTGTTGACCACATGGTTTTGACGATAATAATTTGGTTGCAATTTTTTATTAAATTTGATTATTAAATAAATATGAATGAATATATCGCACCAAATAAAATCACGTATAATCGTCCGATTTGGGTTTAGAAACTTTAAAGGATTGTAAGAAAGCAGATAAAAACTATAATCAATCACTTCTTTACAAACACATAGTTGGTTAAAAGAGCAACAAAAAGCATGTCTGCTCTCACTGACTACTTGAACTGAACTGAACTGAACTTGAAATGAACAGCAATCCGAATAACGTCAAAGTCATTAAATCTGATGTTCCTATGAGTCGAATTGATTTGTATCACTATCCTATCGAAATAGTTATTTCAACAGACTTAGTTGAAAGAATCGAAAATGCTAAAAGTGAGGAATCACAAAGTGAATTTAACTTCAAAACATAACCAAAGACCCGTACGTATCATAATAGATTGACAAACAGAATAGATGTGGCAAAGTGACTCGAACGTACCTAAATATACAAATAAGCAAACAATCCAACGTTTCTGTTCTATTATAAGATCCATAGAAATTACCCAAGGTAATGTCAAAGGCCCTACCGAAGTACGTCTCAGACCATTCAAATCTAGAAAAGCTTATATCCAAGGACTAAGTCGTTTTTCCCCAAAGCCCAGAAAAACGTGTTCGCTTAAATTTAACTCTCTATAACTTCGCCTTTGGAACCAACTTTCTAACTCTCATAGTTCTGGAGATCTGGGTCATCCTGCCCAATTATGGAAGTGGTCATATATCAGTATTGGACCATATTTCCTCATAACCCTGAAACACGTGTTCGCTTAAATTTAATTCTCTAGAACTTCGCCTTTGGAACCAACTTTCTAACTCTCGTAGTTCTGGAGATCTGGGTCATTCTGCCCAATTATGGAAGTGGCCATATACCAGGATTGGGCCATATTTCCCCAAAACCCTGAAACACGTGTGCGCTTAAATGTCATTCTCTAAAACTTTGCCTTTGGAACCAACTTTCTAACTCTCACAGTTCTGGAGATCTGGGTCATCTTGCCCAATTATGGAAGTGGCCATATACCAGGATTGGACCATATCTCCCGAAAACCCTGAAACACGTGTTCGCTTAAATTTAATTCTCTATAACTTCGCCTTTTGAACCAACTTTCTAACTCTTATAGATCTGGAGATCTGGGTCATTCTGCCCAATTATGGAAGTGGCCATATACCAGGATTGGGCCATATTTCCTCAAAACCCTGAAACACCTGTTCGCTTAAATGTAATTCTCAACAACTTTGCCTTTGGAACCAACTTTCTAACTCTCACAGTTCTGGAGATCTGGGTCATCTTGCCCAATTATGGAAGTGGCCATATACCAGGATTGGGCCATATTTCCCCAAAACCCTGAAACACGTGTTCGCTTAAATTTAATTCTCTACAACTTTGCCTTTGACAGTAAGTCTTCATATTGCATAGTTAAGGAAATATAGACGAACGAAAAACTGTTTTCGTACATGGCCAAGAATCTCAATTTCGTCCATTCCATTGCTCCCAGTGCCCAGACCCCTGTACCGATTCCCACAAAAATTTTTTCCCAGTTTTGTGACATCAAATGCTTTCATTTGACACCAAAATGAGGAATGTCCGTGCTATACTTGCTGAGATATTTGCGAAAAAGCTTCACCGACCTTCGAAAAACCATGTTTTTGGTCACTTCGTCGACCATATCTCCAGAACCACTTCATCGATTTTGCTCATCTCGAACTTAAATCATGGGAGGCATGTACCTTTCAGGGAAAGAAAAGTTTACGCTGATCGGTTGAGCCGTTTGGAAAAAAAAGTGGAGACGAACGGACAGACAGACGGACAGACGGACAGACAGACATTTTTTTGATTGCTGATTTGTCATATTTAGACGATAATAGATGTATCCCCCCCACTCCCACCTCGATCTACCCCATGTTACAATAAAATTGTTTGTAGTAAACGTATAGGACCTCTTGTACTTCGTACGGGTCCAAACAAAAACAACACGGACTATACAACCCCGGGACAAAATATATCAACTTACACAATTAAATACTTATTTGAGGGGCTCTGCGGCGATCTTTCTTATGCCTGTGTCAGGCTAGATTACGCCATAAGAAGCCCGCTAGGGGTCTGCCCCTTAGAGCCCGCCAAGGAGTTCTTCCCCCTGGACTGTAACAGAGGGGGTTGCCGCCCTTCGTGAACGCCTTTTTGTGGTCTCTTATTACATAATTTTATCTTATTCTGTTCAGACTACTTTGTCTTGGGGTTATTTTGTCCAGGCAATTTTTTCTGATGTTATTCGGCGTATGCTTCATATCTTACTAGCATGGGGTTTGTGCATCTCATTCAAGAAAACCGAAAGCTAAAAAAGCAGTTTTTCGATCCCCCTCCCCCTCGCATGCATATTTTCATACATTAGGATGTATGGCAGCACGCTTCTTTCAAGCCCCTCCCCCCCTCTAGTAGCCTACGTGCTTTGTGAATTGCTTCTATTTGAATTCGATATACTTATACTTTGATATATATCGAAATAGGACTGAACTTGCCAGAGGTCTGAGAATCTGCGAGGGTCTCTAATGCACCTCCGTTGCAGAAGAAACGTACAAGTGGATAGCTCCACCGCAAAATGTGCAGACTTATTTTCATGAAATATTTCAACTAAGCAATGCAACTTTGTGGAGCAAAATTTTCTATTCACCAAAAGGAAAGTTCGTTGTGAACCTTTTTGTTAATAAAAACAAGTCTCATTGGGTTAATAAAACGTAATGTCATCAACAGAATGAAATTTCTTTGGAAAAATATGTCATTTTTATCTTCTGAATTCTTTATACAAATTAAGAAACGTGACTTAATGTTCAACGATGTGATTTTATTGTTATTGACTTCCGTTGAACATAATAATTACTTTATTAATTGTCGATTAAACGTCGAGAATAATAAAAACTAAATGTGAACATTATGTTCGACGAAAAGAAAACTATTAACATTTCGTTTGCAGTTTCGTGTGTTGATTGTTTAAATGTTGCTTTCGTCGTAAAACAGCCATTGAAATTATACTTAAATTGAATTAAAATGAAATGAGTTCCCTTTGTTGCAAAGGAATGATACGGCATGGCAGTTGCACCGCACTATGAAAAACATTTGGAGATGGAGATGAAAATTTTTCGACCATTGAGGGTGGATCGGTTCATACACAAAAAGGCTTGCTCCTTTATTACGTCGCACCGAAAAAATAGTTCGATACTGAAAATATTTCAAAACATAACCAGAGACCCGTACGTATCAGAATAGATGTGGCAAACAGAATAGATGTGGCAAAGTGACTCGAACGTACCTAAATATACAAATAAGCAAACAATCCAACGTTTTCTGTTCTTTTATAACTGTAAGAATTTCAAAGATCCATAGAAATTACCCAAATTACCAAAATGAGGAATTTCCGTGCTATACTTGCTGAGATATTTGCAAAAAAGTTTCATCAACCCTCGAAAATTTCATGTCCGACCTCTACTTCTTCGACCATATCTCCGGAACTACTTGGCCGAATTTGCTCATCTTCAAACCTGAATCATGTGAGGCATGTACCTTTCAGAGAAAAAAAAGTTTAGGCTGATCGGTTGAACCGTTTAGAAAAAAAAGTGGAGACGCACGGACAGACAGACGGAATTTTTTTTTATTGTTGATACGTCATCTCTAGACGATAATAGATGCATCCCCCCTCCCACCTCGATCTACCCCATGTTACAATAAGATTGTTTGTAGTAAACGTATAGGACCTTTGTACTTCGTACGGGTCCAAAAATAAAACTATTACAATTGCACTCAACGCAAAATACATGGAAACTTTCATTTACCGACAGTCAAATTCAGTTATTCGAATAACACAACCTCGAAAATAACGAGAACAGAATATTAGGGAACTTACAGATATTCATAAGGACATTTTCTCAGGTTATTGTTTTGCTTGATAAGAGAAACTGTCTGTCATTTATTGCTGCGCCATCCGATACAAACAAAATTAAAATTTCGGAAAATTAAAATCAATTTGCTGACTTAGATAGATTCAAGAAAAAATTTGGCGGATATTTACAATATCACCAGATGTAATTTTGAAATCTCACGTTCGCTTTTTTTACCTTGCACAGAAGCATATTTTGTTCACAGGTGGCGGGTCTGTCGGGGTTAGGACCGAATGTCCAAAAAAAATATCCCCGTGGACAAAATATCCCCAGACAAAATAACCGGACATAATAACCACAACTTTTCCATAAAAAAAGGACAAAATATCCACGAACAAAATATTCCTACTTAAAAAATTAAGAATAATCAATGTGAAGTGTTCTTCGCGCCGCAGGCCTGAAATAAACAGCAAAAAAAACGGGGTCGAGGGGCGGCAGCCCCCGAAAAGGGGGGATATCCCCCCTTGCGGGGTCTAAGGGGCATAGCCCCTAGCGGGGTTTAGGGCAGCGCCTCATTTACAAAATTTTACTACGAGCAGGAGGCAACACAGAAAAAACAAACCGGTGA
>CM055405.1:40752040-40777416 GCA_029228625.1 Pseudolycoriella hygida | reverse complement strand
GTCTAGAGGTAATAAGAAAGCTGATAATCCTAACGAAACGTGTGATCTATTTGCTGAGTTCTTCGAAAACGCTTATGTAGCTGACAATGATACTAATTCTAACTTATCGGCAAAAATGAACCCCATAGAAAAGCGCATTGCCATTGGATCAATTTCTTTTGAGATCCAAGACGTTTTGAACCATTTGAGTAGTATAGACACGAGTAAGGGTGAAGGTCCTGATAAAATCTCTCCGATTTTATTAAAAGCCTGTGCTGAGAGTCTGTCATCACCGCTACTTCGCATTTTCGACTCATCCCTCGAAACTGGAAAATTTCCAACAAGATGGAAGACTTCTTATATTACCCCAATTTTTAAAAGTGGTTCTAGAAGTAATGTCGAAAACTACAGAGGCGTAGCCATTCTACCAACAATAGGAAAACTATTTGAAGCCATCGTCACCTCTATTTTATCCACAAAGTTCAATCGAATAATTTCAAAGTCACAACATGGCTTTATGAAGCGCAGATCTACAGCGACAAATTTAGCTGAATTTGTTAGCTATGCTACCAAAGTTATGGAATCTAGACATCAATTAGACGTCATATACACCGATTTCCGGAAAGCATTTGATAGAGTCAAACATTCGATTCTTTTGCACAAGTTGAACCAAATAGGTGTTCATTCGAACTTGCTAGCATGGATTGCATCTTATCTGAATGGACGTTCACAATTCGTCAAGCTAGGGAATTGCTCTTCTAGAACGTTTAACGCGACCTCTGGTGTTCCTCAGGGTAGCCATCTCGGC
Source organism: Pseudolycoriella hygida (assembly GCA_029228625.1). NCBI lineage: Eukaryota > Metazoa > Arthropoda > Insecta > Diptera > Sciaridae > Pseudolycoriella > Pseudolycoriella hygida. The sequence goes on along the minus strand of CM055405.1, from coordinate 40,776,629 downwards.
CCTCTCTTATTCATACTATTCATGGACGACGCTACTAAAGTCTTCTCTACGTCAGTTTACCTAATGTATGCTGACGACTTGAAAATTTTCATGAGAATTAAAAATGTTCTTGACGCAAGTGCTCTTCAACGTGACTTGAACAGGTTTCTGCAGTGGTGCAAAATCAATCAACTTTATTTGAACGTCGATAAGTGCAAAGTAATCTCCTTCACTCGAAAAAGGTCCAAGATTGAGTTCGGTTACAATATCGATGATGTTGCGTTGACTCGTGTTAAGGTAATAAAAGATTTGGGAGTAAACACATTGAATATATAATTGCAAAATCTTACTCAATGCTTGGCTTCGTTATGAGAACTTGTAAGCAATTTAAGAATATTAAAACTTTAAAAAGTATATACTCTGCCTATGTCCGCTCTTACTTAGAATATGTTTCAGTTGCTTGGCATCCTTATCAAGACACATTTGTTGACAGGATTAAATCAATTCAGAAAAAAATTTTTGATGTACGCACTGAGGCGGACGGTGAAGCGGGATGAAAACCACAAGCTTCTGCCATGTATTGAAAGATGCGATTCGATCAACATCGAAACACTCGCCCGACGCAGACTCAATGCCTGCGCACTTTTTGTATCCTATCTGATGAATGGAACCACCGACGCACCGAAAATCAGAAGCAAGATCAGGCGAAATTCCAGACCCACTTGTGCTGATGATTTTCTCGAAGTTGACAAACACAGGACTAAATATGGTCTTTATGAGCCTATCAATAACATGTGCATGGCATTTAATCGCTTTTCATTACTGTGGTTTCAAAACATACCACGTGAAACGTTTAAGGCGACTATTAGGAAATTGAGAATCACATAAACTGAATGGTAAGATCAGAATTTCATAAACTGAACCTCTGGTTCTCAATCTAATCAACAGCTGATTAGTCAATTGGGTCTCACGACTCTCAAATGAAACTCTAATGTAACTCTAAGTCACGTCGACTGGTGCAAAAATAACTAGTCAAGGCGACTAGTTTCCGCTAATCCCTTTTGTTTCAGATGGACCATTGCTACACGAGACGTTGGTGCCTCATGGATCGACGCGACGGGCTCTTCAGTTTTCAGTTTCAATTTACTGCTACTCTGCGATTAATTGGACAAGATGCAAAAGATGGCTGTCGACTTCGACGGGTCGACCGGATCGTCAGTCCATCTTCGGTTTTGATAAAATTTTTCTTTTTACTATTTTTAAATGTGTTCATTGTAAATGTAATAGCCAGTAAGCGATAGCCGTTGGCCAAATAAATAAATAAAATAAAATAAAATTAATTTGAGTGTTTATGAGGTGTTCAGATATCTGTGAGACTTTTTTGAGTTGTCGATGAAATATTGTGATTGCGATTCCCGCCCGTGAAAAATGTATTCAAATAGACTTTGTTCTGGGAATGATAGATGTGAGGCCTGGGCCCAGTAGTGAGTACAGTCGTTAGAAAGCCTATAGCCATCATCCTAGCGACATCCTAGCGGAGTCTGAGTTTTATGCCTATGTGTATGAATTAATTTGCAGGATCGCTTATAGCCAAATTGTTCATTTGCAAAGGATTCATCGATTCGTCAAAAACAAAATCAACCCATTGCCACATCTGTCATTCCCAGAACAAAGTCTATTTGAATAAATTTTTCACGGGCAGGAACTTTGTCGGGTTGCCGTCTGGGAAGGAAGGCCTCGACCCATTGGTGACTCTTACCAGAGACAGTTCTGGGTATAGGCTTTGTAACGACTGTACTCACTACTGGGTCCAGGTCCAGGCCTCATATCTGTCATTCCCAGAACAAAATCTAGTTGAATACATTCTTCGCGGGCGGAAACTTTGTCGGGCTGCCGTCTGGGAAGGAGGGCTTGGACCCATTGGTGACACCAGAGACAGTCCTGGCTATAGGCTTTGTAACGACTGTACTCACTACTGGGTCCTGGCCTCACATCTGTCATTCCCAGAACAAAATCTATTTGAATACATTTTTCACAGGTGGGAACTTTGCCGGGCTGCCGTCTGGGAAGGAAGGCTTGGACCCATTGGTGACTCTTACCAGAGACAAACCTGGCTATAGGCTTTCTAACGTCTATACTCACTACTCGGTCCAGGCCTCAGATCTCGCTACCCCTGAATAACTTTTTTTTGAGACATATTTCAATGGAGGGAACTTTGTTAAATGTGTTAACTCGCATAGATGCTTCCGAAAGTAGAGTAAAAAATAAAATTGAAAGTGTATTTTATCAACATTTTATTAAAATAAAAATCGGATCCGAACCGGGGACCCCTCACACGTAGAGCGCTGATAAACCCGTAGCCCTAAAGGGGCCCTTGTGATTGATGATTTAATGACACAATATAAAGATTTGGCTGAGATAATACAATTGTGAGAGAGTGACGAGGAGCCGTTTACTTTTCACGTACTGACCCTCTGACCACCATATCCTCTCACGGGTTAATTTCACAGCAGTAATTTTTTTTGCTGATATCGCGTGTTTTCATTTTTTTGATTTTCGATACTTTCTTAACAACATTTCTTACATCCTATTTTCCCTTGTAACTAAGTCTTTAGGACTCATATTTTCGACTAATTTGATATCACGTTTTCATTGTATATCTTTTGAGACCAACATTTCTTATACAAACATGTGCTTTTAAGTATACTTGCTATGCTGTTTTCAACATTATCGACATTATCTCTTTTTTCAGTGTATTTTTTGTACGGAAAACCTTGCAAACAGCTGAAACTTGATAACAAGTAAATTTATAAGCACACGACCGAGGTACATGTCGCTGTAACCCCACCCCCTTAATTTTTTTTGGGAGGGCTCAAAACGAAAGGGGCTGCAACTTCCAAGTTTGGGGCTGTGACTGCTACGTTAGATTAGATTAAGGAGTGTGGAGAGATCTAGTTCTCTAATCCTTTGTACCACACTCTCCTTCCTTCGTTTATTGCAGAAGTTTACAAAATGAAGGTTATAAGAATTTTAAAATTAACAATTTCAGTTTCGGCGGGATAGTATGAAAAACTTCCTTCTTCTATAACGCTATGTAAGTCACAATGGTTGAATGGTTGTAATGTTGATCTGTTACATTGGTAAGCTGTAGTCACTTTTCCAGAAGTAGGACCAATTAAGGCGCATCGGCCAAGATCCGTGTGAAATACCTGGGAAGCCAAAGGGAGATATTTACCATCGTATTGAAACGTGTAATAATAATAATCTGCCTTAACAACCCATGAAGGGTTAGGGGCTAGATCATTATTTACTAGTTTCGCTACTTTTTGTGGTTCTACTATTTGAGATCCTTTCATTACCGGAAAGTTTTTACTGTGCCAGTGGTAAGCTGTGCGACAAACCCAGTGCCATCCATGAGATGTACTAGGAACGAAACTAGTAGGAGTAGAATACCGGCACCTTCCAACAATGCCTTTCACCGGTAAGCCGTACGATGGCGCTACACTCAACTTCACATGACTTGAACCGATTCAATTAGCTTTGTTTTGTTTACAAATCTAACAATCGGAACAAATCTGTCTGCGGCTGAGTTTCGAACCAACGCACTGGCAACTCGATCTCATAGTAGCAAGCAGACGTGTTAACCACTACGCTATCGAGTTGAAACGTGTAGCTTCGGTTTAAAAGTTGACTGAGTAATATTTACAATTGCTTCACTTAAAGCACTTTGTTGTAACTTCGACGACTCAACACTCATTTACTAATATTTAAAATTGTTTACTTAAGAAGAGCCGCACGTAGCAAACACTTCAAGACACACTAATATTTAAAATTTTTCAGTCCGCGCAAAATGTAACACATCCGCACGCTGCTACGTCCCAAAGCTGACTGAATAGTTAACTTATGCAACCGTGTGCTAAGTCCTTTTTAGGCACACGATGTACGCAATGTACACTAGCCAAATTCATTTCAGATTGATTTCTTTTTTTCGGTTAGTGTAGTTGTTTTTCTGGTAAATAATCGAGCCTAGATCAACTTTTGGGAAGACAATTATCGGAAACATTAGATTAAAGTGGTGGGGATAGTACTTTCGTTCTTATATTCTAAAGCGTTGGTTAGAAAGAGGCACCAACGCTAAACAACGCTTTAGAATATAGGAACAAAAGTCATCCGCCCACCACCTTAATCCAATATTTTCGAAAAAAGATCTTTCCAAACATTGATCTAGCCTCGATCCATCTACCAGAAAAACAATTACACAAGCCGAAAAAGGAAATCAATTTGAAGTGAATTTGGCTAGAAGTTCAATTGCTGTTATTTTGTTTTTCATTCTATAAAAAACATTGTACATACTTAAAACATGGAAATAAATAATACTAATAATAATAATAAGCACTTTACGTAATTTAGTTCCACTTTCACTTAGAAACTACCCCTATGTTACAGTACTTTAGGTACTTTACGTAATTTAGTTTCACTTTCACATTAAACATACGCAGCGGACCTTCGACTATTGCGGCGTAGTCCAAGAATCTAAGAACATTTACACAAACGGCGAAGAAACAAACACGAACATACGCAGGGGACACGTACGCAGCAGAATAGATGTTGCAAAAAGATTCGAAATGTTGCCTTAACTCTTAAGTTCATGAAATTACGTCGACATTAAATTGGATTGAAAAACCCGTCTGAAGAAACAGCGCAAAACCCCCTCTAAAAACTTAACAAAATCTCAAAATTTAAAAAAAAATCCACTAGATCAAATGCAGTTAGATATAAGCGTAGTCTTAACTTGGTAATGGTGCGTCGTAGGCTGAAAAGGAGTCCAAATTCCAAGTTTCCAAGTTTTTGACCAAATTTTTGAAAAATAATGTGGGAATGAAATTAAATCTGAGAAGAAAAATTTTTAGTTCACGGATGGGACTCGAACCCATAGCCTTCCACTTTGGAGTAGCGAAAGCAGCGAACGCAGCCCGGTGCCTTTTCACGCCTGCTTCACCATCCTACTTCCTCAAGTTGTAGAACTGGGAATAGTGTAGAGTATATTATTGACCAAAAGGATTTTTTAGAAAGCTTTAGAGTATAACTTATAAATGAAAGAAGTTACACAACTTATCACAGTAAAGATATCGAGGCATCAAATTTGGGCTTTAAAAAATGCCGTTAGCCCTGATAAAGACTGTATTATAAAACATTGTACTTACGCCACTTTGTTAAAATAAGGGATGTCTATCCGTCAACGCAACTGGTAGAAACGCGTCTTACTTATTATTGCACGTCCTTGCCTGAAGCTCATGGTAGACATCCCAGATTATCGATCATCGATCAGTTAATAGACACGATGAGGTCGAAAATTTAGTCTAAGAGACTACTACAGCGGAACTTCACGCCGGGTCATATCCCACGTTGCTAGCCACGGCGTGTTGACAGCGATGATTCTCACGGTAATAAGTAACCGGGTAATCCCACGTTGGCGTGTTGACAACGATGATTCTCACGGTAATAAGTAGCCGGGTAATCCCACGTTTCGCCTGTGGCTAGTTGAAGCGCCTTTTTAACGTGGCTTTACCCCACGGGTTACTTTTTTCGTTGGCATCAACCATCCAAGGCCTTTTTAACGTGGCTTGGCCCCCACGGGTTGCTTTGTCAAATGTCAAATTGTTTTTATATTTTTCCAGTAATCTGTCATTACTATAGAGTAATTACAGCGAAAATTCAGAATTTATGTCAAGAATGTTTCAACAGTACTAGGTTTATGAGGACGAAGATAACCGTTTTCCCCACTGTGATGACATAAATGATGATTTCGACATGCTTGTTTGCGTTTTCGATGAATATCTTGGCCGGGTGATCAGCCCTAAACGCAGGGTTGGTCTCAATCGTCAGCCCTTAATTAGCCCCTTTGGAATAGCTCGAGAGCAGTCTACAAATAATGACCAGACAGTAGAAAACACATTTGACATGATTCGACCCATTCAGCCATTAAATGCTCGAGTCCAGTAATAGCTCCAAACTTGGAAGTTGCAGCCCCGTTCAGCCCTTAACCAGCCCTTTTCGTTTTGAGCCCTCCCAAAAAAAAATTAAGGGGGTGGGGTTACAGCGACATGTACCTCACGACCGTATCTTATTTTCTGTTCTCACTGAGTCTTCAGGGCACATATTTTTTTTCTGCTACACTTTTCGTCTATCAGGTCCTTTTCTATTACTTCCATATTTCGTCCAGAGATGGATCCACCTTTTTTTATAAATCGCTTTCTGAAATGAGAAACGGTGAACATGTTAATTTTTTTAAATTACCTTCAGCTTATGATTTTTCTGGTCACCCATCCAAGTACTCCTAATGATGCTTAACCTGAATGTTGGACTGCCACCTGTGCTTCTCTATTCTGCTTATAAATATACCTAAATATACCCATGAAGGGTTAGAGGCTACATCATTATTTACTACTTTCGCTGTTTGTGGTTCTACTTTTTGAGATCCTTTCATTACCGGAAAGTTTTACAGTGCCAGTGGTAAGCTGTGCGACAAACCCAGTGCCATCTATGAGATGTAACTAGGAGCGAAACTAGCAACTCAATCTCGTAGTAGCAAGCAGACGTGTAAACCACTACGCTACCGAGTTGTTACAAATTTATAGTTCTTATTTTGAACCGTTGTTACAGATGAGTATTTTTATGAGGTACTGATGAGACGTTTGTGAGGTTTTTTGTGAAATGTTTATAGTGAGACATTGGTGAGGCTTTTAATATTTTTTCTTAGTTTTTGATGAGATGTTGAGATTTTTATGAGTTACTTTTTGATACTTTTGATACATTCCATTAGATTTGGTTGAACAAATAATTCACGATAGATGGAACAAAATTCAACAATTCATTACAGCATCGAAAAACCATTTTTATTGATAAGACGGTTTCGCTAATGGACACGGAATACGACACAATTGCAGAACTCTCTAAGAAAATTCACCACTCCTTCCGAGTCGAAAAACAACTTTATTTATTTTAAATTGTGTCTTTAATTTATGAAAAATATCCAACTAAGTGTCGGGTGCTATGCACTCATCTTCAGGGACTTTTTTCGACTGAAATACATATCTCAAAATAAATCTGATACATTCTTAGAGAAAATTCAACAGCATACAACTATACCAAAACCAGAATTCATGCAGCTCTTAAATTTTGTCACCCGAGACTGCAACCAATTTTGGTATAACAACGCTATGTATAAACAAATAGATGGACTACCCATGGGCTTACCGTTGAGTCCTATTCCTGCAGATTTGGTAATGGAGTATGTGTTAGAACAGGTCATAGATTCTAAGTGAGTGCTCAATCCATCTAGGTAAATGTACAATGAACTAAAGAATGTGCATGCTTCTGGGTAAGTACAAAATCCATTGAACTCATTGTGCAAAGATTTCCAGTTCGCACACTATTTCCACATAGTTTGCACACTATTTCCAGTTCGCATACCATTTCCACATAGTTCGCACACCACTTCCAGTTCGCACACCATTTCCAATTAGTCCGCATATCATTTCCGGTTCGCACACTATTTGCACATAGTTCGCACACCATTTCCACATAGCACACCATTTCCACATAGCACACCATTTCCAGTTCGCACATCATTTCCAGTTCGCAAAATTGACGGTGTGCGAAATTCCCCGTACTCAAATAATTTGCCCCAATTGTTTCACACTGTGTCCTACAAATCCCCCAGTTTTCGGCTAGATGGTTGAATCCAAGGTTCGATATCCATCTTTAGCATTTCACAAAGGTCTTTATATCCCGCTACCGTTGAGGTTTCCGCTGAATCTAACTGAAATTTCATTAGGTGATACGACTCACATTTACCGGCTGATAAAATTTTCATATTCAACATCGTGAACAACTTTGTTCCTTTAGAATTCACTTGATAGATGAAATCCTCATCGTCTCCCAAGCAACCGTTTTCTTCGATTTCTTCGCCGTCACACATTGTGAGGCTAAGGACTTCAGGCGGATCAGTCTTACATCTTTCGTACAGAAGACGCTAGAAGGACTGATAGATTTCTATATCTGACTCTTTTCTGCATAGCCTGGTAGCCAAGGTAGAGAAATCATTTGAGGGAGGGGAAATTGCACTTGGATGTTTCATGAACATTCAAGGCGTTTTTGATAACACCAACTTTGAGATCACTCGACAGGCCCTAGAAAGCAGAGGAAAAGCATCAACGGTGACGAGATGGATCACTAGCTTGCTCAAGAACAGGGTGTAGTGGCTCGACCCCTACTTAGTTATTGTAGTATCGACTAAGCACTGAAATAATATTATAAAATGTCAACAATAAAGAAATCATTATTACGTTGATCCTATAACTGCAAAGGTGTGTTTTATTACAATTCTACATTGGGGACGAGGAAAATCATTTAATTTGATTCAAGAATGAACGGAAAAAGTAAGTGTAACTGCTAGCTGGTAGTACATACAAACAAGCTGCTGAACAAGTATTAACATTCGGTGCGAAGAGACGCGAATTCAATTTCGTGACGTGCGGATTAAATTCTGCAAAAGGAAATGGAAAAATTGACCAGTGCGGATTTACTTCTGCAAATAAAATATTTGAGAAGGACATTTGGAAGTAATTTTTTTTTATTTAAAACAGATATGACGCCATGGTCCATGGGTCCACAACCATTTGATTGCAAAGACCACAGCTGTGCCACTGATTGGAAGAATTGGCTACGTGGTTTTGAACTTTTCGCGGATGCAAGGGGAATGCCGGATGAAAAAAAGAAAAGCTGGCTTTTACACTATGCGGGCGCGAAGGTACAGTCGATCTACTATCATCTACCAAGCTCATCGAAAGAAAGTGAACGGTCAGCAAGATATCAATATCGAAAGGCAGTTGAAAAGTTGACGGAATACTTCGCACCAAAACAAAATACAAGTTATGAACGTCATGTTTTCCGGAATTTATTACAACATAAGGACGAGCGAATAGATGCTTTTGTCATGCGATTGCGTACACAAGCAGATAGGTGCAAGTTGGGCAGTCGGGTTGATGAAAGTATCAAGGACCAAGTAACGAGTTCGTGCTACTCCGATAGCCTCCGGCGGAAACTTCTTGAGCGGAATCACAAGCGATTGGAATCTGTTTTGAAAGCCTGCAGAATATTCGAGTCGGTTGCGAATCAGGAGAAAACTTTCACTTGTGGTTCAAAAAGTAAAGGAGGTTCAATGAGCAATACAACTGAAGTCTGTAATATCAATGATCGAAAACAATTTTTGAAAAAATATGGCCAAGACATACGATCAGAATGTAGTCGATGCGGTTCAAATAAGGGTCACAAGTCGGACGATGACAACTGCCCAGCGAAAGGGAAAAAGTGCATGCGATACGGTAAGATGGATCACTTTGCTCGCAAGTGTATTTCGAAAATAAGTACCAGTAATGGAGATTCATCATCGATTAAACGTGAGACCGTTCGGATGATAGAAACATATGACTATTACGATACGTTCTAAAACAAAAAAAAAGAAGGTTAGAGAAGGCAAGGGTTAAAAGAAAGGGAGGATGAGTGTAGTATCGACTAAGCACTGAAATAATATTATAAAATGTCAACAATAAAGAAATCATTATTACGTTGATCCTATAACTGCAAAGGTGTGTTTTATTACAATTCTACAGTTATAACACACATACACATACGTAAACATTCACTCATCACACCTCATAACAGTTAACATTCATTCCATTACCGGCACTTGACCAGAGAACACACAATAAATAATTAACACAAAATACAACCTCAGTATTTCAATTATTGTTAGAACATAAGGTTCTCCATTGGTGACCCGAAAGTTGATAATAAGATTCTAAACGTTGATAATAAAAATAAAGTTCCACTAAAAGTAATAAAAACATCAACAGTGTGTAAAATCTATTGGTCAGAAAACGTGAAATTCAACTAGATCATCACACAAAACACGTGGAAGAAATTTGGAAATCCGCAAACATCGGGCTGGAATCCACATCATTTCAACATTTTAAGCTAAAATCTGGTGCAGAAGAATCAACCTAAACATATTCCACGTCAATTTTAGCGAAAGTTGTTTCACTAAAAGTGGTGATTTCATGATGAAAAAGTGGAAAAAATTGCAAAAAATCGACCTCCGTGAAACTTTTGACCTTCGACCTTCTACATTTTTATGTCTATCAACACGCAATCTGTTAATTTGTTGTCGTAGGACCCTAAAGAGTTGATTCCAGCAATTGGTGGAATAATTTAGTCATATGGTGGGTCACGCGAAGTGATAGAGTAGCGACTATGTGAAAAACTCCGAAATTAGTAGAAATTCTCGTTGAGCTATCATGAATGACTATAAAGTGCATCCAATTTTGAACCAAATGTTATATATACGACCTAAGGAATCGCCTCAGGGGGGGCCTGGTCGTCAAAAAAGAAAAAGTGGAAAATTGACCCACCCTATCTCCACTACTGTGGTGTATGGTCGCGGACTCTCTCATCAGGAGGCTGAACGACAAGAGAATTTTCGCCCTAGGGTATTCGGACGTCGTGACGATTTTGATCAAAAGGAAGTTCGTGAGTACGTTAGGCGACAGAATGAGATACTCGCTGAAGCTAGTGGAGGAATGGTGCCGAAATAACGGCCTTAAGGTAAACCCGGACAAGACGGACATAGTTCTCTTTAGTAGAAGAACGTCAGGTCATGAATTTGTAGGGAGACTAAGACTGTTTAATAAAGTCATTGTTCCCGGAGCGAGGGTGAAATATCTCGGAATCATTCTCGACTCCAAGTTGAAATGGATCGAGTACGTCACGGACAAGGTACGGAAGGCTCTAGGAGCGTTCTGGATTTGCAAGAACTTGTGGAGATTGAAATGAAACAACTTGTTGTTGATTTAAATCCACAAATGAGAGTGTTTTATTACATATAAAAATCTTCCTTAAATACTAAACATAACAATTGAAATATAAAAATTATTTTCTGTTGAATTATACTAGGAACTGAACAAAATGTTCAGCCGATCCGAGAGGCGGACGGTGGCGGAACAGAATGTTCAGCCGAAACTCAGAGGCGGAAGGCCGTTGATAATTATGCAATATGTGCACGCCACAAACTCGTTTGGACAAAACTGGGGCCTGCCGTCCATTACGGATGTATGAAGCGGTCATAAAGGTTATGATGAGCCATGGCTGCGTGGTGTGGTGGCCGAGGCTCGAAATTAAGAAGGCGGTCAAAGAGCTGAACGAAATTCAAAGGCTTGTATGCATATGCACTACTGGACAGCTACAACAGACGCTGATTGAAGGCGAAAGAGTTTGCCACGGCGGATAGGTTGTCGCAGAAGGATCTCTGGACTCCGAACTAGGTCTTTGAGGTGCCCACGGACCGAATGAAACCGGAGACAGACTTCGTGAGACGCTTTGATGTCCTTGTACCCAGCAAGCTAGAATGGCTGGAAGGCTGGCCAAGTTGTCTATCAGGTGAAGGAACCGTAAGATTCACTGACGGTTCTAAAACTGCAGAGGGTGTGGGAGTCGGAATATTCTCTAGGGAACTATCGATGGACGGATGGTTTTATCTAAGGAGATTTGCCGATGTCTGGTCTGGGTGCCCAGACACTCTGGCGTGGAGGGTAACAAGAGAGCAGATGACTTTGCGAGGAAAGACTCGGCAACTTCAAGTTGCGGGCCAGAGCCTCTTACACCCATGCCACACTCGGCGTGTGTGAAAGCGGTTAAAAGTTGGGTGAGGTCGGAATTCACTAACTAACGAAGCGTTTCTTACCGGCCTCCAATGGGAAATGGGCTAGAGAATTGCTGAACATGGACAGGGGACGCATCAAGAAGGTGGTGGGTGCGATCACTGGGCACTGTCAGTGTGGATTAAGTAAGCATTTGGCTAAAATGGAACTCTCTAATGATCCCAACTGTACCTGCGGTCTCGGTTAGGAGACGGGCGTTCATGTTTTATGTGAATGCCCAAAGTTTTCCTCATTGAGGCTCAGGACTCTAGGAGGTCATGTGGTTCATACCGCAACTGTGACCAACAAGGGACCTGCCGCTTTGCATGGGTTCCTCACTGGGACTAGGAGGTTTCCGAGATTTACATGATGATCGGGTAACGAATTGTGTTTTGCTTATCAGGTTTATGCGGCAACAATTGAATTCAAAAATTTTTACTTGATTAGTTCGCTATATTTCGGGTCTCAATTTGACCCATCTTCAGGCTGAAATGGATGAAACATCCGTTATTTTACATTATTGCTGTCTCCGGAGTTATATAATCTCCATTTTTCAAATTTTTTATCTGCGTTTCCATTTTATTTCCGTTTCCATTAACTTCATGTCTCCTTTTTCTAATTTTTAATTTCTCTATCGATTTTCTACTACTTTCAATAATTGAATTATTTATCTGCGTTTTAATTTTTTATTATCTCCTCTCGGATGATTTTTTATTTCCTTAATCAATTTAGTTATTTCAAAAACAAATTTTTCTATCTCCAAAAATGATTTTTTTATAACAACTTTTTGGTCATTTTCATCTCCGTTTTAATTTAATTTATCTCCACTCTTCTATAATTTATCTGCTGAGTTATCTCCGTTTTCGAATTTTTTTTCCGGTTTTAATACAATCCAAAATCAAATTACCATCTAAAAAATTATAAATAAAATATCACAATGGTTACTTTAAATCGAAATAAAGGATCGCTAGATCTGTGCTTCATGGACTTATCAAGGTCCGACCCAAACTGATAAATCTAAAAAAAAAAATCTCATGTTATTCGTCATTCGAATTAAACGAGAAAAATTATCGGACTCAGTTCCACAGAATGGGGTCACAGCTGTGAAACAAATGGAAAAATCATTTTTACTTATTTTAAAAGGTAACGGCTCTTCAAACAACATATTTCAAAATTTGTCTGCATCGCGGAGAAGAATTTTAACGATGTGCTTAGTTTGCCCCACAGACAGTTGTGAATAGATACATCTGTTAAGGGTAATCTACTCATATTTTATCGGTCAATAATGATATTCATAAACTGTTTTATTACCTTTTATATGACCAAGTTATAAATAATTCATAGTTAGGGCCATACAATTATATGGGCTTTCAAAAGGTTTTCCAAATTCTTCAAAGAATGTTTCTACCTGTTTCTATGACTCATTTCGTAAGTAGAAAACAAATTTCTCTTGTACAATTATGACCTTCGAAATATTTGCATACTACGTGCAAATTATACCGATCGAATCATTTAGACAAAATGGTTCCTATTTCAAATGCTTGTATGTATTTTGGTATTTGCTATTCATTTTTCAGTGTGTTTAGTGTTAGGCAGTTCAGAGGACCCGTACGTTTTGGAATAGATGTGCCAAACAGAATAGATGTTGCAAAAAGATTCGAACGTATCTAAGTAAATGTAACCTTTACTCTTCTACAACATTGCGCAATGGTATACGAATTTGTCGGTATTTGAAATTGCTCGGTTGACATAACTGTCTTTTACCACCACGGATAAGATATTATAATTGAACAAATCTATGCCGTTCGGGGAAACTTTAGGTAACTTTATTTCATCAAGGGTTGTTGTAAATTTAAAATATTTTTACTTTTTATGAAGACCTTCTATTTTTTTTGTGCGTCATTTAGATAAATATAACCTTTATATACATTTGCTCTCGTCTATAGTTTAGTATTTCTATTTCGTTATGACTAAAGACAAATGCTCATATTAAACTACTACAGTTACATTATATACAAACTGCCAGAGTAGTGAGTGTATTATTTGACGCGGCGTTATATACTCATCTGAATGACTCTTATGTAAAGACATTTATTTTAGCCAACAGAAGGGACCTTTTACGAAAATATTTTACGAAGTAAATATACGTGTGTAGATGCAATGTTATAACAGAAATGATTATGGTAAGAAGACCCTGATTGTACATTACATACATTTTTTTTTAAAACATTAAATCATTTTTCCATTAGCAATATGTGGTGGGAACATTGGTTTTAGATAAGATAGTATTAAACAATTAGAATATTGATTGTATTCGTCGTCTTTTTCAATTTCGAAAGTTCATTTGACTGAATGAAATTTCGCTATAGAAAAATTTTCTTTTGCGAATTTTCAAGTCTAAGTAAAACTAATTTAGCTTTTGCTAAAAGTAACATTCTACGAACAAATCATATGCGACAGAAGTGTGTATGTACGATGACTTGAAATCCACCAAGACGCGATTTTTGATCCTAACATAAGGAGTCATCCACATATTTATTTATTTATCTCAAAATGCCAGGGACTCAATGGTATCCAAGAAAGACGTGTTACGATAATGTTTCGATAAGTGATCTAAAAGCTGCTACGGATAATTGACTGGCAACTATAATCTCGTTGAACCTTTCGTTGTGAGAATGCTGAAGTCTGTAAGATACACATTTGAAACGAATGTTGGTGCGATGGTTGGTCGTTTGGAATTGATCTAACGCTATACGGGTTACTCTTAAAGTTAATGTTGTCTATCAGGTCCGAGCTCACACAACCATTTACAACTTTAATAAGGAACACCTCGTCAATAACCGTCCTCCTAACGGACAATCTTCGCATCTCTAGGAAACTAAGTCTCGTCATGTAATCAGATTTAGGAAGTCCGAGTTTATACTGGAGCATTCTGGTGTTCTTCCTTTGTATTCTATCAATTTTGTCTGAATACATTTTGTAAAACGGATTCCAAACAGTTGCTCTGTATTCACATATTGATCTAACAAGAGAGTTGTAAAGTGACATAAGTGAGTAGCACACGTATACATAGCTGTGGTGAAAGCGAGGTGAAAATGATTTTTGGAACGAAAGCAACAAGTGTGTGTGTGTGGTGAAAAAGATTTTTGACACGAAATCTGGAACAGCCCGAGCTCTTAGCGAATGCAGGCATTAAACTCCTTCTGAAGGATCTTCTTAGCACCTGAAAGAAGATCTCCGGATACCGGACAATAGTACGTGAAGAAGTTTCCGAGTCTTCAAAGACATAAGTCGGGCATTAGGCCACATATTACGAAGGTCAGCGAAAGTTTTAGATAAGACGATTTCCGCATGACATTCCCATCCCTTGTGAAATGTTATTGTGTGATACGAATAACGAGGTTTAATATATGACATAGACATACATAAATAATTCGAGACGCAGTCGTGAATCTATTTACCATTCCAGGAACATAAAATACTCGTACAGTTCTTGCAGTGCAAATAGTTTTATATATTGAGCGCTTAAACGCAATTCATTTGATCGAAAACAGAACACACATTCTGTTTGCATATAAACGCGTCATTTATGTAACTTTACAGTTCTACTTTAAAACTTATATACTTTTACAGTTCGAGTGTAAAGCTTATATATGGGTATGTATATTTTAGGCGGTGATGTTTGTACACTAATTCTTTATATCGAGTTTTTCGCTCAAATAAAGTGCGTTTTATATTCACGAAACATATAAAATCACAACGAAAACCCTTTTAAAAGGGAAATGTGACGCAAGTCCTTCTTCCTCCTTCCAAAACAACTGATATCAATTTGGTGTGACGCTTAAAGCTTTGAAACGCAAAAATTCTTTTGGAATGTTTTCATTTTTGATTAAAAAATGCGTCACAAATGCCGGACCCCCCAATGTTATAGTTTTTCTGTTCTTTAGCTTTCATAACGCAAAAATTTGTCATTATGTATGGCGTATTTTTGAACAGGAAATCAAATTTTTGCGTATGACAGCTGAAAGCGTAGAAAAATTATTACATTGGTGGGTCCGGCATTTGTGACGCATTTTTTTAATCAAAAATGAAAACATTCCAAAAGAATTTTTGCGTTTCAAAGCTTTAAGCGTCACCCCAAATTGATATCAGTTGTTTTGGAAGGAGGAAGAAGGACTTGCGTCACATTTCCCTTTTAAAAGGGTTTTTGTTGTGATAGCCAATTCAGTTCAAAATTTTAATGCATAAGCTAGCGGTTTGTTGAAAACACACCAAAAAATTTCACATGTTTTCCACACGTTCGCTTTGACAACAACAAAGCGGCCATGTTTTTCGTTTAGTACGATGAGAGCGTTTCATACCTTACACAGTAACTAGATTTACATGGTTTCGTGCAGCTTATAAGTGGTTTCGTGCAGTTAGACAGTTTCGTGCAATTTCGTGGCATTTATTTTATGTATACATTGGCGATGAACCGTCAATGTAACACAACAATACCGCTCGCTATGCATTAAAATTATTAAAGTTTCATGTGTCTTGTGATAAGTACACATTGCCTAAAAAATGTATGAGCAAATACGCCAGTAAAAATCGTTCGACAGCAGTGGGAAAAATCTGCCAGTCTCAAATAACAACCCCCTCCCCACGTTCTTTTCTTTAACTTGTTCTGAGCTGATAAATTCTTCAATCAGCTGGTGTAGAATTAATAATTAAATGGACAATTTTCAAATTTTATAATTGTATTTACACTCATCATCTTTTAATTTTACTACTTTATTTGAATCAATTTTGAAATCAATTTGGGCTTTTAAAAAAACGTGAAATGGATTACTACATTTTCATTCCAAAAAAATTTCCAAAATTCTGATCCCACTGACGAGGTACTACGTTTTACGCACAACTAAAAGTATTGTTCTAATTCGAGGTGGATGAGACCAGGTCTGTTTTCGATTATGTCGAAAAAGACAATTCTGTTTTCGAGTGTTGACGGATCTCGGCTGTTTCACATGAAATAAATGTTGAGGACGGCGAAGAATCGCGGACGAGTCCTTGCATAAATTGTACATGGTCATGCTCGTCGTAGCATATGAAAAAAATAGTTGTACAATCGAAGAAAATAAAGCGAGCTCCCAGATTCAATCCGATAAAAGATTTTCCAGGGAAAGCAATTTTTGAAAATCGATAAAGTTTTACTCGAGGACCATGATCGACGCTCCCTCCATACTCATGGTTCGAAATTTTGGTGGCGTCCAAAACCCAGATGGTATCGGAGATGCTAGCTGCGGATAGACGGTTAAACAAGCATGTTGGAGAAGGCCAAGCCCCTAAATGGGTTGTAGTGCCGGTTTAGTAAGTAAGTAGGTACGTTCGAGTCTTCTCGCAACATCAATAATTCTGTTTGCCACATCTATTCCTGATGCGTACAAAGTACGAAGGTCCTATACGATTACTACAAACAATTTTATTGTAACATGGGGTAGATCGAGGTGGGAGGGGGGAGGGGGGGGGTTGCATCTATTATCGTCGAATCAGCAATAAAAAAAAAGTCCATCCGTCTGTCCATTTCCACTTTTTTCCAAACGGCTCAACCGATCAGCCTAAACTTTTTTCCGTGAAAGGTACATGCCTCCCATGATTCAGGTTTGAAGATGAGCAAAATCGATCAAGTGGTTCCGGAGATATGGTCGACGAAGTGACAAAAAACATGGTTTTTCGAGGGTCGGTGAAACTTTTTCGCAAATATCTCAGCAAGTATAGCACGGAAATTCCTCATTTTAGTGTCAAATGAAAGCATTTGATGTCACAAAACGGATAAAAAAATTTTGTGGGAATCGGTACAAGGGTCTGGGCACTGGGACCAATGGAATGGACGAAATTGAGAATCTTGGCCATATACGAAAACAGTTTTTCGTCTTTATTTCCTTAACTATGCAATATGGAGATTTACTTTCAAAGGCAAAGTTGTAGAGAATTAAATTTAAGCGAACACGTGTTTCAGGGTTTCGGGGAAATATGGCCCAATCCTGGTATATGGCCACTTCCATAATTGGGCAGGATGACCCAGATCTCCAGAACTATGAGAGTTAGAAAGTTGGTTCCAAAGGCGAAGTTGTAGAGAATTAAATTTAAGCGCACACGTGTTTCAGGGTTTCGGGGAAATATGGCCCACTCCTGGTATATGGCCACTTCCATAATTGGAAAATGAAAGTTGGAAAACGACTTTGTCCTTGGATAGAAGCTTTTTTAGATTTGAATGGTCTGAGACGTACTTCGGTAGGGCCTTTGACATTACCTGGGGTAATTTCTATGGGTCTTTGAAATTCTTACAGTTATAAAAGAACAGAAAACGTTGGATTGTTTGCTTATTTGTATATTTAGGTACATTCGAGTCACTTTGCCACATCTATTCTGTTTTTCACATCTATTCTGATACGTACGGGTCTTTGGTTATGTTTTTGTAATGTTTTCAGCTGGAAATCGATTGATTCTAATGATGTCTTGTGCAATTAATCTCTCCATTTGAGGGAATGGGTCACCAAAAGTGGTGTATGGCATGTTGTAAGGAGCTGTATGGGCTTTCTTCCTCTTCAGTGCATTGTCTGCATAGCTTGTCTTCCGCTGGACCCATTTTGTACATGTGTTTGTTCAACTTACAGCAGTGCCTAAAGTAAGGATTTTTCGCCGGGGGAAAATCGTTTGGGGGCCCTTTTTTCTGTGAGATGGGGCCTTTTTTCAGAGAGGGTTCTTTTCGGAAAAGAGGATCAATGACTTAAATTTAACAAAAAAACTCGGCAAAATTCACTTCCGTGTCGATTAACGCTAATTAAAATTAACTAAATGGACTATTTTATCAGAATTTATTTTTCTTGCAAAATAAAGGCTTTTTATGTACAACAACAAACAAATGAATAACTAAAGGTAAACAGTGGAATTTTCTCGGAAAAACTTTTTGACAAAATCATGATTTTGATAAAGTTCGACATCGGAAGCCCGAAATCGCCGGTCTTTGTTTCCAAGGAGCTTTATAACCGCTGGTCGCGGATCGAAATGTGCTGTTCCAACACCATTTAGCGAAATAGTCAATCTTTTCCTAATTGTTTCCTCGGATATTGACTGTCGATGAATTGATTTGATTTTGTTGAAATGACTGATTACACGTTCCGTTCCCATATTGTGTGGGGAGGTCACCAAAAATACTCCCAGTAACCATTGCAAAATACCTTTGCTTCTGCGAAACATTTCTCGCAATCTGATAGAGTATTTGCAACCGAAATCAGAAGTGTCGATTTGTGGAATGTCACTTATAACTGGCCATTGTTCACTTCGTTCGTCGTTCATACAGATATCGTCATTTTTAATGCTAGAATCATCTTGCAAGAAACTACCAACCACAGTCGAAAAGAGTTCGGTACGACTATTGTCGTCGTCATTTTCTATGACACCTGATTGATAAACAGAAACTAAAATTATTGATCGATCGATACGAATTCACGCAATCTATTGTCACTCCCGTGTCATCACTTTGGATTGACGAATGCTTTTCACAATTCGATTCAATCGATTTCATAAACAAATTAGAAACTTTCAACTGACCCGGTTGTAACGCAATTTTTTTCACCATACGATCGCCATTTACTCTTCTTTTTTGGGCATCACTTTTTTTCAAAGATTTCGACATTTTTATTTACGAGCACTCATAATACTTTTTTACAGCCAAGTCTTGGCCCTTCTCATATCAAATTGAGTTCTTTTTTTAGGCTTGTGGAGTTGTTTTTCTGGTAGATATTCGAGTCTAGATCAACGTTTACGAAGATCATTTTTCGAAAAAATGGTGTCTAGGCAGCCGCGGATGACTTTTGTTCTTCTATTTAAAAGCGTTGATTAGAAAAAGACAGATATAATTGGTCTCTTTCTAGCCAACGCTTTTAAATGGAAGAACAAAAAGCATCCGCGGCTGCCTCGACACCATTTTTTCGAAAAATGAACTTCCTAAACGTTGATCTAGGCTCGATTATCTACCACAAAAACAACTCCACAAGCCTAAAAAATGAACTCAATCTGAAATGAGAAGCAAATGAATGCGTTTTAAGTACCTTAGGGTGAACAGGGTAGGCTTTTCGATATCGAATCGGTGTAAATCAATATTTTTTAAAAGTTGAAGGATTCGTGGGATTTAAAAAAACCGGGGGGGGGATTAGGGCGGCCCGGGTGGGATTTTTCCCCCAAGCTTATATGTTACATTAGGCACTGACTTACAGTGGCAAATCAAGACTTTCAAATTCTTTACTTGATTTGTTGAGTAGAAATTTTGAAATATTTTTATTTGGTCCTTCTATCAATTTCCTGCTGTGGGGGAGGGAATAATAAATGTTTATTGTTGCTTTTCAAAAATTACTTTAAAACTTCCATTGTAAGCAGTTCAGTAGTTCTCATATTTTTTGCAATGTTTGATTGCACGGCCCCTCTCAGAAGAAAAGGCATGTAGAACATTTTCCCCGAGTTGAAAATGCTTTACTCTTCGAGTGTCCGAAAAGAGGGATCTGCTTCATAGGGGAACTTAAGAGTCATCAGCTGACTTTTTTATTTATTTTAAAAAATTTACCATTTTACTTGCACACTTCTCCAGGAATTCATCAATCCGGTCAAACTTACCCGCGTCTACGGTATATCAACAAGAAAAGTTGTTCGTGAACTTCATGAATCATTGATAGTTCTATGCAAACACTTAAAACGTTTTTCCTATGACATGTCATGACACCTAAAATATCAATTTCCTCTTTCGACAACATATTTTCTTTCAGTGTAGTAATTGCGAAAAGTTATTACCACTCATTTTGCATATTTGAATTTGTAATTTAACAAAATATTCAATTCAATAAAACAGGTTTCGGGGCACGTTTCACAAAATAATTTTGTTTAGAGTAAATGTTATTTATCAATTTACTTTCGTACCTAATTGTAGACATCGGTTTTACATTTCAGTCACAGAAAGTGTAAATATTTTTCCATTTTAATTTCTCCTAGCATTTTCAACATTATTTTTTAATCGACATTCTAAAGGATTTACAATATTAATAAATGTCATTTAAGCACAAGGGTTTGTGAACTACGGGTGTAGCACATCATTCACTGGAAAAAGTATGACCAAAATATTGTCAATGGAGAGGTTTATACTTCGATTACATCGTATCTTACTTGTCACATTCGGGAATGGAGAGAGGTGGCGAACCATCCAAAAATCGTAAATATGTTTTTGTACGGAACGCTGCATTGTGTTGCGTTATGGGGATTTTTTTTAAGCGGCCCTATTCATAAGTCATCGCTTCAAACACTACTTCAGACGCCACCAAATGCATATGAAGTTATCGTCGTTCATAGAAACTCCCTCACAAATGTGATTAGTAGAGTAAAATTTTGACAAGAGCGAGAGAGAGAGAACAATTCTTTTGCTGTCAGTGATTTGGGCTCATTGCCGTAGAAAGATTTGCGGAAAAATTGACTCAAAAAACCCCCTTGTAAGCAAGCTACTACCCTGTCTCACTATAAAGCGTACAGAAATCAATTATTTTAAAATGTATCGGTTTTGTTGTGGAAAGCGGACTTTGTACTTGCTTTACCTACAATAAACGATAGTTTAATATTTTGAATACTTTTTAATATTCTTAAAGATCAATTCAAATTGTTAGGTTCGTTTAAGTTTCACTGGCATTCTCACCATCAATCCTCTCATTTAGCTTTCTCTCAAAGTGAAAACCGTTAGTAAACTAATTGAAGATTTTCACTTGGATTCAAAAACGGATCTGACAAATGAACTAAGTTACACCCCTGAGCGTATCCCTGAGATCAAGGGTGAGAGAAATTTCTTACCCTCAAAATAGCAAAACGTATTTTCGAATAAATTAGTTACGCACGTAACTGAATTTTCTTATACCTACGGGGAAAATGTAATAAATTTTCCCAACAAAATACGAAATAATCATTTTATAGAAACAAAACGTGTCGCCAATATGCAAAATAATTTTTTTACCCTGTTTTATATGACTGTAGTATATGATGGTCTCGCTTTATAACATTTTCATTGATAGCGAAAATAAAATTAGCAGAGAAATTTGTATATGTCGGCGAAATTCTCGACGTAAAATTCAATTCTATTTATATTTGGTATATTTAGGGGTTTATTACATTGCCAGTCTGTTTACGAAATTATCATTTAATTCAATAATTTGTTTATGTACTCTCAATACTTTGGGCATATGTTTTATTTTATCAGCACATCTCAACATCTCGAGGTAATGTTAAAATGTTTGATAAATGAGATTGCCTTCAAAGCGAATGTTAAATGGAAAACATGTTTTCTTTATGTGTAAGTAAGAGTTAAATGAAGTTGGTAAACTAATCTGAAAGACTGGTATATTTACAATAATGTCAATGCATTTAAGGGCTAATTATATTGGACGCGATGCGAATCGCGTAAGGTCTGTGTAAAAGCTCAACTTGACAGAACAAACATTTTTTTTTGTCAAGTTGAGCTTTCACACAAACCTTACGCGATACACTTTGTACTCAATTAACCAAATTCTTCCGCGGAAATTCGTTCGGACAAAGATCAATGAAAGCTTTCAAAAGCTTCTTAAAGCTTCTTTTGTTCAATGTCCGGGCGACTTTCCGCTGAAGAATTTGGTTAATTGGGATAGCCCTTGTAGCATTTATAGGGGATGGGATGATGAAGTGGTAACGTACTCGCCTTCCACGCAGAAAGCCCGGGTTCGATCCCCGGGATGTATAGGATTTTTTTGTAATTAACTGATCATACGGAACGTCCCTAGGCTCACCCAAGCTTTAGAATTCGGGTATTTTACAGAATTCGATGCCCCAAAACGCGAAAATTGTACACAAAGACAATATAATCATGCTCGGAGCGGTAGTGGAGAGCGTGACACAGTCCCCACACCCCAAAAAAACGTCCACAAACCCAAAAAACTCCATACAAAAACCTTTGGGACAAGACACGATGTATAGGCGAACTTTTCAGTTTTTCCCCTCACCCCCTCCCCCTATAAATTATTTTAAAAGTCGGATGAAAACGAGCCGAGATATCGCCAATCAAAGATGGTAAATAAAAGATGGTGATATAAATGGTAAAATTATCATTGAAAGTAATCACAATTTCATTCCTGTTATGTGTTGTGTGTCAACGATCTATGTATCTATGTCTCTATGTATGTATCTATCTATTTTTTTTTTCTCAAGAACCGCACGAGCGATTTCCTTAAAATTTTCAGGGAACATCAGTCTCGGCCCAAAATGAAAAATTTCATATGCCGCTTTTCCGGGAAAATTCTGGAAAAGCTAGAGAGTCGGTTTCTTCGGGAAAGTTATAGAGTTTGATCAGGAGAATTTTTTGGGATTTTCAGAAATCTGCCAAAGTGACGCCATCTTGGATTTTTGTTAGGTATAAATTATGCTTCTTTGAGTTTTCGAATTTTAGCTCCGGAATGATAACACTTGCAGAATTGGTTTCTTCTAGAGAGTTATAGAGTTTCATCAGAATTTTTTGGAAAAGAAGAAAATGGCTGCCAGCTGTCATAGCGGCGCCATCTTTGATTTTCGTTTATGCTTTTACGGTTTTCAAATTCTAGCTCCGGAATGACACTACTTAGAGAGATGGTTTCTTCCAAAAAGTTATAGAGTTTCATCAGGAGAATTTTTTTGGAATCATAAGAAAATGGCTGCCAGTTGTCATAGCAGCGCCATCTTGGATTTTCGTTTATGCTTTTACGGTTTTCGAATTTTAGCTAAGGAATGACACTACTTAGAGAGATGGCTTCTTCTAGAAAGTTATAGAGTTTGGTCAGGAGAATTTTTTTGTATCTTAAGAAAATGGCTGCCAACTGTCAAAGTGACAACATCTTGGATTTTTTGCTAAATTCTGAATAAGAATACCTAGATAGTTGGTTTCTTCAGGAAAGTTATATAAATCACTGAGAAGAATTGGTGACACGAAGTGTTCCGAAGGCAGCCGAACGTGACACGAAGTGTTTCGAAGGTAGCTGAAGGTAGTTGAAGGTGGCAAAAAGTATTCGGAAGGTAGCCGAAGGTGATACGAAGTGTACCGATTTTTCGGAGAAAATTTTTTTCAAAAAATAGAAATTTTTTCAACAACTGAAAACTTCCAAAACGACTGATATCACAACAAAAACCTCTTAAAAGGTAGAGTGTGACGCAGTCCGAAAGTTCGCTTCCAAGATTAATGATATCGCTTAAAGTGACGCTATCGCTGATAATACGCAGAGGTTTGTTTGAATGGAATCTTGTGTTCAGAGTTTTAATTTCCTGGAAAATTACAGCGCTGTTTTCAAAACAAAATTACGTTGTGTTAAAAAAATTACGTCACAAATGCCGGACCCAACGACGAAATAATTTGTCTGTACTTTCAGTTCTTGCGCTGCAAAAATTTGACTTTTCTTCTTATTGTGTAGATTGTTTAAGGTAAATTAACATTTTTACGTGTAAAAACTGAAAGTGTTGAAAAATTATTCCGCTGGTGGGTGATCTGAATCTGAAAGTTTCAGATTGTAAATTTTCAGATTCAGATCAGTCCAGAATACTCTGTTTCGAGCCCCAGCGTGGGTCCGGCATTTGTGACGCAATTTTTTTAACACAACGTAATTTTGTTTTGAAAACAGCGCTGTAATTTTTCAGGAAATTAAAACTTAGAACACAAGGTTCTATTCAAACAAACTTCTGCGTATTATCAGCGATAGCGTCACCTCAAGCGATATCATTAATTTTGGAAGCAGACTCGCGGACTGCGTCACATTCTACCTTTAAAGAGGTTTTTGTAGTGATATATA
>CM055405.1:40729972-40751540 GCA_029228625.1 Pseudolycoriella hygida | reverse complement strand
GGGGGTACGTCGCAAGGGGGGGAAGTCAAAACTTAGCTGTATATATGGTTCCGAAGTCTACGAAAAAAATTTTTCTGAATTTTTTGGTCGTGGGGACTTGCGTCACGGGCGCATTGCTACCGCGCGCCCATGATATATTACAGTACATTTATCTATGCTTAGCTTAAGACCGTTAGAGAGACACTATAATTCAAGGTTATGAAGTAAATGACTTTGCGGCATCATTCATAAACAACACAAATAACAAAGGACCAAGATGCCTGCCTTGCGGCACACCAGATGTAAACAGGCAATTTAACATATAGTTGTCCTGCACTCAAATATGAACAAATCCAACCTAATAATAATTCACAGATTTGCTCGTCTGAACTAGACGCTATACGCTATAGCAGTAGCTATATGATAGATTTGAATATTTGTATGGAGAATGTTAAAGTTTTCTCAATAAATCAAAAATTTGTATTTTTAAAGAAAAGATTAGTCCCATATAAATGCAAGCAAGAAACCATCATTTAAAATCGTTATTTCAAAGAATTGAAGAAGGTAATCAAGTTTGCTAAGTTCTAAGTAATTCCCTTCTGTGCGCAAATATTTTTTTCTCAGAAAATTTGGAAATTATGATTACTTTCACCACTTTCACCCGGACAAATTAATTTTTTGCAGCAATTTCTTATGCAACCGGACAAATTAATTATTTTCAGCAATAATTTGAAAACTAATTTCTATCTATTGCGAAATCATTGCGCTCGTTTTGCCAATCCATGCTTTAATGAATTGTCAAATAATAGTCAATTTCAGGTAAGAAAACGAAATTTGTACTTTAGTCAATTGCATAATCGTAAGCACAAAGAAATGATATTTCAATAAATTTGCGTTGATACGTTGCGACACCATAGATTGAAATGAGTTTTATAGCGTAGACATTCTTTTTGATGCATTATTTTCAAAAAAATTATTGAAATTTTTCAAAATGTCGAAATCGAGAATCTGACAATTGACCGTACTTTGACATATGAAAATGCTCTACTAAAAGCGCTTTTAGTAATAAGGTGCGGAGTCACTGAAAAACTTTCATAAGGAATATTTTGTGGGTTGAGTGAGTGCGTCTTGGCTTTTTGATTTTAGCCACTTTATTCACAAAATTCTTCAATTGAAAGTGTATTTTCATGTTTTGTGGAAAACTGGCAATTATAGGCCTCGATGTGACAAAATATCGTATAACAAGGGGTTATGTCGCGTAATTATAGTCTCGGTAGGTAAAATTTCACGGGGCTAATGCCCGTCGGCTATAATGTATCACTGCAGTAAAAAAGTTACCTCGTTGTCCCACCGAAAATTTGTCATTACATGGATGTGTGGACCCCACGGAAATTATTCATTACATGTCATTCATTACATGTAACCCTCACCGGAAACTTCTCATTGCATGTATATCTGCATGTAATGACGCGTTTTCAGTTGGGACACCGAGTAAAGCAGCATACAGTGGGGGATGCTTAATAGGTCATCCATTCTGGATAATTTCGTGACACGCATGATGTGGGTGAAGTTAGCACAACTCAATTCAATTCATCTCAATTTTTCTCAATTCATCTCAATTTCATCTCAATTCATCTCAATTTGATCTCAATTCATCTCAATTTATCTCAATTTATCTCAATTTCATCTCAATTCAACTCAATTTCATCTCAATTTCATCTAAATATGATCTTACTTTATATCAGTTCAGAGGATTGAATTAAATTGTGTTGTGATGAATTGAGTTGTGATGAATTAAGTTGAGTCGTGATGAATTGAGTTGAGTAGTGATGAATTGAGTTGAGTTGTGATGAATTGGGCTACATTGTGATGAATTGAGTTGAGTTGTAATGAATTGAGTTGAGTTATGATGAATTGAGTTGAGTTGTGATGAATTGAGTTTTGATGTGTACATCTCGACTCAATTTGTCTGTACAATTCTGTACATTTCTCACAAAAGTTAAGTTACAAGCGGCAAGCAATCCAAATCCGTTAAAAATACTAAGAGAAGCTGAGAAGTATTTACTAGAGAAGGCGTCTATTCTCCAGATGAATTGAGTTGAGTTGTGATGAATTGGGCTGCATTGTGATGAATTGAGTTGAGTTTTGATGAATTGACTTAACTTATGATGAATTGAGTTGGGTTGTGTACATCTCGAATCAATTTGTCTGTACAATTCTGTACATTTCTCACAAAAGTTAAGTTACAAGCGGCAAGCAGCCCAAATCCGTTAAAAATACTAAGAAAAGCTGAGAAGTACTAGAGAAAGCTTCTATTCCCCAGATACTGGCAACGTCACTTGAGCGAACTAACGGGCCGAAGCCCAACAAAAAGTCAGTCAATGATATTTCTATAATATAAAAACCAATCTATAATATAAAATAAAAATGTCAGTGCACCTTGTTGCACCTCACTACACTACACCTCAGTTCACCACACTACACCTCACTGCACTGGACCTCACTGTACCTCACTGCACTACACCTCACTACACCTTACCGCACCTCACTCCATTTCACCGTTCCTCACTACACTTTGGTACACCTCACTAAACCTTACTGCACCTTGATGCACCTTACTGCAATTTGGTGCAGTAAAATGCATCAAGGTGGAGTCAGGTCACCAAGGCACAGTAAGGTGTAGTGAGTTTCAGTGAGGTGTAGTTCAGTCCATCAAGGTGCAGTGAAGTGTAATGAGGTAATAAGGTAGTGTAGTCAGGTACACTAAGGTGCAGTGAAGTGCATCAAGGTATAGTAAGGTGTAGTGAGGTGCAGATGATGCATCTTTCATATATTGCATCAAGACGCTATAATATGTGGTTGTTTTAAGAAGTACAAGTTCTTTTTGTGGTATTGATAAAAATATGTTTCCCTCACATCTTATGGATGTTATCTTTAGTTGCACGGCTGGTTCTAGGGTCGTCCAACTTTAACAACATCTGCACGAAATTAGCGCAGAAATCTCTCCTCAAGGTTTTGAACGAAATATACGGACTTAAGGAAAACAAAAAAAAATGGGTTAAATTCGGCTTAGTAGTTCTGACTGGTAGGGACCATTGTATGGGCCTAACTCACGTTACGTGACTTGGTGGTTTTTCATGGATATTTCTTTAATGATGAGGTTTTTGTGTTGTGTTGAAGAGAAAATAGGGTCCTGTCCTGGATGTATCGATCCAATGCCTGTCCCTAGCAAATAGCCTGGCCCAAAGGTCGACCCCAAAAAATATGTTTTTGCATTGATGTTAAGAAAGCTCAGCGGAGCATTGTTGCCCACTACAAGTGTAGATGAGTCCAAACTAGAGCTCTAGGTTGGTCTGTTGGTCGGCTCTAGCACAAAGAAAAGTAAATAATTATGAGTCAGAACCAGGGGCTATTTTTGGGAAAATGTTTTCCCTTTTTTCCAAATTTTCCCAATTTTCTCATATTTTTCCAAATTTTTCCAATTTTCCCATATTTTCCCATATTTTAGTCATAGAGTTAAATGTTACTGAAAGAAAACAGTTTCTAGAAGAAATTGAGAAAAAAATATTTATTTTCGAAATCTCTGTTGATATAAAAGTTATGAATTACTTACTTTTTAATTTTTTTTTTGAAATTTGGGCCGTACGACCTGAACGAAGTTTACGTTTTGATGAGTTCTGAACATTGCGATTCGATTCAACATTATTATCAGACATATATTGATTTTGTTTATGCCAAGAAACATCCGTTCCGTTAAGGTTGCAAAATTCGCGGTTTTCACTTTCTTTCTTCACTCTTCTTCTCTTTCTTTCACTACTTGGATTTAATACTTCACGAAGTTCATCCGCTCCTTCGACAATCAAGTTCTCATTAGTGTTACTGTTTCCATCTATTGCATTGTCATCTTGTGCAATACGTTCGTCTTCATTGTTGTGATATTTGCGCAAATGAGAATGAAGAGAATAAATGTACCGTTTGGCATTTGAAAGAAATACTCCACGCCGAGGACGCTTTGTTTTGTTATACCTAGGACACCGCAAAAAACTTAATTTATATATCGTTTATTTCATGCATTTGTAAGGCCGTTCGACCTTTTTTGTATATACATAGATTTTTTAAAGCTAATCTCACCTGAAACTTAATTATAAAATATGAACAAAGAGTCTCATAGGGAGCTTTTCGAAAATAACTAAACTATAACTAATGCTAATATTATAAAAATTTTGAGGTACAAAAGTAAGAAAAAAGAAAGAAACAGATATTAATAATAAATAAAACTGAAAAATGGTACATCTATCTGAACTAAGCCTAACTGACGCTTCATAATCACTGAACGCTACTCATGGAGTTGGTGTATGCGCTTCTAAACTCACTGACCGAGCACGCCTCCTTGACCCGACATGGAAGTGAGTTATATCTCACAATTCCGTGGAAAGAAACAGGAACGCAAGTTGTGCATTCGTTCGAAGGACATTTTAATAAAACTTTTCCAACTTCGGTTTCGCTGATTACTTGGAATTTAAATTTATATTAAAATTGCACAATTATTTTCAATTTGTGTAGAATATTTCAATTCAAACTTCACTTTCCTTTAGCATTTCAAATTCATCTTGAATTTCCCTTTCAAGTAAATAATCAAAATGTCCACAGTTCATAACTTTTTGAAGCCTCACGTTCAAACGTTTCAATGTTCACTAATTAGATCCTTATTTTTGCACTTGTTTATTTATAGAATTATTAAATCTAGTAGTAAATCCCAAATGAATATATTTGATCCTTTCAATACTCCAAATAAATTAATTAAATATCGACGATCGAAGTTTTACTTTACATCCGATACCGATCTTATATCAATTAATCTACGCACGACTGCCCTCTATAACTGACGAATGACAACTGCATGAGCGTTTTATCAAAACGTGCTAAGTCAATCATTCCTCTTCAATCAACTCTTTCCTCTTCTAACATTATGAGATGGTATATATCTTTCTCGCACGTTAAATGGAAAGTAGACATAACTCGTTTTGAAAAATTTCTCTTCTGCTGATGATGGTAAAATCAGAACGTTTTTTTTTTTTTTTTTGGTTGGTTCGATGTTACCGTGTTTACCGTGGAATTTGTTACTGTCGATGGCTTCTTCATTCGTCACTGACGGCGAAGCAAAAAATAGTGTTGCTATCAAATGCCTTTGGCCACGACTGCAAGAACAGAAAAGCAGAGACAAGCAATGAGCGTCTCATTACCATATGGTAATTTATTAGTATTATTAGTATTATTATTAGTATTATAGTTTTTCTGTTCTTTCAGCTTTCACACCGCAAAAATTTGACTTGTATGTAGGAATGTACGTAGTATTTTTGTACAGGATGTCAAATTTTTGCGTATAAAACTGAGAGAACAGAAATACTATAACACTGGTGGGCCCGGCGTTTGTGACGCATTTTTTTAATCAAATGTGAAAATATTTTGAAAGATTTTAAAAGTTAAAAAGTGCTAGAGAAATCTCTAAAAATCCTTAACAATCCCTTGGACCTATGAAGCTCAATTAGATGACCTGACTCATGTCGAGAACAACCGAAAAATATCAAAAAACCTGATGGAAGTTGAAAAGTGCTAGAGAAATCCACAAAAATCGCTCCGCATTTAGTATGGAGAACGACAATTTTCTAAAGGTCATATATTCGGATCCACAGGACCGACTTTAATGAGTAAAATGTCAATTACAATCAAAATTTTACGTAGAATCCGATAAATTAGATCTCAGGGGGACGCAAGGGAAAAAAGTCAAAACTTAGCTGTATATATGGTTCCGCAGTCTACGAAAAAAAGTATCTGATTTTTCTGATCGTACCTTCCATACTATTTATCAGCAAGGTTATAATCAGCACAACAGAGTCATTGGCATTATATTTCGCAACAATCTCACAAATTTTATTAAAATGTAGCTTCTACGAAATTAAGTCACTGTCCTCAGCATCTCACATTTTTTAGACCCGTACGAAGTACGTAGGTCTGATGCGTTTACTACCACGTTTGTTAAATTGCGAATTCGAGCCCGGGAGTATGGGTGAAACTTTTGTTGTTGCCTCCAGATGACAAATCAACGAAAAAAACAATGTCCGTCTGTCGGTCTGTCTGTCTGTCTGTCGGTCTGTCTGTCCGTCAACACGATAACTTGAGTAAATCTAAAGCGATTTTCAAAAACTTTTTTTTTCCTGAAAGGTGGTCGAAAAATATTTTATGGGATTGAATCTGGGGACTGTCGGCGCAAGGGCCGCCGAGCTAAGGCCGTTTAAGTGGTTTTTGGTCTTTTGCACATAGCTCGAGTAAATCTTTTCTGATTTTCATAAATATTTTTTTGTTTGAAAGATCCGAGCATGGCCGACAATTTATGGAAGAAACTTTTTTCAATTTGAGTCCTTGGACTTAGCTAGGTCACTAAAAACGAGTCTCTGCTAGGGCTCTATGTGTTTTTTGTACATAACTCGGGTAAATCTTTACTGATTTTCAAAATGTTTTTTTGTTTGAAAGATCTGGGCATGACCGACAATTTGTGGAAGAAACATTTTTCGATTTGAGTCTTTGGACTACGGCACTAAAAAAGGGTCTTTGTTAGGGCCCTACGTGTTTTTTGTACATAACTCGAGTAAATCTCTTCCGATTTTCAATAACTTTTTTTTGTTTGAAAGAAGTCGGCACGGCCGACAATTTATAGAAGAATTTTTGCCTGTGCTTAGGGCTCAAGTGGGCCTCATGTCAGTCCTAAAGTCGGCCCTAACATAAAAAAATGTTTTTTGCTATGTTGCAGAGCAAATTGAGGGAAACATTTTTGACTATGGAAGTATGTATCCGAGGGCTCTACTTAAGGCCCTAGGTCAGCCCTATCCCAAAAAATAGTTTTTTT
Organism: Pseudolycoriella hygida; assembly: GCA_029228625.1. Lineage (NCBI taxonomy): Eukaryota > Metazoa > Arthropoda > Insecta > Diptera > Sciaridae > Pseudolycoriella > Pseudolycoriella hygida. Next base: position 40,744,657 of record CM055405.1, on the reverse strand, counting down.
GCTATATTGTAGACAAAATTGAGGAGAACATTTTTCTCTATTTGGAGGTCAATTTTGTGCGTTCGGATAATTTTTTTACACCGTTACTTCGGACAGGGTTTTCAAAATTGCCCTACGGGCAATTTCCAATACAGTCTAATGTGAACGCAATATTTACTTAAATACGTTCCAGTCTTTTCGTAACATGAACTCTGTTTGCCGCATCTATTCTAATACGTACGGGTCCCTTCTATGTTTTAAGTTGGTCTTTGTGCCATTCTCGTGCTTTTCAATGTGCTATGAATTGCAAGTGTCGAAAAACCATGTTTTTGGTCACTTTTTCAACCATATCATTAGAATTACTTGACCGATTTTCCTTATTTTTGAACTATAATCATGGGACAAATGAGCTTTTCAGGAAAAAAAAGTTTAGGATGATCGGTGCAGCCGTTTATAAAAAAAGGACGTGACCTCATTCACACCTTCTATCCGATGTTACAATAAAATGTCTTGTACGAGTCCATGCATAACAAGGCCAATTAGAGGCCTATGTGCAGAAACGTCGGTTTCACCCACTAACGAACTCGTACGGGTCCAATAAACCAAACCACAAATTAAATTTTTTCAATTTCAATCCAATCGCTTATATCCTCTTACCTCCCTCCATTTACAACAAATATGTAGAAACTGATGGTTGTATATGTATTCATTCCTGCGGTCATAACAATGGTTTCATGCAGAATGAAAATAGTATTGGAGTAGGGATAGGCACGTTATTTTTTTAATATCAAAGATAGACCAACGAACCATGAGGGATAAATCGAAAAAGATCCCATACGAAGTATACCCCCCCCCCAATCCCACGTTGGGGTGTTGGGAGAAAATACACAAAACTTATTAGAAAGTAAATGAAAATAAAATGCCTACGAATCACACCGACCGTCGCTCGTCCTAATTACGAAAAAGCAGCAATATTTGCAATATTATAAACAATTCAACAAGAAATGTTTATTTACTATGTATGCATAGTGCATATAGACCATATAATCTCGACAAAGTAATAAACCACATGCCGTGCTTTTCATATTTTTTAACGGCACTATTAATACGAATGTATAGATACATATTCGTTGGAACGTACTACATGACACCAACTCATACTAAGAAATTGTATACACAAGTTGAATGATAATTACGAAATACGCGTATGAATACGAACGCCGTGACATACCAAATCGTTCTTATGTACACATAACATAAAGTTCAAATTCGCTGGCTGTAGTCAACAGAAGGGACCTTTTCGTTATGTATACAAAAGGAAAAGTAGCTCTACATGAAAGGCCCTGATTTAATGACGATATATCTACCTGAACTTTAACTCTAATTTATAAATTCCATATGTTTCGACGGCTAATTGCAGGTGTAAAGCGGGTGCGTAGGTCAAAATACATAAGTTTTTTGACGAATGCAATAAAATTTTTAGTTCTAAAATAGTCTTCAAACGGGTACTTTTCCGTCCGACATTTGCGTAACATTTTTTTATGATCGAGGTTCGCTGTCATTGGTTGATTTTATGTGAAACGGCAGACATTTTAATGAAAATATAGGTATGACTCAGACAAGTAGTATTACTTTACATATATCGGGGCCTGTTTGAAGACTATTTCACACACAAACTTCATGCTCGTAAAAACGGTAAAAACTGTACTATAGTGTCCGCTTGATCATAACAGTCATGGTAGATACTCTTATTATAGTGTAAGTCATTTTCTCGATGTAACATTTAAAATGGCTTGTGTACATTGTCTGCGAGAATACGCAATGATTGCAAACTGCTTGAAATTAACAGAGCTTTAAAGGAGCTTTAGGAAAGAAGTGAAAAATAGAAAACATACAACAAATAGGAATTTGTAACTTTGAGACTCTATATCGGAACAAGGTGAGGCGTCAATGAACAGTTGTGAAGTGAAGAAGAACTAATAGAAACGTTTGAATAACAATTGCAATGCAAGATGGATTTTTCCATGCTTGCTGCTGTTAACACGAAATCCAATTTCCAAAAAATTGAATGTGAAAATTCGATTCAATTAAGTAAATAAACACGAATTGGGAAATACCTACATTGCATTCCAAATAACAATTTTTCAGTTCAAATTGAATCTCCTAAGCGAAAGTGAAATGTCTCTCAGTACACTATCGGGTGTAACTGTCAAGGAAGAACGTCACGATGATGCTGAAATTAATGAAATGGCTGCAAAACTGAAAGAGACTCATCGACAGGCAACAGCGAAAGCAGCTGCTGCCCAAATTGTCGCAGCTTCGGGACGTGTTCCGCCTGGAATACCGACAACAACAAATGGTGGTCAATCGAATATCATGAATTATTTGACTCGAAAAGGAGCGCCCCCTCCACAGCTCCAGCAAATTGGAATGGCTAATTCACAGGATGTAACCAAACAAAAAACGGATGCTGCATCATGTGATAGCGAAAAGAAACCAGCAGATGAAGAAAGTCAGAAGGGTCGTTTCGGCTGGACTACATTTGGTAAAATTCACATACCATACATCTTAAGGCAATCTGAAAAATATGTTTCTGTGAAAATAGTTGAATACAAAATACTAAACAACTATTTGAACAGCTTACACGCTGATATCTACAGTTGTACGTGCGTCCGAAGTTATTACATTACCGAAGCGGAATCTCGCCTATTGAATGAAATAAATCACAAACATTGTGATTCGTCATTTTCACGGGAAATGTTTACATTGAAAGATTTAGTAGTTAGACTCAGTGACGCTACAAAATTTTACCAATTCCTCGATATATGTTACAAAAAACTCGTAATGGGCACCAACGGACCGTCCGATAAATGCGGATTCATCCGGATAAACAAAGAATCGGTTGTACCGTACACAGTAAGAGACGGCGAAAAGTTTGTGCCCTTGTTTTATTTTGAAGGTGAAACAGAAAACTTAAAATTAAAGGCTGAAAGTCTATCCGGCTGGGATTTGTCGTATTTGAAATTTTGTTGTAAAGTTCAAGGTATTCGGAATGAATTGTTTGCAAGTGATTCTGTGCATGTCATCAGTTTGGTGGATATAAAAAGTTACTTTCCTACCGGCACGGAATTCGAAGACTACTGGCCAAGTAAAGTGGTAGATCATCAATTATTGGTGTCGACGCCGAGGAACAGCAATAATGCAAGACATTGGACCAAACAACCTCAACAACCGCCGCCAAAACAAGCCATTAGCACAGTGACTAAAAGTACTCCCCAAGTCCGGAAGCAACCTCCGTATGTTGGAGGAATAGTCCAAGGCCGGATGGCACCAAACGCTACGCTGACTGCCCCTCATGACATTACCGCAGCTGTCCAAGTATATTTCTCATCCAAATAATCTCTGTATATTTAATAAAAGTATTCAATTCCATTTTTCAGGCACTCACAAGTGGTTGGCCTAACATATCTCAAAATCAAGCACCCATTCAACCAAATTTACTTACACAAGCCCACTCAGAGAGAGTCTTACGGATGGCTCAAGCGCAGGTCCAACAAGCCGCTCAGGTAGTTTCACTTCTGTAAGATCATATCATCAAGATAATTTCACTGAAAAATCAGGCCCACGCACAGCGAGGCTATGCGACTCCATCGCGATCCCAAATGCAACACACAGTTATCGGACGACAGCCATACAATACTTATAATCCTCTTCAAATGGGTCAAATTAGCACGCAACAAGCCCAGCAGCCTCCTCCCTTGGTTCGAGCACAGCCACAAAATCATATGTAAGTATAAACAATTTGTATTATTAGTCCTTTGAGCGTGTGTTAAGCGAGGTAAGTGGTCAACAAGTCTGTTCACATTAAGCATGGCATACAGTTTTAACCCAATTGTCAAAACGCTAACAGTAAAACATATGCAAGGGGCCCGTACGTATCAGAATAGATGTGGCAAACAGAATATAATGAAATAATAAAATTGATTTTCAGCTATCTATTTTCATGGCTCATGCCGTTACGAAATTGTTTTCAGTCTTGCTGTAAGAGTACGTCGCTTGCATCTCGTATACATTTCAGTGGACTAACTTGAAGCGATACATGTCGGTCATCCAACGATGAATTAAATATGACTGTAGCTTTGAGCCACATATGATATTGTATTGGTCACAAATGTTACTGGCAAGAACGTCGGCTATTGGACTGAGAACTTTTTTCACTAAGCTATCAACTACAGGCTATATATTGCCAGCTGCCAAATAACAATTATTTGCCATCGCTGCTACTATTATACACTATGTGATTGTGATGAACTTGTGCATGTAGTGGCAGTGGTGTGTGAATTTTTGAACTATCAACTCATAGCTGGCTTTGCAATATTTTCGCTATAAGTGGAACAGACATTGGACAGACAGACGGACGGACGGTTAGATGCGGGAAGCGTTAATAATTTTCATTTTTCGTAATATTATCAATCTGCGACGAAAGCACATATGAGCAATCTGTAAATGTAAGCCGTGTTTTGTTGTTGAAGTATAATTTTGAGCGAATTTCCTGAGAGTTACGACATTATAATTATTACTGAGTCATGGATTGAAGCAGGAAGTGAGGGATTGTATAATCTTCCTGGTTATGTTGGTATATTTTCTAGCAGAGTTGGTTTTGGCAGAGGGTTGGCGGTATTTGTCAAAGATAATATAAACTTCTACACTACACACATTGTTTCTTCATCCTTTCATTACATCTCTTTGACAGTGGTACTGCCCACCAATGCCATTGAAAAAAAAATCAATCTCCATGCCTATTATAGACCACCAGAGGATAGCAACTTGAACTCGTTCTTTGACCACCTCTCCGGGGCGCTTGTGGGTGATTGTTTCGGAATGATTGCCGGAGATTTGAATATCGATATGCTTGCGACTAGCCCGTACAGCAGCCTTTCGTGTCAAAACAGGTATATGAATATCTTAAAGTGTTGCAATTATTTTAATAACAGAGTGACTAGACCTGAGACTAATACCCTCCTTGACCATGCCGCTTTTGTTTGCAACAAGAGAGTTTCTATCCAGTGCTCTACCGTTGAGCACCTTATGAGCGATCATAACGTGGTAATATCGCATGTCGCAGTACCTTCTGCAGAGAAGTACGTTTTTGTCGACAAGGTCATGGTGGACTTTGATAAAGTAAACTTCAAGCTGAGCCAGATCTTGTATGGATGTCTTGTGGATGTCGATGAAAAATTTCAGTTTTTTTCCTCTGTTTTCAAATCGATTGTTGCTGAATTTTCAGTTACTAAGCGGACAAGGATCAAGACGGCCCACTTAAACTGCCCCTACATGAATGTTCATTTAGAGTATTTATTACGTAAGATAGATAATGATCTTGTTTCTGTACGTTTCAACGAATTTTTTGTTAATGTGGGAAGGGAACTAGCTAACATGATTCCTAAGACTCCTCTAGACGACCTTAATGCTTTCAACACTTTGAACGCCAACCCCAAGTCGATTTTTTTACAGCCAGTGGCTGTGCATGAGGTCAATTCTATTATATCCATGATGAATATAGACAAAGCGCCAGGTCATGACGGGATAACTGTGGGATTATTGAAGTGCTGCTCCCCCTCAATTTCTGAATACCTGTGTGACTTATTTATTTACTGTCTATTTCATGGGGTGTACCCCAACGACTTGAAGATCGCTAAGGTGATTCCTGTTTACAAAAAAGGTCTGAAAGAAGAAGTGAGCAATTATCGTCCGATATCTGTTTTGCCTGCCATAAATAAGATCTTAGAGACAATCATTCAGCGTTCGGTATTTGGTTTTCTTGATTCCTGTAGATTTTTTAATGTGAGACAATATGGGTTCAGAGAAGGAAGTGGCACACATACTGTCCTTTTTGAATTGTCTTGTTTGCTCAACAAGGAAATAGATGGCATGAATGTTGTGTCCGGATTGTTTATTGTCATGCATGACCTTCTGCTATATAAACTAGAGTGCGCCGGAGTTAAAGGTGTTGCGCAGGATCTATTTCGTAACTATCTGAGGAATAGAAAGCATTTTTTTTTATATATATATATATATATGTAGCCCATTGTCTGACGTGACCATTGGGGTCCCTCAAGGCGGTGTTTTGTCTCCCTTGCTTTTTATAATATTTGTGAATGATTTCTTTGACCTACCGCTCAAGTCTGTACCATTTGGGTTTGCTGATGATACAAACATGTTCGTTTCCTCGGCAGATATTTCCCAAAAACATTGCTGATCTTACATATGATATTGAGATCATTGCCAAATATTTTAGAATAAACAGATTGACTTTGAACCTGAGCAAGACTAAGTTGATTCATTTCCGCAAGCCTTCGGTTAAGATTGATGGACTCCCTCTCTTAACTTTTAACGGCGTGACTATTGAGACGTTCTCCTCTGTGAAATGCCTGGGCCTGATTCTGGATGAATTTGTCTCCTGGGACAATCATATCTCGGCTGTCGGCTCACTGATCTCTAGTCGGATAGGTATTATAAGACGCCTCCGTTTTCTTCCTAAGAAGATTCTCAGACTGATTTACTTTTCAACGGTCCACTGTCATCTGACCTACTGTATTGGCATATGGGGATCTGCCAAGAAGACTTTGATCGATGAGCTCCAGACCTTGCATAAAAGAGCTCTAAAGGCTACACAAAAGCTACCTGAACTATATTCAACTGATCTCCTGTTTAGGATAGAATTTCCGAAGATGTTGACTGTTTTACAGTTGCACCAGATTGCAGTCTGCAAATTTGTATTCTGTTGTGTCAATTACTTAAAGCATCATTCGATCGTCTTCCCTAGTAATTTCAACTCATATAATACCCAGGTACTCGTACTTATTGAGGAGGCCCATTATTCATTCCAGTTATGGTAAAAGATTCCTGCTCTATTCTGGGGCTGTTCTTTTCAATGCATTGCCTGCGCACATTCGTAACCAAAGCCAATTAAAACAATTTCATCATTCGTTGAAGGGTCATTTTCTTCTATCGAATCGTTCGAATTAAATTTTACGATCTACCTGAATAAGCTATTTACTTTTATTATAACTGAAATTAGTTTTTGTTTTTTTATGAACTTTTTAAATGGTTCCCGCCACTCCTTCTCATTTAGTATTTTTTAGTTTTGATTTTCAAATATTGGATTCCTTTTCAAACCACAAAGTAATTCTTGCTTTTAAACGCTCTCTGTTTTGTTTTTATTTTGTTTTTTTTTTCTGATTTGCTTCTATTAATATTGTTTCATTTGTAATTTGAATAATCTAATTCTACGTTATTTTAAAAATTAATTTTTCCTAATATTTTCTTTAGTAGCTCCTTCGAATTGTTCAATGACATATTGGAGCTACGCAAACGCAAACCCTATTAGAAATAAATAAATGAAATGATAATTTTCTAAACATCAGATACTTTATTAAAGAAAGGGACTATTTGCACATTGTGCAAATAGTCTCTTCTATATAGTGTTGGCTATTTGCACATTGTGCAAATATTCTCTTCTATATATTGTTGGCTATTTACACTGTGTGCAAATAGCCGAAGGTATATAGAAGAGACTATTTGCACAATGTGCAAATAGCCAACAATATATAGAAGAGACTATTTGCACACTTAGACGTAGTACTAATTCTAGTTTCCTTACCCAAAAACTTTTTGTGACATTTTGTGAAAGGAAAACTTCCTTACCTTCGTTACCTACCTAGCTCTTATAGCACTTTTTCGTGACATTTCGAAAAAGGAAAAGTTCCCTAGCTTCGTTATGCAACTAGCTTTTCGTGACGTTTCATTAAAGCGCAAATTTCCTAGTTTCGTGACATTTTGTAAAAGGAAAAGTTTCCCAACTTTGTTAGCCACCTAGTTTTTGTGATATATTGTAAAAGTAAAAGTTCCCTAGCTTCGTTAGCCAACTAGCTTTTTGTGACGTTTCATTAAAGCGCAAATTCCCTAGTTCCCTTGTTGCAGAATTGACTTGCTTCGCTTATTTTGTTTTTGTTTGACTTAGATTTACTTGATCTTAAATATGTATTGTACATTTGCTTGTTGTAGAATTGACTTGCTTCGCTTATTTTGATTTTTAAGTTTTGTATTTATTTATTGGTATCCGTGTTAATGTTATTAATGTCATATTGTAACGTTTTTCATGGTTTTTTAATGAGGGCTATGACAGCAGTCATAGTCACTCTTTTTCCATGTCATCTAGAAAATCTAGACAATAAAATTACTATCAATCAATGAGACTAATACCAAACGAATATCACCTCGTAGGTCAGTAGAGAAGAGAAAAACAAATTCCACAAGTGTTGTCATGTCATGTCATGTCATTTACATACCTACCAGCTTTTAATGTTAGCAACAGTCTAATGATTCTTCCACTGTAGATACTTGTACATACTATATGTAGAAGACGTTGCAATCGAGATTATAACATAGTAGGGGGTTTGGGCAAACCTACTTACAGCAAAATTTATAACTTATACTTATAACTATAAGTTATAAGTTGAAAGTTGAAAGTTATAAGTAAACTATAAGTTATAAGTAAAAACTTATAAGCCATAAGTCGAAAGTTATAAGTCATAAGTTATAAGTCATAAGCTATAAGTCATTAAGTCAAAATTTATAAGCATAAGTTATAAGTAGAAAGTTATAAGTTACCATTCATAAGTCAAAAGTGGTTATAAGTTAGTTATAGTTCAAAAGTTATAAGTTATGAAGGTAAAAAATGAGAAAATTCTCGTTTTGATACAATTGCACCCATAGAAGTAATATTTTACTATGGCTGCTGTACCTTCGGCAGATTAAAGTCCACCCGCTTGAATCAACATTTAAAAGCCACTCACAATTCTTAATCCTACTTCCAATTGTTTAACAAAAATCGAATCGATTTCGTCGTGTACCTTGTCTTAAGACCATGTGAATATCAGCAACGATGGCCATAGAATGATATACCCAAGAAAATTGGTAATTTGCATGAAAGTTGCTTTCTTTAACATTTTCACGGAAATCTTCACATTTCATAATGCTCAGTTTTGTTATTTTAACAACGAAAAACAAGTTCAACTATAAATACGAACACACCATAGATACCAGCAGCGGAATGTAAGCCGAATCTCATGTTAGGCACAGAAAACGACAATATCTTTTTAAAAATCCTTCGAATTTTATGACTTTGAATAAAGTGTCTGAGGTTTATGAAAATTATACTTCAACAACAAAACACGGGTTACATTTACAGCTTGCTCATATGTGCTTTCGTCGCAGATTGATAATATTAACAAAAAATGAAAATTATTAACGATTCCCGCATCTCCCGGACGGATGAAGTGTCCACAAAAGGGTATTTTTTCTATAGAAAAAAGACCTAAAAACCCGTCCGAAGCACGGGCGCAAAAAATCTCTCCAAGCCCTTAAAATAAGCCCAGAATTTAGAAGCGACCTAGAGCACTTTGCAGAGGCCTATGACCCATACCTCCATGGACAAAAAAGTTCGCCTCTTTTTTCTCTAAAACTATGTACAAAAAACCTCATTATCAAAGTAATATTCACGAAAAAAAAAACCAAATAACGTGTTGGGTCGCGTAGCGTGAGCTGGGTCCACACTAAGGACTCTATAGCCTGAAGCATTCAACAGATTGTCAATAATTTAATTTTCATGATTTGCTGATGTTTGATGAAGAGCGATTTCGCTTCGAACCAAGTTTTTCATCATTTTTTCGACCATAACTTCGAAATTTTTCGACCATAACCTCAAAATTTTTCGACCGATTTTGCTCAAATTCAATCCCGTAATCAATTTTCTGATTACCTTTAGGGGAAAAAAAGTTTTTAGAAAATCGGTTGCGTTTTGCTCAAGTTATCGTGTTGGCAGACAGACGGACATCGATGCTGCCCCCAACTGCCAAGTCGAAGTTGACGTGGTCAAAAACGTCGCGTCGTGGTAAACGCATAAGACCCCTTTTCGAAGATCTTTGTTCTTCGTACAGGTCTAAAAAAGAAGCAACAAACATTGTTCAAAAAACTCAACGTTTCCTACCTGACCTGATTGCTTAAGGCCTGGTTTTCACTTAAAAAAAGTTCTCCGTTTACATGACAGTTGCCGAATACAATTGAATTTTGTCAGTTTCCTCTGTTTTACTGCTTTGTTTTACTTTTTAAAGTGCAAACCAGGACTAAAGTCGTAAAATTGCATTGCTTGCTCATAGTTACCCCATTAGCCATCAATAATAGATTAATATTATTAATAATAATAATCCATTAATAAAGCCGTAAAAATTCCTTGCTAAGTAATTCATTAACTCATTAGTGCTTGCACAATTATGCTTCAATAGGTCGTGATATAGTTTCGTTCAACGAGAGGGGAAATTAGATGGCGCTGGAAATAACTCTATGATAAATTCGAATATTTGTACTGAGGATGTGAGACTTTTCTGAATTAAAAAAATTTAGAGTGTCGATTACGATGTTTTTGATTTTTCTGATCAAAATTAAAATATTTTCTGTCGTATAAAAATAGTTTCAGCATTAATTTACCTTTTTTGGAATATTCATACGGAATCATTTTCAAACGACAGAAAACATTAAAGTTTTCATTAATAAAGTTGAAAGATTTGATTTCTACACTCCAAAATTTTTAAATTGAGAAAAACCTCACATCCTTCATGCAAACATTCAAATTTATCATAGAGTTACTCCAAACGCCATCTGTTAGACTCGCCGCGTACATGCAGTTTTTCCCAAAATCAAGATGGCGAAAATCATGACCTATTGCATTCTATGATAATATACCCCACCACAATCACATAGCACTAACACACATTCGACCAATGCAACAAATTTAGGTAATATTTCAAAATTCTGTTGCAATATCGAGAAACTGCCGGAAGTGTCTATTTGAGTTATTTGTATTGTAAAATTTCCTTAGAAATATCTAGGGTGAAATCAACTGATAGCTAAGCTCAGTATCGCGTTTAGATTTTTTGGCGCCACGAACAATTTGAACTAATGCACCGATAGCCATGTGACACTGAGAAAAAATTTCCAATCCCTTGCTGTAATGCCGAAAATAGACGGTAAAGTACAGAATATGTTTTTATCCTTCTGTTCGTTGACAGTTGAACAAACGCGTCCTACGAAGAATTGTGGTTGAAGGAATAGAGGCTAGATCATTATTTACTAGTTTCGCTGTTTGTGGTTCTACTTTTTGAGATCCTTTCATTACCGGAAAGTTTTACTGTGCCAGTGGTAAGCTTTTTACTGTGCCAGTGGTAAGCTGTGCGACAAATCCAGTGCCATCTGTGAGATGTAACTAGGAGCGTAACTAGTAGCAGTAGAATACCGGTTCTCCCAACAATGCTTTTTCCGGTAAGCCGTACGACAGAACTACACTCAACTTTACTTGACTTGAACGATTCAATCAGTTTTGTTTTGTTTATAAATCTAATAATCGGTACAAATTCGTCTGCGGCTGAGTTTCGAACCAACGCACTGGCAACTCAATCTCGTAGTGGCAAGCAGACGTGTTAACCACTGCGCTATCGAGTTGTACCGTACAGACGGTCATTTTGGGGCTTTTACGGCGTTTTTCTGATTTTTCGATGTGGTTCGCAGAGAGATTATTTATTTTTTTTCATACCAACTACGAAAGCTGATACTTTCGCCCCGCAAATGAGGACCGAAAGTAATAGTGTGAAACCAAATTTTTTCTTTGTAAGTTGCGATAGTTATTTGTGTGTCTGTTTTTGACGACTTATTTTAGGCAATTTCGCGTGTTGTAGACCGAGCAGAGCGAGGTCTACATGCGAAAGTGCCTAAAATGAGTCGTCCAAAACAGATACACAAAAAATTTTTTATGCAGAGGTCCAAAATCGAGAGAAATTTATAAAATTTCCTTCGATTTTGGCCCCAAGGCATGAAAAAGATTTGAATGTAAACTTGATGACTACAGTACTAATAAATGCTGACTTCAATTTTAATAAAATTCGAATGATTTTTTTAATTGTTTTAAAATTTCTTTATTAACAAAAATTGAGAATGTAGACAATTCATTTCATATGAATAATAGAGAAATTACTACATTCCCCACCAAAGTGGAAGACAACGTTTTTTTTTTGTTTTCGTGAACATTTATTCCAACGGGATTTTTTGGTCCAGTCAACTCAACGGATGCTGCAACGGATGCATCACTGATGACTGTGATCGGACGTGAAATGTTAGCCGTTGCATATGTAGAAGGAAATTCCATTGGATGTGAAATGATAGTCGAAGAAGAGACAGAGGGCGATTATTATTATTATTATATTATTACATGATACCTATCTGTGTAATTCTATAATCATAATTTATAGCGAAAAAACAAAGAAAAAAGAGACAGAAGCAATATGAAAAAGAAAAACAAGAATAGAATTGAAATACATGTCAATTCCAGTGAATAATTCTCTTAAGGAATTTGACATAGATAAAAATAATTTGATAAATAATTTTAATTTTGAAATAAATAAACTCAATTCATATTAATGTAATAATTCAAACTTAATTATTTTAGTGAAATTGTATTCTTTGCGGATGAAGAGGGCAAATTAATTGCGTCGGAAAAAGATTGGCAAGGTTACGTTTATGACAAACAGATTCCTAAATGTACTTTTCACACACAGCAGTCGATTTCCAGTTGCCCATTCGTTTTAATTGTTCAATGGTAGCGCCTGCATCTGCAGGAATCGTCGTCCCTGCCCTGGGCATTTCCAGAAATTTAGCAATTTCTTTCGGTACATTGGCTATGGTATTTTTTCCCATTGCTTGACGGTTGCGTGTGCATTTGCCCTTACGGTATGGTAAGAATAGTCTATTTGTTGGTACATTTGGCGCAAATTGGTTATTATTTCACTTGTATAAGCCATTTCCTATTTTTTAATTAATAAAAAATCGATTTTTCCAAATTTTTTGTTTCGATTGGCGTGCGAACGTTTCAACGTGTAACTAATGACTTATATTTCGATTTAGTAGCTCACTTTGACCATAGTTTATCAACTTATATTGTGATGAATTTTCTCTGAATTCATTTTTTTTTGTTTATTTCGATGCGTATCAGCTTTCGTAGTTGGTATGAAAAAAAATGGTATGGATAACACGGGGCTTAAGTAAGAAAATGCAACCTGTGTGATTGCTGCCCTTGCCTTCGGAGCGGGCTGCAAATTTCACACCGGGCTGCATTTTCTTACTTTCGCCCCTTGTCATCCAAAATACCATAGCGCGTTGTTCCCATAATACTTTCAAATTGTTAAACAAAACTTAACAGAACAAAAAATATTGCTGACTTCGTCGTTTACGACGGTCTTAAGACCATGTGTAATCAGCACAACTGGTCAAGCTGAATTCGACGGGTTACAAACGCCGTGGTAAACGCATAAGACCCCTTTTCAAAGAACTTCGGTCTTCGTACGGGTCTAAAAATAAAACAAAATAACAAATAACAAAAACAATAGTGAAACGAATTTCAAAAAAATTTTTTCTTTACTAAAATGATCAGTTGGGTGCCTCGGATCGATTCTGACGGCAGGAGTTTAAAAATAAAAACAAAAAATTTCAACGCTACACCCTATTCAATAGTTGATAGGGCAGACATTTGAAAGATCCGTCGCCGGTACGAGACTATGCGATCAACAAATTATCCATAGTTCAACCATTTTTAATGTAAGAACGCCGAAGCACTCCTCATTGGTTTAAATCTAATAAAAGCAGAGAACCCATTTTACCGGTTTCTCTATAATTGCATGTATTAGCTCTAGAATGGATTAAATTAAAACCGGCAAAAAAAAATTCGAAAACGAAGATAACTCGGCAGATAAATTATTGAAGAGTGAAGATAAATTAAATTAAAACGGAGATAAAAATGACCAAAAAGTTGAGATAAAAAAATCATTTTTGGAGATAGAAAAATTTGTTTTTGAAATAACTAAATTAATTAAGGAAATAAAAAATCATCCGAGAGGAGATAATAAAAAATTAAAACGCAGATAAATAATTCAATTATTGAAAGTAATAGAAAATCGAAAAAGAAATTAAAAATTAGAAATAGGAGACATGAAGTGGAAACGGAAACAAAATGGAAACGCAGATAAAAAATTTGAAAAATGGAGATTATATAACTTCGGAGACAACCATTTCATTTTTCATTCTTCTCCATTTCTGTCTCCGTTTTTTTTATTTTATATCTCCGTTTTCTAATTTTATACCTCCGTTTTCTAATTTTATATCTCCGTTTTCTAATTTGTTATCTCCGTTTTCTAATTTTATATCTCCGTTTTCCAATTTTACATCTCCGTTTTCCAATTTTATATCTCCGTTTTCCAATTTTATATCTCAAGTTTAATGCGATCCAAGAGCCATTGGTCAGAGACAAACATTTTCTTGTTGGTGTTTATCGTTGAAGAACGTTTGGTTGAAGAACGTTGAACATTCATATTCGAATCATGATAGGTAAAATATCAAATCGATAACATTGTTCATCGATGGCAGAATGGAATATTACTATCAGTGATGACAGACTTTTCAGAACAAAAAATTTGAAAATTCGAGAGCGGAGATAATATGGCAGATAAATTTCTGAAAAATGAAGATAAAATATATTAATAAGCTCAGATAAAAACTTATTTTAAAGCGATAATTAAAGTTATTTTGGAGATAAATAAATTG
>CM055405.1:40706535-40721428 GCA_029228625.1 Pseudolycoriella hygida | reverse complement strand
CAGAAATTGTCGGCCATGCCCAGATTTTTCAAACAAAAAAAGAATAATGAAAATCAGAAAAGATTTACTCGAGTTATGTGCAAAAGACCAAAAACCACTTTAACGGCCCTAGCTCGGCGGCCCTTGGGCCTACAGTGCCCAGATTCAATCCCATAAAATATTTTTCGACTACCTTTCAGGAAAAAAAACAGTTTTTGAAAATCGCTTAAGATTTACTCAAGTTATCGTGTTGACGGACAGACAGACCGACAGACAGACAGACCGACAGACGGACATTGTTTTTTTCGTTGATTTGTCGTCTGGAGGTAACAACAAAAGTTTCACCCATACTCCCGGGCTCGAATTCGCAATGTAACAAACGTGGTAGTAAACGCATCAGACCTACGTACTTCGTACGGGTCCAAAAAATCCGTCAGTCCGGTCGTCCGTTTCCAGTTTTTTTTTTTTTTTTAAACGTGTCAACCGATCACTGACCGAAAGACGCATTCTATGATTCAAGTTCAAAGATGAGCAAAATCGGTCAAGTAGTTCCGGAGATATGGTCGAAGAAGTAGAGGTCGAAAATGTAATTTCGGGGACGGTGAAACTTTTTCGTAAATATCTCGGCAAGTAGCGCACGGGAATGGCTCATTTTGGTGTCAAATAAAAACATTTGACCTCTGAAAACTGGGAAATTTTTTTTGGGGAATCGGGTCAGTGGTCTGGACACAGGAACCAATGGAATGGACGAGATTGAGTTTCTTGGCCGTATACAAAAGCAGATGGTTTTTCGTCTATATTTGCTCAACTACGCAATATGGAGATTTACTGTCAAAAGGCAAAGTTGTAGGGAATAAAATTTAAGAGAACAAATGTTTCAGAGTTTTAGGGAGAAATGGCGCAGTCCTGTGATATGACCACTTATAGAATTGGGAGGGATGACTCATATCTCTAGAACTATGGGAGTTGTAAAGGTGCTTGCTATGGCAAAGTTGTAGAGAATGAAATTTCAGTGAACACGTGTTTCAGGGTTTTTAAGGACACATGACCTAATCCCTGGATTTAGTCACTTCTAGAATTGGGAAGGATGACTCACACCTCTGGAACTATGGCTGTTAGAATGTTGCTTCCAAAGGCAAAGGTGAAAAGAATAAAATTTTAGAGACAATGTTTCAGGGCTTTAGGGAAAAATGGCACACTACTGGGATATGACCATTTCTAGATTTGGGAGGGATGACTCATACTTCTGGAACTATGGCAGTTAGAAAGTTGCTTCCAAAGGCAATGTTCGTGAGAATTACATTTTAGTTTTAGGATTTTTTGGAGAAACTACTCTGTTTGTGTAATGGTGCAGAGAAGAGACATTTCGGCCAAGGACATCAATCGTCGCTGTCGCATTGCTGCTTTATGAATGTCCGCTGGTAAAACATTCCCAAAAATCGCGGTAACATGAATTCCGAGGAGAGAAATCACTCGGGGAAAATGACGTCCTGGTTTCTTCTTAATCTTCACCATCTTCAGAATCCGTAGTGACGACTCATGCATCTAACTACTTCATGTCTTCTAGAATAGCTAGAACCACTCGTCAAAATTTTCTTTGTCGTAGCTCCTCCTAGAAGCCGTAATTTCTTCTAGAAAATGTTAAATTGTCAAAGTTTCAGAGAAAACCATCACCTGTAGGAGAAGTGATGAAATGGTAGTTGGTGAAAATTTGCCAGTCTCCTACTGCTGGAATGGCTCAAAAACAAAAAAAAATAGTGAAATGCTTTAATAAACTCAAAAACAAAACGAAGAAATCAAATTTTTACATCAACAACTAATCTGCCAATCAAATTTTGACATCAACAACTATCTGGCTATTTAGAATTGTTTTCTCGATTCTTGTTGGATCGCAAGCGCCTCAGTGGAGATCTCTGAAAACTGTTTCCTTCATCCAATCGCAGTCTTTTAGGTAAATGTTCATTTTCTTTGCCGGTCTGACTACAAGCGTCTACATTGGATTCCACTTCACCCACACCAGACTCGACTTCACCTTCACCACACTTCATTTCATCCGCATCAGACGGCATTTCATACGCACCACACTCTATTTCATCCGCATTAGACTCTATTTCATCCGCACCAGACTCCATTTCATCCGCACCAGACTCCACTTCATTCTCAACGGATTCGGGCCCTCCTTCAGAGTCGTTTCGCTGTATTTTCATTTTGAACGAATTTAAATTCTGTTCCGTTTCTTTACGTAACGTTTCTTGCTGTAAACGATTAACCAATTCAAGTAAGTGCAATCTCGACTCTTCATTTTCAGACAATTTCAGCTGTAACATTTCTTTGGTTGTCGCCTTCAGCAGTTTGTGTTTCGCTGAATTGTTAATCATCCACGTTAAGAATGTGGCTGCAACGTGGTCATGCAGGTGTCGCTCCTGTTGATTCGATTGCATGGTGTTTTCAGCGGTCGAATTTACAAAAAATTTTAAAACAACATTGAACGAAAGCTCATCAAAACTTTCATCGGAACTGATGGTGCTCATAGTTTCGTAAAGGCACATCTGCAAATACTTTTGTTTGTTGCATCTGATGAGCGTTTCGAAAAAAATACTCAGAATTTGCGTGACTTTCGGTGGCAAATTGGCGCTAAAATATATGATCACCAGCTTTGACATAACTTCTGCATCAAAAAAGCGACGATGCAGCGTTAAAATGGCAAATCCGTCGACCAGTTCACAGGTGATGTCGGCGTCATCGTTTGATATCAAACATTTTTTAAACAATTGCACTATGTCATCACCCGAAACTAAATCAAAAAGAAATAAAATTTTTAAGACCACCAATTGATTGAAGTCAAATTTTTTGAATGTACATACCATAGCCGTCGTTGTCACTTAAGTTCTGGTGATCGTTTTCTAATGACTCGTTTGCATTTTGATTATGTGGTGCACCTCTGCTCGCGAAACTATCCAGTCCATATCTGAAAAAAAAAATTGAATAACATGAATGCCTTGCGTGTCTACACCTATGCTTGTCTCAAACCACATGCTAATATATAAGAAAAAGTCTCGATGAACAGAAATGTTTGTTCAATTAGTAAAATTTTCTTTTAAGTAATTACTTGAGGTGTGCGCCGACACGCCGTCGGCAGAAATTTTTAAAAATATGACGGACCACTAAAAATGGCTAAATTTGTATGAGAACTCACGCCGCCGATAACTTTTTACCATTTTTGCGACGTGCCCATGAGAAAAAGTGACCGTACACCTCTAGTTTTGACTGAACTGAGTTCTGAAACTCCACAACGTCCTTTAGAACTTTGCCTTTAGAAGCTTTTATCTCTTCCAAAAAATATGAAGGATTACCTTTTCATGGAATGAGTAGTCCGAGCCAGACCTACCGGAGATGAGCACTATTCCCTAATTTATGTCTCTGCATACTGTGACCTATACTTTCGAAACGATGCACCTTGATGCACAACGGTGCACCTTGATGCACAACGGTGCACCTTGATGCAAAACGGTGCACCTTGATGCACAACGGTGCACCTTGAAGCACTACGGTGCATCTTGATTTTCCACGGTGCATCTTGATTCTCCACGGTGCACCTTGATGTACCATAATGCTCACCGTTTCACAGCATTACTTCGGGGAGGGACTGTGCTTTCGCACCTACTCTCTCAAATCAAGTGGCAGTCTTCTTTGATCGTCTCACCATGCACTTTGCAGCTTTCCCACAGTGCTAGTATAGCTAGGGCACAGTGCTAGTATTTGTATAAGAAAAACATATGCAAAGGACCAGATGTGGCAAACAGAGTTCATGTTACGAACAAAGTCGAACGTTTTTAAGTGAATATTGCCTTAACACTTAAGTGTATGAAATTACGTCCACATTAAATTGTATTGGAAATTGCCGATAGGGCGATATTGAAAAATCCGTTCGAAGAAACGGCGTAAAAAAGGCCTTCCGAAAGTACATGTTTATCTCAATTTTTTCAACAACATAGCAAAAAACAATTTTTTTGTCTACGTCCGACCTAGGGTCCTCAGGAGAGGCCTCTTATAAATATACAAAAATAATTCCCTCCATTTTCTCTACCACATAGTGAAAAACCATTTTTTTTGTCTAGGGCAGACCTTAGGACCGACCTAGGGCCATAAGAAAATACCTCGGATACATACTTCCATAGACAAAAATGTTCCCCTCAATTTGCTCTGCAACATAGAAAAAACATTTTTTTCGACCTGATTCCTACTTCAGCCCTAAGCACAGGCACCGGGTCCAAATTAGTTTTTGAATATAATTCGGTACTCGATTACCTCTCAAATAGAAAAAGAATCAACAAAATCAACTTATGTAAGCGTTGGGCCCTAGAAGAAACTCAGTTTTGGGGTCCTGCTTGAGTCCAAGGGTTTCTAATCAAAAAATTTTCTTCCATAAAACGGGAGACAGTCCTAGACCTTTCGATGAAAAAAACATGTAGAGCGCTAGCAGAAACTCGTTTTTAGTGTCCTAGCTATATCCTAGGGCCTAATATCAAAAAGTTTCTTCTACTAATTGTTGGGCTTTCATAGACCTGTCGATTAAAAAAAAATTATGAAAATCGGAAAAGATTTACTCGAGCTATGTACAAAAAACACGTATGGCCCTAGCAGAAACTCCTTTTTAGTGTCCTAGCTAAGTCCAAGGACTCAAATCCAAAAAAGTTTCTTCTATAAATTGTCGGCCATGTCCAGATCTTTCAAACAAAAAAAAGTTTATGACAATTGGAAAAGATTTATGTACAAAAAACACGTATGGCACTATCATAGATTCGGTTTTAGTGCCCTAGCTAAGTCCAAGGACTCAAATCCAAAAAAGTTTCTTCTATAAATTATCGGCCATGCCCAGATCTTAAAAAAAATTATGAAAATCGGAAAAGATTTACTCGAGTTATGTACAAAAGACCAAAAACCAAGACAGCGGCGCCGAGTATAGGGGGGTGAGGCAAGTGCCCCCCATGAAATGATCCCTGGGGGGCAACGCCCCCCATAACGAGAGGAATAAACATAACAAATTAAACGGAAAGTAAATTTAATCACTTTCTGAACAGAAATGGTACATTCAAGGCATATTCCATCCTACAGGATTAGCAATCCATTTTACATTTGACGTTTTTTCAAGGACCGACGATTTTTTTTTTTTTTTGAATATTTTGAATCCTAGCTCAATTTTGTATCGATGTGGTGTTATTCCAAACTTCTAGCCCATACATTTTTGAAGTCACTTCTTGATGCATAGGTTATGTGGGTGAACCGAGGCTCAGCACCTAGGCCGCCTTTGGGCCTGTTGTGCTTAACCTATACTTGCAAACCACTACAAGTAGCATATATCTATGGGCAATTCCACGGTCCGCTTCGTTCCCACGCGTGAAATTCTCAGTAGTTGCAAAATGAAAGCAATAGAAAAGTTACTATCCTCTAGTTAAGGGATCAATACGTCTGATGCACCATTTTCTATTAATATTTTTTCGTAACAACTGAGCATTTCGAGCGTGGGAACGGAGTTTTCGTGGAATGGCCCCTATAGAGTTTTCAACGAAACGGGCCTAAATGTTTCATGAGAATGTCTCAGAATTACACCCTAATGGAGAGAACAGACTTGCTTTTCGAAAGTTTCCAATAATTTAAAAAAAAAATCGTTTCACAAATTGAGAGATTCAAATCTTAGGACTTTAGAATGTTTCTTGTAAAATCTATAATTGCTGTGGGTTCCATCAAATAACACAAATAGAAAATTTTTTGCTCGCTTCGCTCGCGTGCACACTTCCTTCTGTCAGATAAACGGTAAATACCGCAACGTCATTCGGAATCTATTACTTCAAAAATTTTCTTAAAACTTTCGCTATAAAAGCAAACATTAGCTACCGTTTCATTGCTTACTTTGGCATGTTTGCCAAATACACATCATCAAATTAAAAAATTTTGTTGCCCCCCCCCCCATGGACGGTAAACAAGTCGGCGCCGTTGCGATTTGGACAGCCCTAGATCGGCGGCCCTTAGGCCGACAGATTCAATCCCATACAAGATATTTCAATTACCTTTAAGGGAAAAAAAGTTTTTGAAAATCGGTTGAGTTTTACTCAAGTTATCGCGGTGACAGACGCACGGACAACGTTTTTATTGTTGATTCGTCATTTAAGCACCAGGATCGATGCTCCCCACCTACTCCCAGGTCGAAATTGGGATGGTTACAAACGTCATGGTAAACGCATAAGATCCCTTTTCGAAGAACTTCGTTCTTCGTACGGGTCTAAACATCATTCAAGACCCGTACGTATCAGAATAGATGTGGCAAACAGAATAGATGTGGCAAAGAGACTCGAACGTATCTAAATATACTAATAAGCAAACAATCCAACGTTTTCTGTTCTTTTCATCCTTAGAAATTACCCAAGCTAACCGAAGTACGTCTCAGACCATTCAAATCTAGAAAAGCTTATATCCAAGGACTGGACCATTTTCCCTTATACCCCTGAAACACGTGTTCGCTTAAATTTTATTCTCTACAACTTTGCTTTTGACAGTAAATCTCCATATTGCATAGTTAAGGAAATATAGACGAAAAACTGTTTTCGTATATGGCCAAGAATCTTAATTTCGTCCATTCCATTGGTCCCAGTGCCCACACCCCTGAACCGATTCCCACAATATTTTTTTCCCAGTTTTATGACATCAAATGCTTTCATTTGACACCAAAATGTGGAATTTCCGTGCTATACTTGCTGAGATATTTGCGAAAAAGTTTCATCGACCCTCGAAAATTTCATGTCAGACCTCCACTTCTTCGACCATTTCTCCGGAACTACTTGGCCGACTTTGCTCATCCTCGAACTTGAATCATGGGAGGCATGTACCTTTCAGGCTGATCGGTTGAGCCGTTTGAAAAAAAAAGTGGAGACAGACGTGCGGACAGACGAACATTTTTTTTATTGCTGCTTCGTCATCTCTAGACGATAATAGATGCATCCCCCCAACTCCCACCTCGATCTACCCCATGTTACAATAAAATTGTTTGTAGTAAACGTATAGGACCTTTGTACTTCGTACGGGTCCAAATAACCTTCCGGCTGATAATTCCCATTCGTCTGGGAATATCCGTCACCAGTTTTGCTCAAAAGTTTCAAAATAGTTACAACTTTCAAAAAATTCAACTGGACGTGAAAACGTATTACTATCATCAGATCAGGCCATGGGAAGAGTGGTAAATAGACAAAAAATTCTAAAAACTTGTGTTGGTTATGGCGAAGGAGCGTTCAAAAACGTTCACTCATTTGTGTATCACTTTAGAGGTCTCTAAAAAGTTTGCTTATTGCTTAGAATTCTGGAATCATGTGCTGATTAGTTCATAATTAATTTACCTGCATATAAACTGAAAAATTGTCGCTATAGTTGTCACCCAAATACTTTTGATTTCATGAGTTAGTAGCTCGTTGCAAAATTTACAGTACGAGTCTATGGCAATTTGCTTATTAAACAAACCGAAAGTACCGGTACACTTTAAAGCCCAGTTCTTAACGGTCACGTCTGTTGAGTCGACGTGTTGCCTTATAACATCCTGAAATTTATTATAAATGTTTTATCTTGAAGCAATTTTTCGGTATTCCTTTCACTTACTTCATACAGTTGATATGTGGACGGAATGAGTTGTTTAACTTTCGCCG
Organism: Pseudolycoriella hygida; assembly: GCA_029228625.1. Classification (NCBI taxonomy): domain Eukaryota; kingdom Metazoa; phylum Arthropoda; class Insecta; order Diptera; family Sciaridae; genus Pseudolycoriella; species Pseudolycoriella hygida. The sequence continues at coordinate 40,713,758 of CM055405.1, read as the reverse complement.
AACATATTCCGTGATGAAAGAACATGAGCGCTGGAAGTATACTCTTAACGCTTTGCAAATTGGTTGTAGTCTGAAAATTGAATTGATGAATTACTATCGCGTTTGTCAACAGGAAATTCTTAAGAAGTTACTAGAATAATTTAAAGAAATTCATTGGAATTTGAATAGAGTTGGGATTCGGTGAAAAGTCCGTAATACTGAAAAGATGTGGTCGCATTCAGATTCTGAACATACGTCTTATTACAATGTGCTGAGATTCGTATTACCATCGAAATTTTAAAGAAACGTAGGGATTGGTGAGGAAGGTTGGCGAATATTACCGATGACTTAAGTACATGGTGGGATTAACTGCCTGAATACCGCATGTGAGGAGTACGGGATGAAGATAAGTGTAAGAAACAGTAGGGTAATGCATGTTGGCAAATCTCGGAAGCAAATATTTTGCAGTTTAAGTGGGGAGGAGCTGGAGCAGGTTACTGAATTCAAGTACTTAGGAACCATTTTTTCAGCGAATGACAAGTTAGTTAGGGAAGTTGAGGAAAGGAGGAAAATGAGAAACGCGGTGGTCAGGTGAGATAGCACGTGTTCAACAAATGGGAAGTAAGTAGCGAAACAATGGCAGTGAGAGTTAGATGGACTGCGCATATCTCGTGCATGACCTGGAGGTTTCTGATATGAGGGTTCTTAGGAACATAGCAAAAGTTAATCGATGGGATAATCATATTAGGAACGGCGACATTAGGGAAAGTTTAGTGACTTCGTCAGTGGGCGGCAAGGGCCAGTCGTCAGCACTGGTTCGGGCATGTTCAAAGGATGAGCAATAACAGGATACCGAAAAGGATCTTGGATGCACAGGTCTCGGGTGTAAAGCCAAGAGCAGACTAAGGAGAAGGTTTGTAGATTCAATTAGTTCAGATTTAGAAGCTAGGGGACTTGCTCTGGGCGAACAAACCATCTCCTTGGCGGGCGATAGAAGGGCATGTGCGACAATAGTTCACTATTCTGGGGTTGTGGCATAAAGCCCTCACACCGAAAGGCACTAATGGTCTATAAACTTTGATGATAAGGAGCTATCGGATGCGAATTAAATGAACATTGGTAATGTAATGAACCGATAACAAGGGTCATCATAGCTTAACAGAAATAACAGTAGGGTGAATATACTGGGATTTGGTCAATATGTACACAATAGTCAACCCCAAGTAACAATTTAAAAACTAATAACTTATTTGTTAAGCTACTCGATTGACATGTTACAACTGTGGTAAAGATGGTCACAAACGTTACGAATGTCCCAACACTGTCAGATATCGACCTCAAAGACAATCAATCATTGCGCAAGAAGATAGAGTCACGAAGAACAGCGCTGAAAGTAGATATGATTTGTGAAATCAATTGTGGTGTAAAAAAAAGGCGACGGACATGGAAAAGAATATCAGCACTGATCAGTCTCGAAACTGATTATGATCAGTATTTATCAGTTTCAAAACTGATCAGTATCAGTACTAATCCGGATCAGTACTGATCAGTCTGAAAACTGATATGTACTAATATCTGTTTTAAAACTGATTCGGACAAGTAATGATCAGTTTTAAAAGTGATACGGATCAGAACTGATCAGTTTTTAAACTGCTAATCCAAATAAGTTTTGAAACTAATCAGTTCTGATGCAGATCAGTTTTGCAACTGATCAGCACTGGTCTGGATCAGTTACAATACTGATCTGGGCTAACATTATAATGTTAACTTATAAACATATAACTCAAAGCAAATAGCTATATGTACATGTTCTAAATTTGGCTATAAGTGGCTTTAAGTGTGTGTCAGATATTTTGATAGTTCTATATTTTGCGATGTTTTTTTATTGCATATTTCTAAGACAGTGATCATCAATTTTAAATTCCGAAACATCTACTGTTTGCATAGCACATCCCTTTATAGATTCTCTGAATCAGAATAAATAATTATTGAGTCTAAGTGTCAAAATTTGATCTGAAAAAACATCACAAAATACTCGGCTATGCGATGTTTTTTCAGATCAAATTTTGACACTTAGACTCAATAATCATATATTCTGATTCATAGAATCTATAAAGGGGTGTGTTATACAAACAGTAGATGTTTTGGAATTTAAAATTAATGATCATTGCTTTAGAAACATGCAATGAAAAAACATCGCAAAATATAGAACTATCAAAATATCTGACACGATCTTAAAATCAAATTTAATTCAAATTTGTAACAGATTTAATTCAAATTTGAATCAAATATAATTCAAATTTGGATCAATTATCGATAATTCGATACTTATATGTAGTAATATCCAAAATATCCAATATTTGATGGCTATCAACAAAATATCGATATTTATTATTATTTATTATTAAATATCGAAAAATTAACGATAAGGCATCGTCCATAAATTGTCCATGTCGCAAAAATGTGAACTATCAAATTTGCGATGTTTTTGAAACAGTATCCGGCGTAAATATCAACTTATTCATAATTATAGATCATGTACTGTGAGAGGGTGACTCTTACACGAATAAGAGATGAATAAGAATTCCAAAAAGTTTAAGTATAAAGGTACAAATTTGCTCTGAAATAACATCGCAATAGAACTTGGTATGCGATGACTTTTCAGAGCAACTTTCGACCTTCATACTCAAACTTTTGGAGGTCTGATTCATCTATTATTCGTGTAAGAGTCATTCTCTCACAGTACATGATCTATAATTATGAATAAGTTGATATTTACGCAGTATACTGTTCTAAAAACATCGCAAATTTGACAGTTCATAATTTTGCGACATGGATAATTTATGGACGATCCCTTATCGTTAATTTTTCCCTAAACATAAAAATATCGATACTTTGTTGATAGCCATCAAATATTGGATATTTTGGATTTTACAAACTACATATAAGTATCGAGCTATCGATAATAGAGAATTTGGGCAAAGCCAAATTTATAACATATACATATAGCTATTTGCTTTGAGTTATATGTTTACGCTATAAGTTACAAGTTTACGTTATAACTAAACATTATAAGTTTATAGCCCAGATCAGTATTATAACTGATCCAGACCATTACTGATCAGTTAAAAAACTGATCCGCATCAGAACTGATGAGTTTTGAAACTGATTTGGATTAGTAGTTTTGAAACTGATCAGTACTGATACAGTATTACAGAGTACAGTATTAAAAGTAATATTGACTTATACGGATCAGTTTTAAAACAGATCAGTATCAGGGCCTTTTTTTAGAAAATTGAGAATTTTGAGAATTTGCTTAAAATTTCTAAAAAAATTTCTGAAAATTTATAAAAACTTTGAAGCATAATTGATGTTTCTTACTCAAAAAATTGTTCAAACGACCTATTTTAGGTGTTTTAGGGCATCCTAGAATTATTAACATAAGTACATACTAAGGGCTTGGTTTCTTGTGGTTTTTATCATCTGCACGATCTCTAATATGTGTCAGAATACACTTTATGTCGATTCTTTTTAATTCTACACTGATTTTAAGTTGTTTGAACATATTTCTCACTAAAGTAAAATTCTAGAAAATTTGAAAAAAAAATTCTCAAAAATAGGCACTGATCAGTACTGATTCAAATCAGTTTTCAGACTGATGAGTACTGATCCGTATCAGTTTTAAAAGTGATGAGTACTGTTACTTATAAGTTTTGAAACTGATCAATATTGATCGGGATCAGTTTCGAAACATATCAGTACTGATACTGATAAGTTTTGAAACTGATCAGTATTGATACTGATCAGTTTTGAAACTGATCAATATTGATCAGGAGCAGTTTCGACACTGATTAGTACTGATCCGGATCAGTCTTAAAAGTGATATGTACTGATTCAGATCAGTTTTAAAACTGATCAGCACTGATCTGGGTCAGCTACAATACTGAACTGGGCTATCAACTTATAACTTGTACATACCGTAAACTTGTTACTTATAAATTATAACTTATAGCTCGTAACGTAAACTTATAACTTATAAACGTAAACTTGTAACTTTTAACATAAACATATAACTTATTACTTATAGCTATATGTATATGTTATAAATTTGTCCAAACTCTCTAATGATTCGATATTATCAATTATCGACAATTTCTCTTGGTTGATGGTATCGATAATTTTCAACGTCTACCATGCCTAAATGTAACTTCGTTACATTTGTCCGTTGTAAGTACAGAATTGTTGGGATTGAGTCCTTTGGAATCATGAAATCATTCCAAATATTCGTTTCTTACCATTCAAATTCTTTGTCAAGTTGTTAAGAAAACGATTGCCGAGATGTTCTGCTTTGTCTTTAGAGAAATAAATACGTTGAATAGCGACAAGCGACCTTGATCGCTAACAGTTGTTAGGGGCCATTCACAAAGTGCGCACGCTAAAAAATCAGTTTTTAACACTCACTCACTCTCGCACACCCATGTTCACACATTAGGTTGTATGACAACACGCTTTTGTCGAATCTTTCTCCTCCCTTAGTAGCGTGCGCATTTTGTGAACGGCGATAATTCATTTTTGTTCCGTATGTACTCAAGAAATGTATTTTTTCGACGTATTTACGAAGTTTTTATGGACGTAAGATGTACACGAAATTTGTGTAGGTCACAAAACACTTTACGTTATATTTGTAGCAAAGCAGTTGAATCAGTCAGTGTCTTTCTTAAAGAGCTTACAGAACGACAAAGCAGCATAGCGACATAACGACACTACGAAAGCTCAGTCATGGTGATAGATCGAATATCACAGTCGCTGGTTAGTTGGTATGTTGATAGTTAAAACTAGAAATTTTTGTAAACTTTTTTTCGATCGACAGCTGCATCTGTCGGCTCACAGAAAATAACGCATTTGTTAAGTGTTTTTTGTATTGTGATTTTCAAACGCTCGCTAGTACGAAAAGTTCTAAAACAACAACTGACAGAACAAGCAAATGCTGACTGAACGCTTAAAAAGTGAGAATAACATTAGAACATTAGAAGAATTTCAACAATCCAGATCATACGCGTTGAACGCTGACCCCCCCCCTATTTCTTTTCAATTTCGTATTATTTTTGCAAACTAATATTTCAAGTGAGATCAAGAGGCCAAGTGAACTAATTAAAAAATATTTACCGTTTCGACGGAAATGTATGGAATGATGAAAAATGTTATTTTTTCCTTAAGAAAAGCTATTTCCTCGTGAGTCGCTGCAAGCTCTTCATCTTCATCTATGTCCATGAAACACGCCACTTTCTGTTTCAACTCGGACAGTTTACTTTGCAGAGAGTTTACTTGCATTTCCGTGTAAGCGTTCATTTGACTGGTCACAAAATTTGCATTCACTTCAATGGGATGGATGACTTTCTTTACGGTCTCCACATAGAATTCCAGTCGTGTGTCCGATTCCGGCATTAGAAGCTCACAAATCTTCACCAAACATTTAATTATATTTTCATCACAAGGAACGTGTGCCAGCAAATATACGACAAGACCCTTGACACTTTGGTGCCCAATTTCATCACTTAAATCTAACCTTTGTAGTAACTCGAGTAAAGTGAGTAGAATACTTTGTTGGCAAATGAAATTGTCTCTTTGGTTGAATTTAATTTGTATACCTAACCTGAAAACAAAAAAAAAAATTTTTTTATCTTTTTCCTCTTCCCGGGTGGGGACCCAATTTATATAAATTCAAAGATGTGCTAACGCTAAATGGGATGGAATTCAATTCATTCAACACATTCCACAATCACTAACACATACCTACGTAAATGTACGTTCGCTATTGTATGTTATCGCATGTGGAATGAATAGGATATAAATCACACACCATGGCATCAAAGTAATATTTTGAAAACTGTGAAAAATTATTTCCACGCAATACAACGATCTATAATCTATAACAACTATGAGATTGAGTTGCTAGTGCGTTGGTTCGAAACTCAACCGCAGACGGATTTGTTTCGATTGTTAGATTTGTAAATTTGTCATGTGAAGTTGAGTGTAGCGCCATCGTGCGGCTTACCGGTGAAACGCATTGTTGGGAGTTCTCGGTATTCTACTCCTACTAGTTTCGTTCCTAGTACATCTCATAGATGGTACTGAGTTTGTCGCACAGCTTACTACCGGCACAGTAAAAACTTTTCGGTAAAAAAATTTGTTTCATACAAAAAAAATGTTTTTTTTGCACTAGGGCTGCTCTTCGAATCGACCTAGAGCAATTAGGAGAGGCCACGCTTCCACGACCAAAAATGTTCGCTACTTTCTTCTCTACAATACTGAACAAAAAACCTCATCTATAAAGAAATATTCACGAAAAACCACCAAATGTCGTGCCTGATCCTTGGGTGGTGAGTTTGGCTCACACTAAGGACACTACAGCAAGAACGACTAAACAGATTTTCTATAATTTAATTTTCGCGATTTGTTGATGTCCACATCTTTTATTTGAAACCTTCCGTAGCGATTTCGGTTCTAATTTTCACTTTTTCGACCGTACCTTCGAAAGTTTTCTACCGATTTTGCCCAAATTCAATCCCTTAACCAATTTTTAGATTATCTTTCAGGAAAAAAAAGAATTTGAAAATCGAACGAGATTTACCCGATTAATGTAGAAAAAACACGTTGAGCTCTTGTAGGGCCCTGGCTGGGTCCAAAAGCTCAAAAGCTTAAATAAACTCTTTTCCATAAATTGTCAGGCATACCCAGACCTTTCAAAAAAAAGTTATGAAAATCTGAGAAGATTTACTCAAAAGCCAAAAACCGCTTAAACGGTCCCGGCTCAGCGGCCCTTGACCCGAAAGTGCCCAGATTCAATCCCAATTACCAATTACCAGGGAAAAAACATAGAAGGGACCCGTACGTATCAGAATAGATGCGGCAGACAGAGTTGATGTTACGAAAAGACTCGAACGTACTTAAGCAAATATTGCGTTCACATTAGACTGTGTAAAAACATTCTCCAAACGCACAAAATTGACCTCCAAGTAGAGAAAAATGTTCTCCTCAATTTTGTCTACAACATATCAAAAAACTATTTTTTGGGCTAAGGCCGACCTTAGTACTGACCTAGGGCCTTAAATAGAGGCCTCGGATACATACTTCCATAGACAAAAATGTTTCCCTCAATTTGCTCTGCAACATAGCAAAAAACATTTTTTTATGTAAGGGCCGACCTTAGAACCGACATGACACCCACTTGAGCCTTAAGCACA
>CM055405.1:40590952-40706035 GCA_029228625.1 Pseudolycoriella hygida | reverse complement strand
CACTCAACGCCAATATGTCTATACCGTAGTCCTTAGCCAGATCAACTAATTCCTCTCTGCGATCCCGAAAACCCCCATTAACGTTTAGACTTCCAATAAACGAACCATCAACCATTTTGCATTGCCTGATCGCCAACGATGGGGTACCTAGCAAGTCGAGCGTTGGTCGTACCCCGTATCCAACACCCGTCCGAGGCTGTGTTGAATTGTTTTTACCGAGAATGAATACAGTGGGACGGCCTGGTAAGCCGAACCGCACCGGAAGTACAAGTTTTAATGGGTACCAAGGACGACCGTTTGGAATGCAATGTGTTCGTTTGTTTATATTTTTTACCAAACGGATTGCTATACATATAGCGAAGCCATCAACCGAAATTATGATCATAAACATTTTACTAGAAGTAGGATGCCGAGACAAATAAAGTACACAGGTTTGATTAGATTGTATCTCGTATATGGCCACTTCCATAATTGGGCAGAATGACCCGAATCTCAAGAACTATGAGAGAATAAAATTTTAGATAACACGTGTTTCAGGTGTTAAGGGAAAAATGACTTAGTCCTTGGATATAAGCTTTTCTAGATTTGAATGGTCTGAGACGTACTTCGGTAGGGCCTTTAACATTACCTTGGGTAATTTCTATATCTTTAAAATTCTTACAATTATAAAAAACAGAAAACGTTGGATTGTTTGCTTATTTGTACCTATATTTAGGTACGTTCGAGTCACTTTGCCACATCTATTCTGTTTGTCACATCTATTCTGATACGTACGGGTCTTTGGTTATGTTTTAATTTATAATTCCACAACAGACTATATAAAAATCATAGCGACAAGTCACGGAAAGGCTAAACTCTAAATTTATCAGAAACAACAGCTTTAACCATTAAATTGCAATCAACTGAAAAATCAATGCCATATCTCGACTCGACTTACGTAATTTGAAGAGTTATATTATTAAAGTTCAATTATTCTTCTCTGTGCCCGAAACATCTTTCATTAATCCATATCTTTTATCCTTTTAACACCCGTTACTTGTAAAACGACCAAACTTCCAGAAGAGAATTGTCCCTTTTTTAAAACATTAGGTTATTTCCTGATAAAGTGATAATGTGTAACAACTTCACACCAGCAGCCAATACTATACCGTAGTAATTAGATACATAAGATTTCTATGTGTCCGTAGACACTATGAGGTAATAAATCTTCTGAGTGCGTAAACGTGCGTTAGCGGCCACACCAGACCATCCACCACAGTTTGGTGATTTATTGGATTGGAAAATATAATGGACCCTTCGAGACAAAATTGACAATTTATGTTTCAAAACAATTTTATAGCACATTTCTTACACGCTTGGGGGAATGAAATGTGGGCTTTCTAAAATTTCCTAGTGATTTCGTCCCTTTATGTGTAAAGTTGTATGTACGTTGATTTAATATAATTTTAAGTTTGTCTAAAATCAGAAGTTCGCACAAGAGACACGTAAATAACTAATTCTATTTCCAGCTAATTTTACAGCTAAGAGAATAACTTACCCTTTTTGTATTTTCAATTCAGCCCAATTCATTCCACATACAAATACACATACGTGCGGAAACCTACTGTATATTGTATAAGTGGAATGAATAGGATGGAAATCATACAATCGTATTAAGGTTTTATTCTGATGACCTTATCAGGAAAATTAGCATGCGCTTTAGTTATACAAACGATGTTATATCTCTTGCGCTGTATGTCCTTGATTTGCTTGATTTGCTCGATTTTGTTAAATGTCATACAAGAAAACGCAGCGATATAACATGAGATTGCTTTCAACCGTCATTCGTTTTCTATTTTTGAGAATTAAATTCTATAGAAATTCTTCAGAAATTAGAACTTAATAAATTTGTACGAGCGGACGAGAATTACAAAAACTCGCCTTCAGCTCGTACACCCCAAACAACAGCAAACTCACAAACTCAGCCTTAAACGTTGATTTATGAAACATTTTCTTAGGTCACACATCCTGCCGTTAAGCACAAGACATAAATTTGTCATGTAAAGGGCCGTTTATTCTATAAAATTGAATGAAATAATAAAGTTACGAACATTCATGCTTACGTAACCGTCTGTAAGTTTGAATATCAGCTGGTTGAAATGTGTATTTTAACTAGAAAGAAACGATGTTCTCTCGAGATCGAGAATGAACATTGTGTCAATACTTTATTTAGTTTAGATAAAAATATTACAACTTTCTTCTGCTCGGATTTTAAAGTACTATATTTACTCGATTCCAATATATGCATGCGAACCGTGAGTCACATATGTTGCAATATATTTGTAATTTTATGTATTCAATAAGAAGTCTGCTGTGTTGTTGCAATTCACATTTGTGATGAAATACTTACACAGAAAGTGAATTCCCCGATGTAATCCACAAAAATATCAAATCAACCATAATGCATGGTTTCGGTTCGTCCACTTAGCTTACATTAGATTTATAATAAATAGCAAAGATAGACCTTGAGCATGGGACATTGGGGAACTAGTCGGTGCTATTAACGCCCTTTGGGTGCTATTAACGCCTTTTGGGTGCTATTAACGCCCTTTGGGTGCTATTAACGCCCTTTGGGTGCTATGAACGCCCTTTGGGTGCTATTAATGCTCTTTGGGTGCTATTAATGCCCTTTGGGTGCTATTAACGCCCTTTGGGTGCTATTAACGCCCTTTGTGTGCTATTAACGCCCTTTGGGTGCTATTAACGCCATCTGAATATTATTGACATCTCTGGGTGCTATCAACGCTCTCTGGGTTGTCACCGACTCATATTTTCTGAAAATTCGAAACGCCGCTTCGGTCCTACTACCGCAATAGAGTGAGGAATAAGTTCTTTGTCGAATCCTATTGAGCTACGAAAAAATGGATGGGTTTTATATTGATCTGTATTCAGCTATAACAACGAAAACCCTTTTTAAAAAAGAAACGTGACGCAAGTACCCGTACCTTCTTCCAAAACAACTGATATCAATTGCTTTGAAACGCAAAAATTTTTTTGGAATGTTTTCATTTTTGATTACAAATGCCGGACGCCCCAGTGTTATAGTTAGAAAATCAAATTTTTGCGTATGAAAGCTGAAAGCGTAGAACATTGGTGTGTCCGGCATTTGTGACAAACGTTTAAAAAAAAAACTCTTTGCGTGGGTTTTTGTTGTGATATAATTAGTTTTGGAAGAAAAGAGGAAACAAATTTTATAGAAAAAATTTCCGCCGGAAAAAATTTTAGGCAAAAAAAAATTTCCGGCGAAAAAAAATCTCCTACAAAAAAATTCGGCAAAAAAAAAATCTCCGACGAAAAATTTTTCAGCCGAGAAAAATTTTTCAGCGAAAAAACAAAATTTTCAGCAAAAAACAAATTTTCAGAGAAAAAAAATTTCCGGCGAAAAAAAATTTTAGCGAAAAAAAAAGAAAAATTTTTTTCAGCGAAAAACACAATTTTCAGCGAAAAAAAATTTTCGGCGAAAAAAAATTTTCCGGCGAAAAAAAATTTCCGACGAAGAAAAAAAATGTTCACGGAAAAAAATTTCCGGCGAAAAAAATTTTCAGCGAAAAAAAGTTTTCAGCGAGAAAAATTTTTCAGCGAAAATAAATTTTTAGCGAAAAAAAAAATTTCGGCGAATAAAATTTTCAGCTAAAAAAATTTCAGCGAAAACAAAATTTCAGCGAGAAAAAAATTTCAGCGAAAACAAAATTTCCGGCGAAAAAAAATTGTTATCAAAAAAAATTTCCTTTGACACGAAACATCTATCTTCAATAAAAAAAAAATTATAAACAAAACACTTTTGCCCCTAAATCCGTCCCATACCACCGTCGGCCATTTTGTTGGTCACCCTGACACACCACACACCCAACCCAACAACTTTTCGTTTGACACCAAACATCTATCTCCAACTCAAAAAATATTCAATTTTCCCCCAAAGTCCGTCCCGTACCACCGTCGGCCATTTTATTGACACACAACACACCCAACCCATGAACTTTTCCTTTGACACCAAACATCTATCTCCTCTCCATCCTAACACAGTCCAAAAACTTTGCTCATATTGGACCCATACTTTGAATACACATTCTTTTATAACGAGGCCGGTACCCCCCCCCCTTTTTTAAAATCTCATTAGGCGTAGAATGCCCACCCGAAGGTCCCTGCAAAATTTCAAGAAAAGTTATCGAGCCGTTTTCGAGCACCAGCCAAAAAAGTCGGTTTTCATACAAATGGCTCTGGAACTAACTAACCAACACACTAAGTAACTAACATTTTTTGCATTTTGCATTAACTTTGTCTGCTATGAAATAGCATATTTTGTATGGAAAATGACGATTTTCTAAAGGTCATATCTTCGGATCCACTGGACCGATTTTAATGAGTAAATTGTCGATTTCAATCAAAATATTACGTAGAATCCGAAAAACGAGGTCTCGGGAGGGTACGACGCAAGGAAAAAAATCAAAACTTAGCTGTATATATGGTTCCGCCGTCTACGAAAAAAAAAATTCTGTTGCCTGATGAAAAGTGATGCAAACAACGCTCTATTGTGAGTAAAAATTTTAATTAACCTAGAGCATGAAAATAATTGGGCAGTTTTCATTTTATTTCGATAAAATGAGTGATTTAAGATTCTACGACGACACATCTTGAAAATGTATATTTTGTTTCTAAATTCAATTTCAGCTTTATGCATTCAAATAATTCGCGCGAATATTCACTTACAGCATCAACCAAATTCGATAAATTCCATACATTTCTTCAGACAATAAACTGACAAGGTGCGATCATGTGCGATTACACTGTTACAGCAAATCCCTAAACCACAATTTTTCTTTTATAAAATTAAATCAAATAGCCCAAATATTTTTTCGAACTCAAATTACGGATAAATAGGTCTTCTCCCATCAGTTAATGAATAATAGTATATTACATCACATGCTATGTAAGTAAGCCATTACTGAACGGGCTGATGTTCGCACAAGGTGAAACACAAGTGCGTGCGAAGGTTTGAGGAACGAGCGAAGCGAGTGGATTAATCGCACAAGTGTTTCACCGTGTGCGAACATCAGCCCGTTCAGTAATGGCTTACTCACATAGTATGTTCTGCAGTATATTTTATCGCATAGGGAACGAGGAAAGTTTATACATGTCGGTTTTTTTTATAAACATTTGTCAATAGCTGGGATCGAACCGGGGACACCTCACGTATGAGACGAGTACTGTACCACTGAACCACGGGATCATTTGAATGTTGGAAATAAAATTGCGTTCATCAGTTATTGTTGCGAATTTTCTTTAAGTTCAAAACAAAATAATTTTGTTATTATTTTGAAATCGAGTTTTATTCTGTAACGATTTTTTATTTGTTATGAAATCGAGTTTTGTCTGTAACAATTTTCTTTTTAACTTCTTTACATTGTAAGTGTTTATGTTGCATCCCGTCATGCTTTTAAATAACAGCAAGCATGGTCTTTGTTCCACTGCAAATGCGCATATATACCCGTTCAATGATTACATGTATCATTTGCGTACCCACATGAAATAGCGAAGTGGCGCAGTGGTAGAGTGCTTAACCGTCGTGCGGATGACCAGGTATCGAATCCCGGCGTGTGAACTTTTTTTTTTAATAAATAAGATCGTTGATAATAATACTGAGTTTCAACGATACGGTACGTATGACTTAAACAGCTACTACGTAGAGCGCTCGCTCTTCATGCGTAGGACCCGAGTTCGATCCCCGTGTTCGAAAAAAATTTTATAAGGTGCTCGGAAATGTAAACTTCAGATTAATTCAAATATAAAATTTATTAAATAAATAAATTATTGTAATAGAATAAAAATTTAGTTTTCAGCTATCAAAATTGTATAGATGACGCCACTGGCATGACGGGAGGCAAACAGACACGAACACCTCTCTACCTTGAATTTACGAACTTGCTTATCGGAAATATTAATTTATTGGTTTAACTCACCTATATCTTACTCGTTGTGGATTCCACTCATAATTGTCTCCATCAATTTGTTCCCAATTCTCGTTCTTATGGTGCAGTTTTCGAACTCGTTCCCAAGTTCATAGTCCATCGCTTCCCATTCCGAATCTCTAAAGCTAAAAACTGAACCATTTACACCGAGCTTCTTACAGGAATCAATCACCGCCTTCAAATATTCGGCAGCACCTGCAATCTCCCTGCAAATGCCGAACTCTCCTAGGAAAGCTGGAACTCCTTTAACGTCTGCCCAGTCCTTCGCTTTCTTCAGTGTTTCAAAAACGGTTTTCTCATCCCAGAACGTTTCATCGCTGTCCGTACTGTTCAGATACCAAGGAACTGATGAAGGGAATGAAAATCTGCCTTTATTCCTATTTCGGGAAGTGAGATTCATGGGTTCATAGAAATGGAAGGAGATTACCAGATTGGAGTCAACTCGTAGAAGTTCTTCAATAGGAAACTTCTGAAGACCGTGAACCATTGCCCACAACGTAGGCTCAACGATAATTGTAGTGAAAGGGTCCACTTCTCGAATTGCGTAGATTATAGCTTTGTAGTTGGAAAGAACAAGTTCCATACCATCGTCGTCTTTATCACTCTCAACTGTACACCAATGCAAGTCCGTTTCTTGTTCCGTGAAAGGTTCATTCACCAAATCATACCCGACAACATTCTCAAAGGTGGAGAGGCGTTCCGCAATCATTTTCCAGATAGAGACTGACGCCACTCTTCTTTCTAAAGTTAGGACAACGTCAACTCCTTCGTTTCTCAAAAGACCTATCGTATTTTGAAGTCTTTCTAGCTGTGCTTTGGGCTCTTTCAGAAAATCACTCAGTTCAAAGTAATGCTTTCCTCCAACTCCTACAGCTCCGATGCGCACAAGCTTCACTCCCATCTTACCCAGGTCGACGATATGTTCAGGGAGCACGCCGCTGTTGATATTGAACCCGATGTTTGGTGACAGTTCTGAATTTTTCCAGTACGACTGTTTCTTTGACTTGATGCTATCTTGACCTTCCTGCAGCAAGCTGGAAATTCCCCTTTTATATGATGAACCGGAGAATTCCCATTTTGGCCAACCTTCCACCATGTGATGGACATAGAGCCTTATTCTCGCATCATGCACTTCCGGTCTCGTATGAAGAGCTAGTCCAGGCGTGTCTGAATCCTCTGTGCGATTTACAGGGCTTGTAGCTAACCCACAAACAGAAAGTTTTCTCAAATTTCTTCCAAACTTATGGTTGAGTACATAGCTCATCCAGTAGTCATCAACCAAGGCGAATGTTGGGTCGGTAATTGTCACTGAACCAATCTCCTGAAGTGCCTTCTTCGGGATGAGACAAGCGTCCGCATGTACAAAATGGATGAGTTGCTCAGGTTGATGATCATCCCGGAAGCGAAGGCTGTCGTAACTCGTCCATTGTTCGCAAGGATCTGCTAGGTTCAGTTCGTGAGGAAGGAATTCATGCCCTCTGACGCAAAGCACATCTTCCCGGTGGAGCTGGTGAGCAGAATAGAAAAAGGAGATGAAGTTTCGTCCTGGCACGATGTCATCATCGCAGATTAGCAAACAGTCTCCTTTCATTAGAGCCGGCATAGAAAACCTGACGGAACAATAGTAGTTTTCAGTGGAGTAAATAACTTCCAGTGACTTTCGCATGTCTGATTTCTCAATATATTTCGAACAGTAATCTCGAATAATGTCCGAACGCGCCTCGTTGTTGTTCCAGATTATGATTTGGTAACTGCCCTCGAAGTCTTGCTCCCATAGATTACTAAGGAGAGATGGGAGGTGATGAGTTCGCTTATAAGAGCAAATGCAAACTGTCACTTGGCATGGTTTGAAGTTCCTTTGATTACCACTGGTGGCACTCAAGCTGCAGCTTGTTTCCACTGACTTAGGCGATGGTGGAATTGATACTAGAACCGAGCCCCTTTCCACGTCCTTTACGAATTTCGCTATACTAAATCTTGACTTGTCCATTTCCTCCATGTAAGTAATTGTCTTTTCGATATTCTCCAAAGTGAGACTTGTCCCAACTTCACCTGGTTTCTTAGGATCATAGAGCAGAGGATAATCTTTTCCAAGGTATTCCACACACGACGAAAAATTCGGAGAGACTATGGGAATATTCCTTGCAATGCATTCCAAAATGATGGTATTTGCGGCTCCATCATACTTCAAAGTAAGGAAAACTACTGAGCTCTTCAACTTTTCTTCATATTCATCACTAGCCAGTCTTTCCATGACAGTTACTTCGGGTGGCGCCTTCTTTGCGAATCGCTGTGAATCTTCATCTCCAACTACAAGCACTTTCCTGAATTTCTGTGGAAGTGAGAGGCAGAAAAAAAATTCAAAGTCACGAGCAAAACTGCCAATATGGATTACATCCACCACTGCTCCAGACTTCATGAGTTGAGGAAGAATGCTTCCAGATTCAGTAACTTCCTCCATTGGATATATCAGACTTTGGATTGGTATCGGTTTGAGTTCTTTTGGCCAATTCTCTTTCAAATACTTTCTCTGGAATGAGGTTAGGGTAAAGAGACCCTTACATCTCTTTAAAGCAGCAATATATCTCCGATTGTTGCACAGTCGAGACAAGTCCGGAGTGTAGAATAACTCTGGATGGTTCTCCACAGCGTGAATGATTCCAATCCAGTCGTTCTCGTAGAAAAGGTCCGGCTCGTCACAAAGAGACTCTTCAACTGCGGGAACGAACACAATGGAAGCCTGATCGGAGTGCAACTTTTCTTCCAACGTGACAACGCACTTGCAAAATAAGTTCCGATGATGGTGATCCCAAAATGGGCTAGTATGGAATCTCAATTCTCTCCTGAGCGGAACGGAGGAGTTGAACATTTCTTGCACGTCTTCGTAGCTCTTCAGCAGTTTCGGAGGAAGAACCCTTGCAGCGTCTACATAGCGAAAAGCCTTGGCCATTGTATGTGGCTTTGCTACAGACTTCAGCTTATCAGCATGCTTTGCGAAGAATGGAATGGAGGCAAGTGTAAGTCCGTTGAAGAGAATGATAGTCTCCTCCGGTATCAGGTTGGATTCAATCATCGACCAAATTTGCTCCAAATCGTCAGCTTCTTGGGTGATATCTAAAAATATAAATTGTGGCCTTTGGTTCTTGAGATTTGCTGGCAGTTTGGAGATGTCATAAGGCCAAATAACGGATTCTATAGTGTCAGCAAAGGGTTTCACATTGTTCTTGAATAGAGGAAGAAAGGAATGACCATTCCGTAGTTGAAACTCATTTGCTCCCATGTCCACGTAGTTGGACATCCACGGCTGCCATTTGAAAGCGTCACAAGCAAATATTCTATGTGGGATCTGTAGGTGGGAGCAAACTTCAGCGATTCTGACCGTAGCATGCCCCATCCAACTCCCAATTTCCCAAATGATTTCAGGCTTCTGCTGATGAAGGAGCCAGACGAGGAGTTGTAACGTCTCCGAGCACGATGTTGTTACCACATTTTTGGAGTGTCTGAAGAGCTCTGCATCTCCTAGATCCACTTTAAGCCAAGGACGTTGTGGAGGATGCTCGATGAGTGGCTCCTGACTCTGAAAATAGTTGATATAAGGAAGAAAGAATTTTCTCATCTGTTCCACCAATGGATCTTTTTGTTTCTCTGCATTCATCAGACATGCGTCCATCCCTTTAAGGAGCATATGGACTTGGTCGTATTTTTCCTTGAATAGAATTTCCTCAGCATCGCTTCCCAACCGTGCAGCTTCAATATAAACATGACCCCGGGAGTTAACGTTGGTCAGTTCGCCACTATCTTTGTATTTTCTGACTTGAAGAGTGAACCCATCAGGCTCGATTTGGATGACAGATTTCCCATTTCCTCGAGGTTTGTTCAGTAAATCACCATCGATTTCTCTGTTGTAATACATTTTCACAACTTGGCAGACATAATCCACATCCGACTCTTGGAGATAGCTGTGTGTTGGCAGATAGAAAGCGCTGGAGCCTAAGATCTCAGCGTTGGGTAGGGACTTCGGAAAACCGTCCTTGGGTAGGTAAGCAGGCTGTAAATGCAAATTAAAAAAAAAATCCCGCGTCTCAATTCGTCCCTTTTCCGCAAGAAATGCTCGCAGCTTGGTTCGCTCCTTTTTGTCCTCACACTGGATACCAAATACCCAAGGAGTATCCTTCGGACCACAAACGGGCATTGGTTGAATGGGTAAATTGTTTAGCTTACTTCTGTACCATTGGGCGACCTTTGACCTGTGCTCCATAATTGTTTCCAGCTCGTCCAGACAGCCAGCACCAATTGCGGCTCCGATTCCATTCATTTTAGCGTTGGGCGACTTTTCAAAATGAATAAAGTGGAAGCTAGGAGTGAAACCATGATTCACAATGCTAGCCAGGCGCTTTCCAACATTGGCGTCTCTAGCGATAACAAAGCCACCATCTCCACCATGAACCATCTTGTTGGCGTAGAGGCTGGCTGCGGCGAAATCACCAAAAGTTCCAAGCAGTTTCCTTTCTCCAGTGGAGGTCAAATGGATCACCCCAACACATTCGCTGATATCTTCAATCAAAGTCCAGCCCCGGATTTTGCATTGTTTCGCGATTTCTTCGATATCTGTAGCAGGAACTCCATAAGTATGGGTGACAATGACACATTTGGTTCTGGAGCTAGCTTCTTTCTCATATTCGGACCAAGAAGGATTGTAAGCATCTCTGGATGAATTATCTGCAAACACCGGCTTAGCTCTCAAGTAATGAACGGCATTGGGAACCGCGATCATCGTCATAGTTGGAAGGATCACCTCATCTCCTTCTCCGATGTTAGCAACTTGCATTGCTAACAATAAGGCGGTAAAGCCGTTGGAACAAGGCTGGGCTACAGGGTACCGGTAGAGAGCTCGAAGTCTCGAAGCCATCTCTCTGGGCCAAAAACCAGCTGAAGAAATGCTACCTGATTGAATGGCATCCATAGCGTTTTGCTTAGCGCGTTGTGGGAGATAAGGCTCAGCAACCCGATATTTCCAACCGCCAACTGGCATGCAGGGCTCACGATCTGGAGCGAACTGAAGTAATTCCTTCGGAATCTGAAGCGAAACGTTTAATTTCGCTAGAAGGATCTTGTCGACCTCTAGTTTAGTTTCTCGTAGGCTGACATTCAACTCATGGAAATTGGTCACCTTTTCCTCTACAGGCGCTGGATTCTGACGTCTACTAGTTAAAAGGAAACTGATATGATCGGAACAGAGAGAAAGCTCGGCCATTATTCGTTTTGTTTCATAGATTGGATCCAGAATTAGATCTTCAAACTTGACGAAAATTGGACGGACATCAACAAGCCACTCGGAGCCGATTTGAGACCATTCCGAAAATATTTTGGCGGCATATTTCGTGAGCTCTTCTTCATCAATATCTACCCGACGGATGAATTGACTTTCTTCCTTTGAATACCATTCGTTGTCCTGGATGGCGATTTTGAGACTTGTGAAGGTCTCCAAAAGCCCTTCTCTCCAAAGAACGATCACGTGTGTCGCCCCGATAGACGACAGAAGGTCACCGAAGTTGAGCTTATGGTAGTAAATTTGCTCGGGAAACACTTTGAAGCCAACGATGGTGCTGTGAAGATCATCTAGCATGGATGTAACTGTCTCCAATGTATTCTCAAACTGGCCGAATTCCTCGTTTAGAAGTTCCTCGGCGATCTCAATTTCTGGATGCGAATTCAGCAGTCCTCGGAGGAGGGTCGAGCCCGATCTCGGATTCGAAAGAATGACGACACGCGGCATGTTCTGTAAAATTTTAGATTAAAACTTTAAAATAAATCTTAAAACATTGGAGTTAATAAACTTCGGGAATATTTTCAAATCTGTTTTCAATGAAATAGGCACGTATCACAACATAAGTGGCAAACAGAGTTGACGCACGAAAAGGCTCGAACGCATATAAGTAAATTCCCTTGACGTTAGTCAGGGTCTTACGGCCAAATTAGGGTCGATTTTGTCCGTGTGTCCGGGTCCGTGTGTCTTTAGATACCAATCCGAGTCGTAGTTACAATCTTTATAGTTTATTTTTGTGGTATTATTCGCAGGTAATAAAATTCCATTGTTCGAACAATGGAATTCTGAGCAATATATGGAGATTGAATAAAACTTTAAAAATAAATGAAAGTAATTGTACGCTGATGTAATTATATTTATGTGTATATCACGACGTTTGTAACCAGTCGAAAGTTGGGCATTTTTGTGTGATTATGCCCGCAGCGGTAGCGGAGGGCGTGACGCAGTGCCCACGCCCCAAAACAGAAGTCCACAAACTCAAAAAACGCCATACAATAACATTTGGGACAAGTCACCATACACACGAACTTTTGAGTTTTTTCACACTGCCCTTCTAAATTATTTTTTCAAAAAATACGTCATAGCAGCCTAGACTCATCAAAATCGGTTGAAATTCGGTCAGAAATTCTAAGACGGTTGTCAGCAAGCGTCAGACATTCTCAGAAAGTTATCAGCAAATGTCATAAAGTTATATTACGAAAACAGGGTTTGTTTGAAATAAACTCTCCAATTTTAAATTATGCCTTTTATTTTTTTATTCTTTAACCAACCGGTTTCAGGAACTATGTTCCCATCATCAGGGCTTGGTTCAAACTAAAGGTATATTGACACAACCTTAAGGAAATTTGAAAAATACATACATAAAGTCATCTCAAAATTGATACTGCAATTACGTACATCATACAACGGGTAACGAATTTTTTAACAGGTGACAACAGGGTGAACAATGTTACAATTACGAGTACAATTACAAAACAACTTCATTTAGAGATCGGGTAGGTTCATGTCAAGTGTAACGTTTTCCACATTTCAGTGTCGTCATACAATGTGCCATTCATTACAAGGCTCTCGAAATCGTCAATGTTGCGGTGTTCCGTTGTAGTCATATTTGTATGTTCATTCACAGTCAAAGAACTCGTCGTCATCCACTACAGTATGTGTCGAATCGTCTAAGCTTATGATGTTGTTGTCAATGGTTCTCTTCTTATCAAACAAGGTCAGGATAAGGGAATCGACATCTCCCTTATCTTCATTCAATAGATTTAAATGAGAGTTCTTACGAATGTGGATTGCTTCATTATATACAATGTTCCATGGGCGTCTCACTTCTTCAACTAATTTTAGGGTCGTGATGTCGATTTCGTGATTAGTTTTAAACAAGTGTTTGCCCACAGCCGTCTTATTTTTCCAATTCTTGGAATTTACATGTTCAAAATATCGAGTTATTAGTTGCCTGATTGTCATCCCATAATAATATCTACCACAGGTCTTACACTGTATCCGGTATATACCAGACTTCTTAATGTCAGGGGGGACATCTTTCAACGAACCCAGCATGTGTCTGAGGGTATAGTCATTTCAATGGACTACCTGTGTGTCGTATTCTCTGTATATTTTTTTCATTCCATCTGTGACACGGGGGTAATAGGCAAAACTCACTCGCTTTACAGGTTTTTCAGGCTTGTTGTCTTTGAAAAACGTTGAGACGTTCTCAAGTGCCTTTTTTCTCTGGTGTTTGTTGATTATGTTCATCACAGCGCTTTCTTGGTAGCCATTGACTCTACCGATGTCGACAATTGTTTTGATTTCTTTATCACTTTTTTCTTTCGTCAAAGGGAGATTAACCATAAAATGTGCCATCGAATGGTACGCCGCCATCTTGTGCTTAAAATCATGGTTTGAGTCAGCTGTTATTAGTCTTTTTGTGCTCGATGGTTTACGGTATACGTCTATCGTCAAGGTGTTATCAACAATTTGTACAAGCGTGTTGAGGAAAGGGAGCTGGTTGTTAATTTGTCTTTCGATGGTAAATCTAACTGCGCCTTTGTCAATGGTATCCATCTTGTCTTCAAATAATTTTTTGACAACATCAAATTTTCTCCTGTTCAACACTACGAAAATATCATCCACGTATCTGTAATATATTCTAGGGAAATTCGGATCTGTTGACATATTGGTTTCAAAATCACTCATGAACAGTTCAGCTATAAAGCTGGACAATGAATTTCCAATACTCGTGCCTTTGGTTTGTTTATAATATGCGCCCCGAAATTGGAAGATGTTTTGCTTCATGCATAGGTGAGCTAGGTCCACATAAGCATTAACCATTTTTTCCTCAACATCATTTTTAATCAACCATTTTCTTAACAATTCCATAGAATATGGGATTGGAATGCTGGGGTACAATGAGGTGACGTCATAGGAACCTATTTCTTCGTTTCTATTTCTTCGTATTAGTCATAAAGTTGTCAGCAAGTCTTAGAAAGTTGGCAGCAAGTGTCAGAAAGTCTGAGAAAGTTATCAGCAAGTCTCAGAAAGTCTCAGGCAGTACTCAGCAAGTGTAAAAATTGTCAGCAATTGCCAAAAAGTCTCAGATCATTTTTGTCCATGTTAGCATAGGTCGCAGAGTTCGCCTTACAAAACTTACAAAACTACTGATATCACAACAAAAAAATTTCTTCGAAGGTAAAGTGTAACGCAGTAAATAAGTCCACTTTCAAAATTATTGATACCGTCAGATATGACGCTTTCGCTGATAAGACGCAAACATTTGTTTGAATAGAATGTTAGCTTGTGGTCAAAGTATCAATCTTAAAAAAATTTGCACCACTTTTTAAAAAAAAAATCACGTTGTGTTCAAAAAATTGCGTCACAAATGCCAGATCCAACGGCGAAATAATTTTTCTGTACTTTCAAGGGAGTCAAGGGAGTGTCCACATCAATAAGATGTGACCAAGTATTGCCTTAACTCTTAAGTGTATTAAATTATGTGCACATCAAATTGTATTGGAAATTTTCGAGAGGGCAATATTGAAAAACTCGTCCGAAGCAACCCTCCCGAAAGCACAAAATTGACCCCAAAATAGACAAAAATGTTCACCTCAATTTTCTCTGCAACATAGCAAAAATTCATTTTTTGGGATAGGACCGACCTCTTCCATACATACTTCCATAGACAAAAATGTTTGCTTCAATTTGCTCTGCAACTTCAGCCCTAAGCACAGGCACCGGGCCCAAATTTTTTTTTTGAATATAATTCGTTAATCGGTAAGTAAGTAAGTAAAGTAATCGGTTACCTCTCGAATAGAGAATCAACAAAATCGGTTACGATTTACCCCATTTATGTAAACAAACACGTTGGGCACCAGTAGAAACTCAGTTTTAGGGTTCTGGCTGAGTCCAAGGGTATCTAATCAAAAAATGTTCTTCCATAAAATTTGCGACATTCCCCGACCTTTCGTTTAAAAAAAAATAATCGGAGGAGATTTACTCAAGTTATGTGCAAAAAACATGTAGGGCCCTAGCATCGACACGTTTTTAGTGCCCTAGCTAAGTTCAAGGCAAGACAATCTCAAAAAAGTTTCTTCTACTATATAGATCTCTCGGTTATTCGAGTTATATACAATAAACATGTATGGCCCTAGCAGAGAATCGTTTTTGGTGGCCCAGCTAAGGCCAAAAGCTCAAAATCCAAAAAGTTTTTTCCATAAATTGTTGGCCATGCCCAGATCTTTCAAACAAAAAATCAGAATAGATTTACTCGAGTTATGTACAAAAGAGCAAAAACCATTTAAACGGCTCTAGCTCGGCGGCCCTTGGGCCGACAGTGCCCAGATTCAATGGAAAAAAGGATTTTTCAATTACCTTTCAAGGTAAAAAGTTTTTCAAAATCGGTTGAGTTCTACTCACGACGAACGGACATTTTAACACCCGTACGAAGAACGATGCTCTTCGAAAAGGGGTCTATTGCGTTTACCACGACTTTTGTAACCAGACGAATTTCGACCCGGGAGTAGGGAGGGAGCACCGATCATGGTCCTTAGATGACGAATCAGCAATAAAAAAAATGTTCGTCCGTCCGTCAACAGTGTTTCCACTTGCGAAAACTTGTCGAAATTTCAATTATTTTTTCGCAACAACAGCTTTTATGCACTAGTGCGAAAAGTGACCAACATCTTTTATGCACTAGTGCGAAAAGTGACCTCATGCGACACCGAAACGACGCACAAAAAAGCGAGTTTTTCGTCGGTGAATTGCAGAAAATTATCATCGAGGAAATGAAAAATAAAGAAATCAATCATCTCTGGCATAGTAATTTTCGCGCACGACCGGCAGTGCAGAATCGATAGAACAAAATATTTTGCTTTTGCTTCTACTCGAATAAAGAATCAAAGAAGTTTTTCTCTTAACGAAAAGATAACAATTTCCGATCCGTATGTAGGGTAAATGCACCAGTTATCGACCATGTAGTATTCTCCGGCCAAACCATAGTTTCACTAGTGACCGGCCAAATTTTGCATTGAAATATGGCCGCGTAGAGCTCGGACTGTGCCAGACTTCGTGTCAAAAATCGTTTTCACCACACACACACACTTGCTGCTTTCGTTCCAAAAATAGTTTTTACCTCGCTTTCACCACAGCTATGTATACGTGGTGAAGTCGTGGCGAGCTCTATTACTGGTGCTGGCCGGAGACTACTACATGGCCGATACAACAGATTCAAACGAATGAATCCACTTGTAATTAACAAAATTGTAAATCTTTCAACTTAATTTCATAAAAATTAATAATTTTTACTCTGATTTCATATAAAATAAATTATTTCTGACCTTGCAAAAATTCTATAAAACTGCAACAGAACCAACAGAATGACGATTTTGATTGCGATATCCAAACGACTTTTATCAATGTTTCAATGATAAGCAATCTTTGATGACGTGCTTGTGTGCTAGTCCAATGCTTTGTGCAATGCACTGATGTGATGCGTATCTGTACTTCGTATGACTGTATAATATTTTGTAATAATTTCATTTGGTTTGGACAAATAAAACTGAATGAAACAATTTTTTCTTCGCAAATCCTTTTTTAAACAATTAAATCAAATATTCATGTGATTAATAATAAAACTGGCAAAATGAGTCGAGGAATCGAACCCGGTGCAAAACTATTTTTTACCAAAAACTGTGTTCCATTAACTCTGTGGTAGATACACATTTTAGTGCAAAAATTGACCTACTTTGTTAGTATGGGGAATATTCAGAGTAGAGCGACTTTCGAAAACTCTAGGATTCGCAAAAAATCGTCTTGGTCAAGCAATAGCCGGAATTTTCAAAAAAAAATTTTAGGGATTGTTCATAAATAACGTACGCTCCAAGTTATGAGAAGGGATCTAGCAAAACATACGGTCCATATAAAAATGGGTCAAATTTGGTACATTTATTGTGACTTGGGGGATGGAGGGAAGGGTTAAAAATTCTTAAAAATAGGGTAGTTTGTTTGTGACCAAAAATAGTCTAAATAACCAGATACGTCGATATCGAAGAGCTGGCATGACATTTTGGAAAAGTATACCGACAGTACCCGCATAGAGTTATATTGCTAAGATTTTTGATAAATGCTTTTTCAGTAGATGTCACGTCCCTCTCCCCTATCCAGGCGTCGCGCAATAAGGGCCGAGATTTTTTCAAATTTTTTTTTAAACGTCACACAATCAACACATTTTGTGTGTTCGCTTGTATAGGGGTAGAAATTGCATTTTGGAAAACAGTCAAAATATGTACGTGGCTACCTTGATTATGGAATTATTACAGAAGAATTTGATATCTTTAAAAAAAAAATAGTTTACGTTACAGTGTTTTGAACTGTTTGACGGTTGAAATAACACTGATTTAAATGAAGTGAATTAGTCATAAAGACAACTTTTTTAAGTGCGCGTACGGCTCATTCCATCGGTATTGCTCCTTTGTCAATTATGTAAACGCTAAAGAAACTCCATGCAACGAGATTCATTTGCAAAGATAATACTTTGCTTCAAAAACAATGGTAACGCAAACAAGTTCCCACGGTGTGTTATGTGAGAAACGTTATTTCCTTTACCCTTGTTTTCAATGCAATCCAATGTTTCAAATTCAGAGAAATACTAAGTTAGCACCGTTGTGCCTCGATAGAACGTACATGTCGACAGACATATTTTTCATAGGATAGAATGGATTAGGCTCCTTGTTTTATGTTTGTACGTATTCAGCTATGAAAGTAGCGTGAGAAAAGGGGGTAGTTTTATGTTGAGATATTAATTCAGCTATGAAAAAACATAGATGTCACCATTTTAGGTTCGGGGACAAGACACGGTCTATTCTCAAGAAGCAATTAAAGCCCTTGACAGACTAGCTAACCAGAAAACCCGAGAACTATTCAGGATTACTAATCACACCAAGATCTGGCATGACACGCTGGTGAGAATCCCTTCACTGCTAATGCCCTCTGATAAGATAACATCAGTATACAAATTTGATAGGAAATTCAAAGTCACACTCGCAGACAGGGCTGACTGGTCTAATGGCAACCTGCCTCCTGCAAGAGGCATTACGATATACACAGACGGCTCATTAATAAATATCTCAGCAGGGGCGGGAGTCTGCTGCGGTGCACTGCAAACGGAAGTGTCGTTGCCACTAGGTACGTATGCCTCAGTTTTTCTTGCCGAAATAAGAGCGATAATCGCAGGCTGCCACTTAATCCAAAGCAACAACATAACCGAAGAGTACATTTCAATATGCTCAGACAGTGAGGCCGCCCTGAAAGCATTATCCGCTAATTCCTTTCAATCAGCACTAACTCTAGAATGCTGGGAAAACTTGAATGAAATGAGTACCTCTAAGCAAGTAGAGCTAATCTGGGTTCCAGCTCATAGTAACATCGAGAGCAATGAAATAGCGGACAAGCTTGCTAAAGCAGCCGCGTTAAGTTCACCAACTGGCCCAGAGCCAATACTGAATATTTCACCAACATATAACAATAGATTGATTACCACCCTCAAATACAACAAATTTGCAGCCAGTTGGCAATCAACAACTAACTGCAGACAATCTAAACATTGCCTTGATATCAACAAACGAAAAACAAAGTTTTTATTAAATTGTAGTAGAACAAGACTGAAAACTTTCACAGGCGTTATGACGGGTCATTTCGGCTTCAATAATCACCTGACCACCATCGGCAAACGCACAGACCCCAGCTGTAATCAGTGTGGTGAACACACTGACACAGCTGAACAATACTTATGTCACTGCCCAGCTTACATTACTTCCAGGCGTAAGTTTTTAGGAGGGTATGCAATCAGGTACGACCTCATGAAAAGCTTACATCCAAAAGACATACTGAACTACATCGCTAGTACAGGCAGATTCGCGGAGTGAGCGCAAGATAACAAAAACAATAGCGAGCACAATGGGCCCGACGGAGGCCCCCGTGCGCGTTTCCACGGCATCCTGTGGAAACAGCTATTCTTTAATAATAAAAAAAAAAAAAAAATTCTCTCAATAATTCATGTAATTTAACATGTTGGTGACACGCGCATTCTATCTAGGAACAGTGGTGCCAAATTAGCATTTCTCTGCTTTTAATAAAAATACATTTGGTCTAAAACTCGGAACAATTCAAGTCAACCTGTGACCTGACCTGAAAAACCTGAAAACTAAGTTGACCTGAACCTGATTTTGTAAGCTGCAACCTGACCTGATGTGACCTGAACCTATTTTGACCTGACCTGACCGGATTGACCCGAGAAAATAAAGACAATTGAAACGATAGTTTTTATATAAATGTCGAGTATTTATGAATTTACTTTGCTACTCAAGTTTTTCTTATCTCCATCTCGATCAACATTATGTACTGATGTACCCAGTCTACAATGTTTCCACTAAAGAATAATACCAATTTTGTCGTAAGTATGGCTCGTTTTGGGTCGAACTGACTCAAAAAAAATTTGACCTGAATTTTTCAGTTCAAGTTAGGGTCGAAAAAGTTTACCTAAATCTGACCTTAAAAAATTGGGACAACATCATATTTATGGGTAAGGTTAGGTTGAATTTTGCTTCGACAACAAACTCTAAAAATAACAAATTCACCAGATCAACCTGGAACCCAATATGAGCAGCCAAATTTGATCGAGGCCTCAGGTTGACCCTAATATGTATCAGGTTTCAGGTTGACCTAGAATTGAAATCGATCCACAGGTCAATCTGATTTATTCAGGTCAGGCTCAAACATGCGACTCAAACATGAAATGAAAATTCAGGTCAAAATGTTTTTGGGTTAGATCGACCCAAAACGATTCATGGCGGCGGCGACTGAACCAAATTTGCCTGATGGAGGAATTCACTTAATCGATTTAAAATGGATGGAAATAAACGACCGATAAAATAATTCAACTTTACCGATAAAAAATAATAAATGACCGATAAATATTTAACGATAAATTTTTAAACACATTTTTAAAGTAGATTTAAGGCGCGAATATTTGAGGTAATGCCTAAGAGACCGCATGAAATTTTGTAAAAGGAAAAATTAACTAGATAAATGGGTGAAATGAAGGTATCGGTCATTTATTACTTTTTATCTGTAGTATTGATAAAATTTATCGGTCAAATACATTTTCCCATTTAAAATCTCAGAATGATTACCTTTAGAATTTTTCAAGTCAGGTCATCAGTTCGGGCAAGGTCAGGTCATCGATATATCAGGTCAGGTTCAGGTCATTTGAAAGAAAAACCCTACCTGACCTGAATTTTTCAGGTCAGATGAGTTCAGGTTCAGGTTAGATCAAACCCGACCTGTTCCGAGCATACAACGTTTCTACTTAGCAAGTAGCAAGCAATAACGTTAAATTCCAAAGTAGCAATACCGATGGAAAAAGCCATATGTTCATTTGCCTTTTATCGAACAGTCGACACTATCAATTCCAAGAATCAAAGTAATTTGCTTAAACTAATTTGTACTAATGTTTCTTATGAAAGTTAACTTTTAATTCTATTTTTTACTTTTATTTAATGTATTCTATGTTTGTCTTCCACTCGTTATATGGAAGGGAACGATAAATAAATATTTAATGAAATAAAATTTCGTTTGAATTTCACTAATCAGTGACATCTTGTTTTAAGTTGTCTAACTTCAAGAGGTACTTATAACGAACAAAAAATATTTTGCAATGAAAAGTTACTCATAATTGTGCTAGAGTCACTGCATTCTCTTTGAAAAATAATTAAATTAAAGTTAAATTTAGAAGAATTAAATCTGTAAACAAAGGAAGCCGTGAAGCTTTTTTGGATTGTTGTTCTTTACGTTCATTTTTGGTAAATTAGTACATTACATCACAAGGAGCTAAAACGGTGTATTTAGACCCAGGTGGTGAAAAGGTCGACCTTTTCAACACCGTGGTCTAAATCAGTACCGTTTTAGCTCCGAGTGATGTATACTATTTTTCGCGCAGACGGACAAAAAGTCAGATTCCGAACAAAACACTCAACAAGCTTTAATACAGAATTTGCATTTTCATCATAGGACACTGCGACAGTTTGTTCCTTATTCTTCATCCTATTTTTCATAACAGTTGTTTTCGATGTGAAAAATAATTGATACGATGACCGAAATTGTATCAAAAGTGAAGTGAATTCGGAAATAATTATGTGAGAACTTAGTTTCAGGCATTATTATTGCAATTGATGTGATGTTTTCATTCAGTTACGATATTTGATTGAAGTCAGTAAATTCAACTGGGCAAAAAAGACTTTACGGTCCTGGGTCGAAAACGACAGGTGGCAAAAAAGTTATTGTTCAAAAGGTTACCGAACAAGCCTACTTTACGGTCTCAATATTGTGAGGAAATCTGACGTTTTTTGTCCGTCTGCGCGAAAAATTATTTTATGAACTTCATTGCATCATTACAGTTGCTTTACAGAAGTTACACATTTTAGATTTTAAACGTAAGACCGATATCGCGTTTGGAGTATAGACCATTTTATTTCAAATTTTTCGTTTGCAGCAGCCATCGGTATACGGGTAGTAAGTACACACAGCCTTGTACAAATACAGGAAGGGAATCGTAAGCATGTGCACCTTTTAATTTCTCTTTTAACGCTCTTTTCATACGTATTCGCTTGTATTTTTCTCAAGTAAAACCTGTTTTTCGGTTGAAACAGGTAAAAGAATCGAAGAACGATCTTATGATTCTCTTCCTGTATCTACAAATACAACAACCCAGATAACAATTGACCCCACGGAATGTACATAAAGTGCCATCGGAACATGTGCTGATCCCATTTAATGTGCTCCAGTTCCAGGACATTTAATGTATATTAAAAAGCACCCTTACCGTAACATCTTTTCTTTGGAACGAGAAGTGCATTTAATGTACATCAAATGTACATTAAATTTGAACCCATTTTATGTGCATTAAATGTACACTGAAGTGTGGTACATGTATGTGCATGCATCTAATATACATTTAAAACATAGAAGGGACCCGTACGTATCAGAATAGATGCGGCAAACAGAGTTGATGTTACGAAAAGACTGGAACGTATTTAAGTAAATGTTGCGTTCACATTAGACTGTATTGGAAATTGCCCGTAGGGCAATTTTGAAAGACCCGTACGAATTAACGGTGTAAAAAAATTCTCCGAACGCACAAAATTGACCTCCAAATAGAGAAAAATGTTCTCCTCAACATAGAAAAAAGAACTATTTTTTGGGCTAGGGCCGACCTTAGTACTGACCTAGGGCCTTAAATAGAGACCACGGATACATACTTCCATAGACAAAAATGTTTCCCTCAATTTGCTCTGCAACATAGCAAAAAACATTTTTTTATGTTAGGGCCGATCTTAGGACCGACATGAGGCCCACTTGAGCCCTAGGCACAGGCAAAAATTCTTCTATAAATTGTCGGCCGTGCCGAGATATTTCAAACAAAAAAAAGTTTTGGAAAATCGGAAGAGATTTACTCGAGTTATGTACAAAAAGCACGTAGGGCCCTAACAAAGACTCTTTTTTAGTGCCCTAGCTAAGTCCAAAGACTCAAATCGAAAAAAGTTTCTTCCACAAATTGTCGGTCATGTACAGATCTTTCAAACAAAAAAAAGATTTTGAAAATCGGTAAAGATTTACTCGAGTTATGTACAAAAAACACATAGACCCTAGCAGAGACTCGTTTTTAGTGCCCTAGCTAAGTCCGAGGACTCAAATTAAAAAAAGTTTCTTCCATAAATTGTCGGCCATGCTCAGATCTTTCAAACAAAAAAAATTTATGAAAATCAGAAAAGATTTACTCGAGTGATGTGCAAAAGACCAAAAACTACTTAAACGGCCCTAGCTCGGTGGCCCTTGGGCCGACAGTGCCCAGATTCAATTCTATAAAATGTTTTTCAACTACCTTTCAGGAAAAAAAAAGTTTTTGAAAATCGGTCAAGATTTACTCAAGTTATCGTGTTGACGGACAGACAGACAGACAGACCGACAGACAGATCGACAGACGGACATTGTTTTTTTCGCTGATTTGTCATCTGGAGGCAACAAAAAAAGGTTCCCCCTTACTCCCGGGTTCGAATTCGCAATGTAACAAACGTGGTAGTAAACGCATCAGACCTACGTACTTCGTACGGGTCTAAAAAGTTTTTGAAAATCGACACGAGTTATAGTGTTGAAAGACAGACAGACGGACGGACGGACATTTTTTTATTGCTGATTCGTCATCCAAGGACCATGATCGGTGCTCCCCCCTACTCCTAGGTCGAAATTTGACTGGCTACAATCGTCGTGGATTGAGTCTGGGCACTGTCGGCCCAAGGGTCGCCGAGCTAGGGCCGTTTAAGTGGTTTTTGGTCTTTTGCACGTAACTCGAGTAAACCTTTTCTGATTTTCATAATTTGTTTTGAAAGATCTGGGCATGGCTGACAATTTATGGAAGAAATTTTTTTGAATTTGAGTCCTTGGGCTTAGCTTAGCACTAAAACCGAGTCTATGCTAGGGCCATACATGTTTTTTGTACCTAACTCGAGTAAATCTTTTCAGATTTTCATAATTGTTTTTTTAATCGACAGGTCTGTGAAAGCCCTACTATTTGTAAATAAAGCTTTTTTGAGATTGGGCCCTAGGATATAGCTAGGGCACTAAAAACTTCTCTGATAGCGCTCTACATGTTTTTTGTATGTACATAACTTGAGTAAATCTCTTCCGATTTTCAAATTTGGTTTGATCGAAAGGTTTAGGACTGTCTGTTATGGCAGAAAATGTTTTGATTAGAAACCCTTGGACTCAGTCAGGATCCTAAAACTGAGTTTCTACTAGGGCCCAACGTGTTTGCGTACATAAGTTGGATAAATCCTAACTGATTTTGTTGATTCTTTTTCGGTTTGAGAGGTAATCGAGTAACGAATTATATTTAAAAACAAATTTGGACCCGGGGCTTGTGCTAAGGGCTGAAGTAGGCCTCAGATCTGTCCTAAAGTCGACCCTAGCCAAAAAAATTGTTTTTGCTATGTTGCAAAGCAAATTGAGGGAAACATTTTTGTCTATGGAAGTAATGTGTCCGAGGCATTTCCTCATGGCCCTAGGTCGGTCCTAAGGTCTGCCCTAGACAAAAAATGGTTTTTCACAATGTTGTAGAGAAAATGGAGGGACATTTTTTTGTCTATGTAAGTATTTGTCTGAGGCCTCTCCTGGAGACTCTATGCCCTAGACAAAAAAATGGTTTTTTCCTGTGTTGTAGAAAAAATTAAGATGAACATTTGTCTATTTAGGGGTCAATTTTGTGTTTACGGAAGAGTTTTTTACACCGTTGCTTCGGACGGATTTTTCTCGGCAATTTCCAATACAATTTAATGTCGCCGTAATTTCATAAGGCAATATTTATTTAGATTTAGCTCGAGTCTTTCTGTAACATCAGTTCTGTTTGCCACATCTATTCAGATGCGTGCGCGTCCCTTGCACATGTTTTATAAAAAGTGCAAAGGGGCCATTCATAAATGACGTCCGGTTATTTTTACAGTTTCCCAACCACCCACATCCCCTCCCCCCCTCGTCCGAATTCGACCGGTTTTCCTGTGCCTCACCCAAATATTGTGCTAACTTATTGGTGATGCATTTTAGAGATTCCACAGTCACAAGTTCGAAATTTCTTTCTGCTGTGAATAATAAATGAATGAAAACTGACTTACGTGACTATGTAGTTGCAATACGCTGTTATATCCGGAACGATGTGTTCGAGATATTCACATTTACTGTCATCGCTTTGAAGGAACTCAATCAATGAAACCCAAAAGACGCTTAACTCAATCGTTAGTTTATCCAAATGTGGACACTTGTGAAAATTTTGACTGTCATCCTCAATTAATGGCAAAACTTTGATCAAATTGTTCGGATCCTGTGATCTGCAAAAGAGTTAGAAATGAGTTTGGAACGCAGCTGAGTTTACGTTGATTACCGAAATATCGACAGTAAACTCATTCGCGCAACACTTCGAAATTGTCTCATTACGGACTCATTGCCGTCCAATTTCAAGCTTGACAGAAGACTCATAATACAATTTTTACAGGACGCCAGCCAGTTTTTTAGCATAATATTTAAGGTTATCTGTAAACGAACCAAATTCTTTGAAATGTTTTTTTTTTACTTTTCAACAATTTTCCAACATACATTTCGAACATTTACTGAAGAATCATTCAGTCCGCGTTCCAGTAACGTTACGCGTTGTTCAATAGAATATCGATTGAATGCGAAATTGCTCATGTGGGCGAAAATGCTGCGTCGCACTCTTTCGTCAACATCTGACAAACGGCCCATTATGTATGGAACGGTGTGGTTGCTTCGAGCGATCGATGAAATTACGGCCCTTCTCACCATCGGATTTGGATCGTGTTCCAAATGAAAAAGAAATATTTTGGTAACCGCATCCTCTGGATCGTCTTTCATTTGCAATCGGCAAAGCGCTTTTATGGCTTCTACTCTAACGTATGGTGATGTGTCCTGGCAGAATTGACGCAATAATGAGAAATTTGGAGGATGAAAACAGAAGCGATGGACGATGAGTGAGTAGGAGGAAGTCATTCAGTTAGTCGTTAGTCCTTCCATTTTGGTGTCATTCGAGAAAAAGGACACCAGAGAAGAAGTGACGACTTTCTGAAGAAATCACTTTGAAGGAATGGAGGAGGAATGAAGGAGAAAAGATTTCCTAGAGATACACCGAGTGCGTGCTCATTTCTATGGAAAACTCGTTATTTCCCTTTGTAAACAATCAATGCTTCCATCACGTAATAAGAAGATGTGCTGTGAATATGTTGAGCAATCGTAAGTGACTCTGTAGCCGCCAATGGCGTCTACGCTCTTGTCAAAATATTTTCTTTTACATTTGTAATAAAATATTTTACCTTCAATCGGTCGAACATATAGGACAGAATTTCTGTGCAATGGTATTCCTCGATATCTCCATCTGCTGGCAAGGCATTTAGCATTCGATTTACGAATTCACATAGTCTCAAGCGGACATTTACGTTGAGGCTGACTGTCTAGATATGCAAAAAAAAACATCGCAATCACAATTAACACAAAAAATGAACTTTACTTTGAAAATCCACATAAACATTGAGTCGAACAGCGAATGCATGTCTTCCGATTGGAATGTTGACACAAATTCAGCCATAAACTTCAGGCCTCGGTTTTTAAATTCATTCATATCGCCCTGCATCAATTGCTTGGTACAATTTATGAAAACTGAAGTAAAATGCTCATGTTCCATCTAAAATGATCCAACAACATTGATTCATACTAACTTCGGACAATGAAAACAGAACTTGAAATAGAGCGTTATGAGAGAGGATTTTAGCTCAATTATTGAAATTTGTCTTGCGGAAATCCTTTGTGTTTGTTCCTAATTCAATTTCACCCCAAAAAATTTTGTATGAAAATGAAATTGAACTTTCCGCTAGACATATTCAAGTTCTCTCATTATAATAGAGCGTTACTTACATTTTCGTATAGTTGCCTCAATTCACTAGCATATTTTCTGTGGTAGACCTCATTAATCTGAGCATCTAACAGAACTTTCATTATTTTCTTGCGCTTTTTATCCAATTGCTCCTCAAAATGCAAATCTTTCTCTTGCTGCACGCATTTTCGTTTCCGCGGCATTTTGGACTTAACTGTGCTTTTAAATTTTTATCATACACAATACAATACACATGACAACACATGCGTCAAAACTATTTGTCTCTCTCTGTTTTTAATACTCCTCTAACGTCCAGTCAATGTAAACCGTTTCATCATCTTTGAAAACATTAAACGATTTCAAAAATGGACTAGAACGTTCAAAAGTTTACGGGGTTTTTGAGGCTTTAGTTAAATGTTTGATTGACGCAAGAGAAAAAAATTGGGCCTTAA
This sequence comes from Pseudolycoriella hygida, assembly GCA_029228625.1. Lineage (NCBI taxonomy): Eukaryota > Metazoa > Arthropoda > Insecta > Diptera > Sciaridae > Pseudolycoriella > Pseudolycoriella hygida. The sequence continues at coordinate 40,678,774 of CM055405.1, read as the reverse complement.
AGCCCACCTTAACGCAAATAAATGGCAGCACATTATACACTTGACAGTAGAGGGGTGCGGGTCGACCTTTTTTTTCCAAATTGGACCTGATCCGAACCCGAAACAAAAAAATAAAAAATCATTCCCGACCCGAAATAAAAAATTCAAACCCGAATCGAGTCCGAAAAGCTGACCCGAACCCGAACTTTTTTTTTTTTAAAAGATTTCATTTGAAATGTTTTTCAAACTCAATCTTCAGAAAATAATTGAGTGAATTTATTTTTTCGAGTCGGACCGGTTTTTGTTAGTTGAAGTCTTAAAACCTGACCCGAAAAAAACGTAAATGAAAACCCGACCCGACAAAAAAAAATTCAAAAACCCGACCCAATAAATTGATTCGGGTTCGGGTCGGGTCTGGTTTTGTGTTGACCAGACTGACTTTATTTGAGATTTCTGACATTTGTAGCGTATTTTTTTTTAATTCATTATGTCAGCTCTACATATGAGTCCCTTTTCGTTGAGAATGGCCTCATGGAATCCGAAATAGTTTTCATGTAACTAGCTAATAATGTTTTATTTGCCGATTTGGATGGTCGTCAAAATGAACATCTAGGAAGATGTGCACACACTATTTTATCTGCCGAGAATACATCCACCGAGATTAAGAATTTGACCCTAGAGCTCCCCTATGACACTTCATCCCCTATGACACCCCATACAAAAAAATGGTCGTGCGATCAGCGCCCCTAGAGGTGTTTGTTCTAGAAAGATATATTTAGCAACTTAGCCTACAATTGATTGATTGATTGATTGATGTTCCAATGAATTGCACCGCTCAAAAACATTTCATGTGGTACGCGATGCATTTACTTGATGATCGAAGCTGGTAATTGATAAACGAGCTTGTCAGTCTACTGGAAGTTGCGGGAATCGGTCGCTTCAGAGAGAAATTGTGCAGCAGTCTTGTCTCTAGTTATCTGAAAATTGAAATGCACTTTCGCAACACCCCGGAAGCGCTTGCTGAACTACGTAATAAGAAATCATTTCGACAAAAAAAAATTGTTTGGAATTAGATGTTGCATTTGATTTGAATTTTTCGCAAAAAACAACTGACTTAAAGGAAAAAACAAATGTCAGCTGTCTTTGTTATTGAAAACTTATCTTGAAAAGCTCGTATGCATAATTGAGTTTCCGAAACAGTCGTTCAAACAGTCGACAGTCTTGAAACAGTATAGCTAGCTAGAAGGGTCGACGACTGTCTTGAAATAACTTCCATATAGATAATCCTTTGGCGACTGCCGTCGACTATTGTTTTGAAGTAGGTCGGTCAATGGCACTTTCAGCTACTGTTTGAAGACTGTCTAGTGTTTGAACGACTGTTTTGGAAGCTTCTTTATTTGCGCATTTTTAAGATAACTTTCCGCTTTTGTACGCGAAGCAGATTTTGTATTCAAAACAAAATTCAGTATCCAAATATTTTGCAAAGGTTTCTTGGGATATGAAAACTTAAAGAGCAGACAATTATAACGTATTTTTAGACCCGAGGGGTCTGTTGCATTTACCACGACGTTTGTAACCAGTCGAATTTCGACACAGGAGTAGGGGGGAGCATCGATCACGGTCCTTAGATAGAATAATTAAGCTCAACCGATTTTCGAAAACTTTTTTCCCTGGAATCTAATCTTTTATGGGATTGAATCTGGGCCACCGAGCTAGGGCCGTTTAAGTGGTTTTTGGTCGTTTGTACGTAACTCGAGTAAATATTTTCCGATTTTCATATTTTTTTTCTTGTTTGAAAGTTCTGGCCATGGCCGACAATTAATGGAAAAAAACGTTTTTTGATTTCGAGCCCTTGAACACGAAAAACGAGTCTCTCCTATGTTTTTCGTTTATAACTTGAGTAAATCTCTTCTGATTTAAAAAAAATAATCTGAAAGACTAGTAATGTCTCACATTTTATGTAAGAACATTTTTTGATTAGAAGCCCTTGGACTCACCCAGGACTGAGTTTCTACTGGGGCCCAACGTATTTTTTTACATAAATCGGGTAAATCCTAATCGATTTCGTTGATTCTTTTTCAATTTGAGAGGTAACCGAGTACCGAATTATATTCAAAAACAAATTTTAGCCCGGTGCCTGTACTTAGGGGTCAAGTGGGCCTCAGGTCGGTCCTAAGGTCGGCCCTAACCTAAAAAATTTTTTTTGTGTTATGTTGCATTGCAAATTGAGGAAAACATTTTATTTTCCATATATGACTAATACGTAGATTAAACGTTTCTGTATATAAACTCTAAGTCATTCGTTTATTGTATTTGTAGCCGCGTCTAGAGCATTAATTGAATTAATCGTCTAAGGGAAAAAACGATGTACGCACTGCGGGGCTTGAACCCAGGACATCCGCGTCAGAGTCGAATGCGCTATCCACTACTCCACGGTGTCGCCTTATTCATGACGATTAGAAATTGAATCGTTAGTAGTAAGCTTAACGAAAATACGTACGTCTTTACTTCATTTTGAGTACATAACGTGTAAGTGTGTTTGTGTAAAAAAAGGCAGGAAAATCTACTTGCTTTGCAGACATCTTTTAAATTTTTATAAGAAAAATGATGAAAGGAGGTTATGGAATAAATAAAAAATGAAAAACATTTTATTTTAATAAAAAACATAACCAAAGACCCGTACGTATCAGAATAGATGTAACAAACAGAATAGATGTGGCAAAGAGACTCGAACGTATCTAAATATACAAATAAGCAAACAATCCAACGTTTTCTGTTCTCTTATAACTGTAAGAATTTCAAAAATCCATAGAAATCACCCAAGGTAATGTCAAAGGCCCTACCGAAGTACGTCTCACACCATTCAAATCTAGAAAATCTTATATCCAAGGACTAAGTCTTTTTCCCTAAAACCCAGAAACACGTGTTATCTAAAATTTTATTGTCTACAACTTTGTCCTTGGAAGCAGCTTTCTACCTCTCATAGTTCTGGAGATCTGGGTCATCCTGCCCAATTATGGAAGTGGCCATATACCAGGATTGGGCCATATTTCTCCAAAACCCTGAAACACTTGTTCGCTTAAATTTAATTCTCTATAACTTCGCTTTTGGAACCAACTTTATCAACTTTCAAATTTTTTTCCCAGTTTTGTGACATCAAATGCTTTCATTTGACACCAAAATGAGGAATTTCCGTGCTATACTTGCTGAGATATTTGCGAAAAAGCTTCACCGACCTTCGAAAAACCATGTTTTTGGTCACATCCTCGATCATATCTCCGGAACCACTTCATCGATTTTACTCATCTTCGAACTTGAATCATGGGAGGCATGTACCTTTCAGAGGAAAAAAGTTTAGGCTCATCGGTTGAGCCGTTTGGAAAAAAAGTGGAGACGGACAGACGGACGGACATTTTTTTTATTGCTGGTTCGTCATATTTAGACGATAATAGATGCATCCCCCAACTCCCACCTCGACCTACCCCATCTTACAATAAAATTGTTTGTAGTAAACGTATAGGACCTTTCTACTTCGTACGGGTCCAAAAAATGCGGACATTAGAATTTTAACCTCAAATTCTGGGAAAGACTACTTTTGCAACACAGAATGCTAGCTAGCTGAGCTACGCATGCTGCTAATACATTCTATTTTAATGACTTCGAGTTTACATACAGAAACGTTTAAATGTGTGCATTAGTCAAATTATGAGAAAAAGCAGCACTACATATGTATAAAACTGGACAGGCTACTATATAGTTCGTCACTTTCACACTTTCATTGAATGATTGAGAGCATCGTATAAGGTTTAATACCATATATAAATATGAAGTAAGCCTATACTTATATTTCCCTAACAATAATCTACTATTACACTGCCAGTTCAATTTTTAGAAAGCTTTCGATTTTTAAGACTGTTGGAGTGGTGATTTTTTACGGCCGATTCCCGCAATTTAGCCTAGATTTGTTCGTATATTGCGCAGCACAAAAAGCGAAACTGTTTAACATAACCGTTACGTGATTATTTTCTTCATATTTTAACAAACTAACTTTCGTTTATGAACGACACCTTCGTTTAAACAATGAACACTTACTTCACCAATAACTTTTTATTGGCAGAACTACATTAACTTCGTGCACGACTTTCGCTTAAAGTTCAATTTGTATGCTAATTGAACTGCCTAACAACAATAGACTCGGTAGGTTCAAAAAAAATTTTAATGTTGTCAATCTTGCCTAGTACCAGCCACTTGCGAGTAACAGAAAGTTATGCACAAATCTGTCCTTACAACGCATAAAAACTTGGTGACGTTGTCAGTTGAAAGATTTTCATATATTTTTAGACCTGCACAAAGGACGAAGTTCTTCGAAAAGGGGTCTTATGCATTTACCATGACGTTTGTCACAACCCCAATTTCGACATGGGAGTAGGTAGAGCATTATGGTCCGTTCCCTAGGTGACGAATCAGCAATAAAAAAATGTCCGTCCGTCCGCCCGTCCGTCATTGCGATAACTTGAGTAAAACTTGACCGATTTTCAAAAGCTTTTTTTCCCTGAAAAATCTTTTGTGGAATTGAATCTGAGCAATGTTGACTTTCCAATTTTTATAATTTTTTTTTTTAAATTTTAAAATTTTTTTAGGGGTTAAGAGACGTTTTTGCAGGCCCGCCGTTACAACCCGTCCGGGTCAGAGGCTAGATCATTTTATTTACTAGTTCCGCAATTTTTTGTGAGCTTTTGCTCACATTGGTTCTCTTAGAGACGTTTTTACTGTGTCAATGGTAAATTGCACACAAGCCTAGTGTCACCTATGATGTACTAGGGCGCATACTAGTAGGGCTTAAAATGCCGGTTTGCTTCATCAATGTGTTTAACCGGCAGGCATTTTTTGGACCACATGCGTAACGTGAATTCCATTCCGAACCACGGCTAACGGTAACTAGCATTTTACCATTAGGATTTCTTCTGGTGCTAATTATATCTCCGTCTAAAGTTAGACTCATATATTTGTACACAGAATTCATCGAATATGGGTGACGTCATTCTTCTATGTACGATTCGTTGCGGCACCACATTCACAACTACCCTACCCTTATGAAGCCTGGATGTGCCTAGGAACGTTACTTTCATGCTATACATTGAAGAAAAATCCTATACAGAATTTGTTCTTACCAGGATTGAAGCCGGAAATTCTCGGTGGAAAGCCAGTACGTTACCACTGAGCTAACCCGTTCCTCGTGCGGTTGCATGGCATACGAGATGTAAAATCCGGAGCCTGCGAAACTTATAAGGTAATCAATATGGATTTTACTTGCGGATTTCGAAAATAAGTCAGATGTGCACAAATGTTCATCGCCTAACAAAACGTTCATACCTTGTGGAGTGATATAATCGATTTACAACTTTTCGTGTTGATTTTTTTTTGCAAATTCATAGTTTTACATTTACATTAATTTTAGTAACGTGCAGAGCTTTCAATTGATAAAATTGATCGCTGAGAGATAAGTCATTCGATTTGCATTTTTTAAAGAATTCTTCAAACTAAAACTTGAACAAAATCGTAAACTTGAATCAAATAATTTCCTGAAAATTTGGAATGTCTTACAAGAATGGGTCCTAGCAGGTAACAATCCTTATTAGAGTACTTTTCAAGTGATAAACACCATCTCGTTCGTGTGACTCACAAATGTGAATTTCAATATGTGAGACTACTTCACTTCACATGTGATCACAAGAGTGTCTATTATTCATCCAATATTCATTCATAATTCATTATTGCCGAAGAAGTAACAATCGATTTGTAACTCGATTCAGCCACGTAGCGTAACTTTGTGTAAATTAAAATTTTTGCCTGTGATTACTGAAAGTGCTGAAAAATTATTTCGTTTTTGGGTCTGGCATTTGTGACGCAATTTATTAAAAACACAACGTAACTTCGCTTTAATTTTTTTGCGTATCGAGGCTGAATGCGTCACCCTCCTCTGATTTCAGAACTTTTGTAATTGGAAGAAAATCGTTTTGCGTTAGCAGCTTAATGCGTCACCTTTCTCTGATTTCAGAACTTTTGTAAGTAGACGAAGAGACTTGCGTCACAGCTTCTCTGTAAGGAGTTTTTTTGTGCGGATATCAGTACTTTTGTAAGGCCATCTCTCGTCAAAGATCCCTAAAAATTTATATGAGTGGGGAGGACCGGCCTCGTTTGGGCGCCAGGGCTCTTATAAGGCGCCGCCATATAAAGCCCATATAAAAGAATGTTTTGTATGTGTATGAGCAAAATTTTTGGACTGTGTCAGGATGGAGATAGATGCTTGGTGTCAAAGGAAAAGTTGATGTGTAGTGTGTCAGGGTGACCAACAAAATGGCCGACGGTGGTATGGGACGGATTTAGGGGGAAAATTGATTTTTTTTTAAAAAATGTTTTCATCTATCATGTTTCGTGTCAAAGGAAATTTTTTTTCGCTGAAAATTTTTTTCGCTGAAAATTTGTTTTTCGCTGAAACTTGGTTTTTCGCGAAATTGTTTGCGCCGGAAATTTTTTTTTTCACTGCATTTTTGTCGCTAAAATTTTTTTTCGCTGAAAACTTTTTTTCGCCGATTTTTTCGCTGAAAATTTTTTTTCCCTGAACATTTTTTCGTCGGAAATTTTTTTTTCGCTTAAAATTTTTTTGCCGGAAATTGTTTTTCGCCAAAAGGATGAGCGTCCCTAAGCTTTTGCAAGTGGCCCCCTCTAAAGGGCTCATTATATTGGACGCGATGCGAATCGCATCGCGTAAGGTTTGTGTGAGAGCTCAACTTGACAGACCTTACGCGATGCGATTCGCATCGCTTCCAATATAATGAGCCCTTAAATCTTGAAAAAATTGGTACCGATCGGTTCTCCATGATGTCCTCGACATCTGAGAAAATTTTCAGCTGAAACGAACTTTAAAAATTTCCATATATTTTTTCATATAAAATGCTTAGGGACCGTCCTCCTTTGTTATCTCTTTTCTTCCAAAACTGCCTGTACATTCCATAAAGTCAAATTTTTGCAATGTGAAAGCTGAAAGAACAGAACAACTATAACATTGGGGGGTCCGGCAAACATTCCAAAAGAATTTTTTACGTTTCAAAGCTTTAAGCGTCACCCCAATTGATATCAGTTGTTTTGGAAGAAGAGATAAGTACTTGCGTCACGTTTACCTTTTATAAAGGGTTTTTGTTGGGATTACAACTATCCCGCTAAGCTACGCACAAGCGCCTTAATCAAAATTTAGTTATTAGTTGTTGCTACTTTCTGCCATTGCTCTTCGGAAAATTCCAATTTCGATTTCCTTGTTGCAGGTTCACACAACAATACTACGTCAATGACAGAACCGACTCTTGTACGACGCAGACCAAGAACAACAGCAAAGAAGTTCTCAATATTCTAAAGAAAAAGTTTAGTCGAAGTGGAAATAGAAAAACACTAGCTGACGAGGCAGTTGGAGATGTTGTCAAGCGTTTCCTCAACGTTAATACGTTTCTTGATTTTATACATACAACGAAACATCCGGCAATTATAGCGCTACTTTCCCAATCAAGAGGATCAGTGAACCACTTTACACACAGTGAATTGCACACATTTATCGAAAAGTCATTTAACCTCGCGAAATTTAATCTTTTCCGAGGCGACCGCGTTGCAATTTGTCTTCCTGAGGGACCGGCTTTAAGTGTTTGCCTTTTGTCAACTATGGCCTACTGTACGTGTGTGCCTTCCAATTACAAACTCACCTCTGAGGAACTTTTAGCCGATTACAAACAACTAAAAGTCAGAGCTGTCGTTGTACCATACTCGAGGCTATCTATCGGGAATGATGCTCTAATAGATGGGATTCGACGGGCTGGAATGCAACTTATCGGATTGAAAACGTCGTATGACTCGAGATTCACTTTTAGTTTAGTCGAAGATCCGAAAAATAGAATCAGAAATTCCACCAGCAATGCGTCTCAAATTTCTACAACTCCATCGCTGAATGAAGCCAACGATATTGTGATGTTGATACAAACATCTGGAACATCTGGACAGAAAAAGGTTGTTCCGTACAGACTGCAAACGTTGTGCATATCAACATCTGTGTCATCTTTTCTCTCGATGTTAGAAGCACCGACACATTAATAAACATGATGCCGTTGTTCCACATTGGTGGTATCATTCGCAATTTGTTGACACCCATATTCTCCGGCGGATCAGTAATACAGTGTCAGGTATGTCGACTTTATAAGCAATTTCCAGACCCTTCTGCAGGTAAGGATCGGAGTGGGTCGACCCACATCTGACCCACAGTTTTAGCGGATCGACCCACACCTGGCCCACAGTTTTACCGGGTCGACCCACACCTGACCCACAGTTTTAGAACTAACAGAAAAACGATTTCTGTGATTTCTTCAACTGTGGATCAGGTATGGTCGACCCGTTCAAAATGTGGGTCAGGTGTGGGTCGACCCACTTCGATCCTTATAGGTTGGTTGTATTTCCAGGGATTCGACCCAGTCCTATTTTGTGATATTTTGGCAAAACAGACGAGTCCAGTGTGGTTTTACGGCGTGGCTAGTATGCAGCAAAGTATAATCCAAGAAGTGGCCATGCGCAAGTTACCTTCTAAATACTGTGATTTAGTAAAAAAAGTTTGCAATGCTGGAGGTTCACTGCCTCCGTTACTAGCGAAAGACATCAAAGCAACATTTAGACGTGCCACGGTTTTGCCATCGTACGGTATGACAGAATGCATGCCAATTTGTGCGCCTCCGATCGATTATGGTTTGCAACTGGAAGGCACTTCCGGTCGGGTCGCTGGACCGGAACTTGCCATTGCGATTGATGGTAATATAACGTTTCAAGACAACATCGTCGGTCATATATTGGTGCGTGGCGGACCGTGCTTCGAAGGTTATGAGGATGTTGATAATTCCTTAACTTTCGATGCGGATGGTTTCTTCGATACCGGTGACATGGGCTACATGAAAGACGGTTTCATTTACATTACATGCAGATCGAAAGAAGTTATAAATCGTGGTGGAGAAATTCTCTCGCCATTGGAAATAGAAAATGTAATTGTAACACATCCAAGAGTGGCACAGGTTATGGCATTTTCGGTTCCTCATCAAACATTACAAGAAGCTGTTGGTTGTGTTATAGTTCCTCACGGTAAGTTTGAGATCGACTGATCTTTACGTAAGGGGAACTTGCACCTTTTTTGATATCACAACCAATTTTCAGATCCTAACACTCGACCCGACATACCGTGTCTACGCACTTTCTTAGAGAAGAAATTGCATCCTTCCAAACATCCCGAGTTACTCGTCTACATGAACGATATTCCGAGAAACAGCGTTGGTAAAATTACGCGAATTGATTTCAGCAGTCGGCTCAGTCTGCCGTGCATCAGCCACGAAGCCTTACCATCCGAATTGCTGTTTGAAGCCAACTGTGTAAAAAAAGGTACAACAGTCACGGTGACCACATGCTGTGCAGTTAAATGGTCCGTCAACGATGTCACCAGCATCGTCGAAAATCATCCGCAAATCAAAGCCTGTGCAGGGTATCGAAATTATGGTAAATTTTTCTTGTTTGTTGTTGGAGTGAATGGCGGTATAAACGACTTGGCTGCAACAATTGGAAAATACCTCAAATCGATGGTTCACGATTACATGCAACCAACGAAAATTGTTATCGTCCCACATGATGTGTTCAAGGATTGGAAAGCGATTGATGAAAATGACTTAGTTGACTTAGTGCAACAACAGCAGAAGAGTGTTAGCGACCCAGTAACACTGGTGTTATGCGACTTATTCGGACTTACTCTTGGAATTTCCCAATTTCCTGCCGATGGGAATTTTTTCGATTACGGTGGGAATTCTCTGAAAACGGGATTTCTTTCTTCTTTGATACGAAGAAAATTGGGCGTAACATTTCCGGCGTCAACGATTTACGAAGAGGATAATCAAACGCCCATTGGTTTGGCAGTTAAATGTCGGCCACGTATACCTAAGGATCATCGACTTCTAACGCAAGGCTACAACAAATTTCTAGCTTTAAACGGAAAGGACCAGAATCGAACATTCGGCAGTTCCGACTACAAGAAAGACATGAAGATGCGACCGAAAAGTGGCGCGAAAAATCCTTTCAGTCCTTTTATTATGCTGTTCCAAGCGTCACCTTTCGTTTTAATGCAGCCAGTCATAAGTTTACTTCGATGGATTATCTTTGTTCATGTCTTATTGTACCAGAAATTGACGCTTAAAACTGCAATAAACGTCCAATTGCCGAATTTGTTATGGCTACTACTGTCCCTGCTTACGACCGAATGCATTGTTATCATTTTGTTTCCACTCATTGGCATTATAATGAAGTGGTTGATAATTGGACGTTACCGGACTGGAACATTTCCCTTGTGGGGATCCTACTATTTGCGTTGGTGGTTTATCAACAAACTTCTCTTAGTCACTCATCTTGGTGTCTTCAAATTTACCCCAGGACTCTACACTTTATATTTACGACTGATGGGAGCTAAACTGGGAAAAGGCAGTCGCGTGTCATATTTGGCTAATGTACAAGAATTTGACTTGATCACAATAGGAGCAAACTGTTACATAGACGATTGTACACTGCGACCATTCGTCCTTACTACTGGCCACATGAATCTCTCTTCCATTGTCATTGGCGATAACTGTGTGATTGGCTTTCGGTCTAATATTGTCGCTGGAACGAATCTTGCAAATGGGACGGTTATAGGACCACAAACATCAACATACACCAGAGATATGCAATGCAGTGGTTCGGCAGCACATCGAGATACTGCGGAAGGTAAATCGTTGCTCAGACTCTGCAAAGAAACGTTTCCCGAACCTCACAGCTTCGTTAGATACGCAATCGGATGGCCTCTTATTCTATTGACAAAAATCGTTTCGCTCATCCCTTGGTTTTATTGTCTTTATTTATTGATGAAGCACCGATCGTTCAGGAAGAAATGTGCAAATGTTTCGGAAATCATCGTTTATTTCAGTCGACCGGAGAGAATAGGATGGTTCATTCTTGCTAGATGTGTTCGTTGCTATGTGGTGCAGCTACTTTATATGATTCTGGTCATTCTGATAAAACGATTCGTCGTGGGTGAATTTAAAGCAGGTCCACGAAAGGTGGACCAAATATCGTTGTTAAAGTATTTCATTATGAAGAATTTATTAACCGCGGAAAGGTGGAAATTATTAGTGGCAATCATTGGATCACATTATGAGATTGTAAGTGTTATCTACCGTCTTCTCGGTGCTAAAGTTGGAAAGCGTGTCTACTGGCCGGGATCGAATTTCAATGTAATTACATTCGATCTGTTGACCGTTGGAAATGACGTCATTTTTGGCTCAAGATCAGAAATACTTTGCGCCGATGCAGAGGAATTCGCGACAGTTACTATTGAAGATGGCGCTATGTGCGCTGATAATTGTGTGATCTTACCTGGAGGTCGCATAGGTCGGAGCGCAATGCTTGGAAGTGGTGGACTAATAAAGAAACATTTCACCTTGACTGATGGATCAATATGGTACGGATCGTTCAATGGGAATGCGGTGAAACTGTCCGATGGCAACATTTCTAAGAAGTTACCCGCTCCCGTCGAAGTAAACGACGAAATCAGTTGCGCTTCAACGGCGACAATTGTGCCGATGGAAAAATATGACAAAGAAACTTGCACACCTTTCGGCCTGGCGTTCTATGAACGTAAAGCAAATTATTTTGTTTTTCCGATTACGTTCATTATACTTTACAACGCAGTTTTGTTATTTATTGACACTATCTTGTTGAGTTTACCCATAATTTGTGCTTTGCAAGTTACAGCTTTATACATAAAAGAGGAGCATCACCACACGAACGCGAAGCTTGTCCTAATTCTTTTCTCTTGCCTGTCCATTTTTCGGATAGCTGTGGCCGCTTTCAGTTTTCTGTTAGAGATTGCAGCAAAATGGATATTCCTCGGTAAGGTCACAGAAGGTACTTATGCGTGGGATAAAAGCTCATACTGTCAAAGATGGCAAATGGTAAAAGCTTTCCAATATATTACACGTCCTAAGATGTTGGACTTGATAGGTGGCTCAGCATGGATTCTCTTACATTTCCGTGCGTTGGGCAGTAAAATTGGGAAGCGAGTTTGCCTTTACCCTGGAGGTGTACATACTCCCATAACCGAACCGGACCTTGTTGTGTTGGAAGATGATGTGGCTGTTGACAGAGCTTCACTCATCTGCCATTTGAATTCGTATGGCGAATTTAGCGTTCATCCGTTATGTGTACGGGCAGGATCTGTTCTACAAAACGATTCAAGATTGGCACCGGGGGCAACAATGCTGGAAGATTGTACGCTACTGGACCATTCTTACATTGTACAAGGTGAAACGGCGGAGGCTAATTCAGTTTGGCAAGGGTATCCTGCTATAAGTACTAGTTTAGTTGATCAATATTCGTGGCATGCACAGAAAAAGTTGGTTTAGTGCATTTTTATTATAATTTCGTTCTCGTTAAGTAAAGAAATACAGAGTAAGACTAAAGTAAAGAGTTTCACAATTTGTCAGTCTACAAAATTTTCCAAACCAATTACACACGATATGGGGCGCAAAAACCTCCTTAAATTGTATATGAAGCTCGTGGTTTTTGTTAGGCCTTAGAGAATACCTGCAGAAGAAAATTTCTCCGGCTAAATTTGCCTGCAGTATGTGGTGTATGTCCAGAAAAAATGGCGCTATCGGATTGAAAGAAATAAGAGATTTCTATGAACCTTTTGATTCGTTGTCAGGCCAGAAAAAAGAAGTATGAATGACAGTATCTAGCAAGTTGACCAATCCACGCGCTTAGTCCGACGTCGGCTTATGTCAAAGTATACGAAATTTCATGATGAAGTGTATAAGTCGAGGAGCATATCAATTTTTGTCGTTTGAAATTCGTTTGAATTTCGTTTAAAATTCGACTTGTCCGTTTTTATATACGGTTCGCTGTATCTCAACTGTTAAAAACTTTTCGAAAAAATCAGCACAAATCTGTCGAACATTTTATAACAGTTGGGTGTTCTAACTTCCTTAACTGCCCACTTTTTATTTAAAATAAAATTGTGAAAATAAATAGACACTTTTAGTCCGCTCGACATTTGAATTTTAATTGAAACTTGAATAATTTGACACAAGATGGCACTATACAAATCTATTGTTTGTGTGCTGATTTTACGCATATACCGTACGTAATTACGCATATATCGTACGAAATTCGATTGTAACACAGGGAAAAATTTAAAATTAAACCGCGCTAAAAGCGTCTATTGCAATCTTAAAGTCAACCTTTTCCATGAAATCGACTAATTTTTTTGCAATGAAGTAGTTAGCTTGGGACGCAACTGCAGCTAACTTCACGTTGAGTATTACTTGCAAAAATTAAAACAAAAGATGTCACGCCCCTGGGGCTGTCACATTTTGTTGTCCAGAAGTGTCAAATTTTGAAATAAGAGTGAAGTTAGTTGAAAGTTAAAATTTCATTCCTGAAATCGATTCAGTTTTCTGTCAAGTTAGTTGCAATCGTAAAATTTTATATATATGGAAGTATAGAGAAATCGCCAAAATTAAAAAAAATCGTCAAAGTGTTCCGTATTTTGCGTTTCTTCACAATCTGGCGATTTTTAGCTGCTTTTTTTCTCACATTGTCGATTCTTTCTGGTGATTTTATTTTTGATTCAATGTACCTTCCTAAAAAATATTTTCGGTTGCATAAGCAGTGCCGCAGGCCATCTACATAATGCAAAAATAAAAAAGCGTGGTTGAGGAGCGGCAGACTCGGCAATGGGGGCTCGAAGGAGGTATGGTTCCATGCGGTGTCTAATGAGCAGATCTCCTAGAGTGGTTTGGAGCAGAGCCCCTTATCGGTATTCGTAAGTGCCTGCAGGGCGTATTAGGGCAATTCCACGAACTCATCGTTCCCAGGTATGCACGTCATTTTCAGTACCTAGTTATGAACTTAAAGTCATAAAAAAATGACTCAATATGGGGCAATAAAAAAAATCCACTTGGCTCGAACACCGGACCGTTTACTCATAAGGAAGATGAGCTAATCACTCTGCAATTGAAAATTGAACTTGCAGCAACTGAGCTCTGGGAGACACAACTCCGCACAACTAGGAAATGCAACCGGTAAATAAAAGCCCGTAAAAACCGATTATGGAGATTACCGATTACCGGTAAATAAAATTTACCGGTTTTTACAGTAGAATATTATCACTTTATCATTTTATAAAAAGTTAGTCAAGATTACATTTTCTGCAACAATAATGGCTTGATGTTTCGGTCGAGTCCAGTTGTGTTATGAAAATTCAGTCTCTAGCTTTCTTTCTATTTCTATCTCTAGCGAGGTAGCGAAGCGCCCGTGACGCAAGTCCACACACGAACAAAAAATTAAGAAAAATTTTTTTCGTAGACTGCGGAATTTTAAAGCGAAGTGTCTTTTCACTCATTAAAATCGGTTTGGTATATCCGAAGATACGACCTTTAGAAAATGATCATTTCTCATACAAAAAGTGCTGTTTCATATAAGCCAAAGTTAAAGCAAACATCCTACGTTAGTTAGTTAGCTAGTTAGTTAGTTCCAGGGCCGTTTGTATGAAAACCGACTTTTTGGCTCGTGCTCGAAAACGGCTCATTTTCTTGAAATTTTGCAGAGACCTTCGGGTGGGCCAGGGCTCTTAGAAGGCGTCATATGTATGCGTTTGTGTGTGTAATGTGTGTAGCACATTTTGTATGAGACAAGGTTGGGTGTTCGAGATAGAGGTTTGATGTCAAAGGGTAAATTTGTTGGGTTGGGTGTGTAGTGTATCAGGGTAACCGCAAAAATGCCGAAAAATAGGCGGGGACTCAAAAAACAAACTTTTGATATGTTGTAGAGGAAATTGAGGGGATCATTTTCGCCCATAGAAGTAGTAGCCGCCGCGCTTCAGTTTGGCGGCGGCGGCGGCTCAAAAAAACTTGTGATATGTTGTAGAGGAAGTTGGGGTGATCATTTTCGCCTATGAAAGTAGTTGCCGCTGCGTTTCAGTTTGGCGGCGGCGGCGACTCAAAATTTGTTTTGATATGTTGTAGAGAAAGTTGAGCGGATCATTTTCGCCCATGGAAGTAGTAGCCGCCGCACTTCGGTTTGGCGGCGTCGGCGGCTCAAAATTTTTTTTTGATATGTTGTAGAGGAGGTTGAGGGAATAATTTTCGCCCATAGAAGTAGTAGCCGCCTCGCTTCGGTTCGGCGGCGGCGGCGGCTCAAAAAAAAACTTTTGATGTGTTGTAGAGGAAGTTGAGGGGATCATTTTCGCCCCATGGGAGTAGTAGCCGCCGCGCTTCGGTTTGACGGGGTAAATTTTTCTTCTCCGGAAATTTTTTTTCACCGAAAATTTTTTCTGCAAAAGTTTCCTTTTTTCTTCCAAAACTATTGATATCACAACAAAAACGTAAGTCCTCGTCCCTTCTTCCAAAACAACTGATATCAATTTGGGTGACACTTACGGCTTCAGAACGCAAGAAATTCTTTTGAAATATTTTCACTTTTGATTAAAAAAATGCGTCACAAATGCCGGACCCTCCCAACAATTTCAATTCAATTTCAATTTCAATTTATTTATAAAATAATTTTTTACATCAAGTTAGTAAATCATGGCTTCATTGTGCATAACACTTTAAAGAAGCCGAAGAAAGTTCATATCGTATTCTTATATCTAAGCTAGAGATTTTTTCAAGAAATATAAAATTAAAAATGAGATAATAGAAAATAAAGAAGAAGCTAGAAATATTCCAGAAATTTTATGATTATATTAATGAACAATCTAAATGACTGTCCAGGATTTTAAATTGGCTACGAATGCAGCACGTCATTTTGTTAGTTACGGACGGGTTGGCACAGTGGTTAGCGTACTGGCCTTCCACCAAAACGATCCGGGTTCAAATCCCGTGTCGGAAAAATTCTACATGGAATTTTTCTAGCAAGTGTAGCGCATTAATAACGTCCTAAAGTTCACTCAAGCTTCAAAAGTTGGGTAGTTGTGGTGTGTTTGGTGCCCATAACGATGTACATACTGAATGAATCGTATGACGTAACCCATATACGACGAATTTGTGCACGAAATATCTAAGCCTACATTTAGGCGAGATAATAATAAAGCGCCTAACAATTCTTGGAGTACTTGCATAATAACAAAGACGCTACATTCGCATTACTCTGAGACGTGGTTCGGAAGTCACGTTAAGCCGGTGGTCCAGACCACACTTGTTATTGGCTGTAAAAAGCTGTTAGTAGAGTCTCTAAAAAAAAAAATACAAAAAAGTAATGACTTTTCAGGATGGTTAAATTATTTTGAGAGCCTTTATTTTTTCTTTTTGGTTATTTAAGATTTAATTTATTAGGACGAATGAATCTCGGTAACGAACTTAAGCATAGACGAAAGAAACAGCGGTTGTGAGCGGCGCCTTCCGAGTGAGCGCCAGTCCTTCCCCCCTTCCTAAAGTGCATAACTTTTGTTTTGTCTAAATTGAGAGCAAGCCTGTTTGCATTGAGAAATCTACTGATGAGGGATAGGTCGAACAGAATGTTCTGTATGTTGGTATGGTATGTCAGATTAGAGTAAAAAACTCCTGAATCGTCTGCGAAAAGGCTGACGGTACGTTTGAGCGGAAGAAGATGAATGTCGTTTATGAACACCAGAAACAGAAGTGGTCCCAGTACACTTCCTTGCGGCACTCCAAGTTCAATGGGTCTGAAGTCACTTTTTTCACCGTTGATAATCACACACTGCTTTCTACCACAAAGGTAGTCCCCAATCAATGATAATGCTACTCCCCTTATTCCCGCACGTTCCAATTTCCCCAATAGCAGAGTATGATCGACACAGTCAAATTCCTTTTTTGTGTTCAGGAATAGGGCACTCACCACCTTGCCTCCGTCTATATCTTTGAGTATCTTATCAATGAGTTCGTACGTGGCTGTATGGGTTCCTGATTTTCTACGAAAACCATATTGTTTAGTGTACAGAAAGCTAGTTTTACGTAGAAAGTCGTGTATCCTTTCATAAATTATCTTCTCGAACACCCTGTTCACTACCGAGAGAATTGAAATAGGACGATAGTTGTTAGGGTTGGCTTTATTACCTGACTTATGTATTGGTGTCACTAGTGCTATTTTCAGTTTGTCTGGGTATGTGCCACTATTCAATGAAAGGTTAGTAATTGAGGAAAGATATGGAGCTACTATGTCACAACAGGCTTTTAACGAGCGTGCGGTGATTCCGTCTGCCCCTGCACTTTTTTCAGGGTCCATGGAGCTTAGGAGATTTAGTACTTCTGCTTCACTAGTCGGTCTGAGGAAAATACTGGAGCTAGCTATTTTGGCAGTTGGGAGTTCATTTTTGTCTCTTGTTCTCGGCAGGTCTTAAGAAATTTCTTTGCCCACACTAACGAAGAAGTTATTGAGAATGTTGGCTTTTTCTGAATCGCTTACGTAGTCGCGACCTCTCAACGTATTCCAGACACTTGAAAAAAGTTGGACAGTCCAGAACTAAGACTCGGAAGAGATAATTTTTTTGATAACGTAATAACCTAAGACAAGCCCTTAATTACTATTGAGGCGTTACTTATTTGAAAGAAGTACCAACTTTTAACACTAATAGGCTTATCTTATTTTAAAAAGGGCGGGTACCTCCTCTAACAGGTGGCAGGCTAAAAATTTTGGACTGGACTAAGTTATGAGATATCACTAAGTCAATGCGGACAACACAAAGAAAATATTTATTTTTACCATTTATTAATTGTTTACTTACATTTGACAGTATTTGTATAGATTTTTATAATTTTTTGTTTAGTTTCCAATAAAATCATATTTTGATGAATGTAATAACAGTAAATATAATATTTATTTATAGTTTAAAGGCTTTATATTCTTTTGTAATTGTATAATGTTTATATAAATTGTAAATATAAATTTTCTCTTCTGTAAATAAATTTTTATTCCATATTTTCAGTTAATTTAAATATAAATTCTTTTTGTATTTTTAATTGATTTACTTTTGTTTCTCTGGATAAGTTTGTGAGAAAAGATTATCATTTTTTACACATTTAAAAAAAATAATTAATTCTATCTTTCGTTTATGGATTGTCCAAACGAATGATTTTGGTCATCAAACAGTGAAACAATGTGCAGATTATTTGCTGATCAAAACACTCGTTCAGTTGAATCCATTTTTTTTTAAATAAACGTTTATCACATAATGTAATGCATATAAAATGGATAAAGTGTGGATAGTGATCTTTTCCTACTACGAAATTCCTCTTGCATCAGAACATTTACATTTACTAGAATAGTACTTTACTCCTACGCATAATTTAAAATTAATTTTACTTTGATTATTGGTTTACTTTATTTATTTTCGATAATTGTTTGCAGTTGTAGTACAAGACTTCGCGATAATTTTAGCACCGATTGCGCATTGTGCCGTTCTGCCATTTCTGTTGGATTATATTTTTGCTGATTAAAAATATCATTTTCAACAACAAATGGATTGAGTTACCATTGAAAAACTTTATCACATCGGTGAAGTCCATACTGTTTGATAAAATGATGTCCCTGTATGTTTCGAGCAGTGCTAATGCTACAATTAAATTTCATTGAGATAAAATATATTGGCGAAAACGACAAATATATTGGCGGCTGCGACTCAAAATGCACGAAATGTATGTATGGTGAATTCAAAAAGTCGTCGAACATTATGTTTTACGAGGGGTTATCCACTTCATTTTTTTTTTGGTACAGGCTGAAGGAATTTCTATGGAATTTCTGTGGAATTTCTATGGAATTTCTGTGGAATTTTTGGAATTTCTGTGGAATTTTTGGAGTTTCTGTGAAATTTCTTGAATTTTCGGAATTTCTGGAATTTTCGGAACTTCGGAAATTTTGGAATTTTTTAGTAAAAATGTGTGACCAGTGGATAACCCCTCGATGTTTAGACCCGTACGAAGAACGAAGTTCTTCGAGAAGGGGTCTTATGCGTCTACCACGACGTTTGTAACCAGTCGAATTTCGACCCGGGAGTAGGGAGGGAGCACCGATCATGGTCCTTAGATGACGAATCAGCAATAAAAACATAAGCAAAGCCGACCCATACGTAAAGCCTGCACGTGCGAAAAGCCTCGACGTACTAAAGTCTTACTATGTATCATAAATATAATGCACATCAGAATGCATAGTCAAGTTCTCTTGATATAATGTTTGTCAGATTCAAATTCCTTTAGAACTATAAAAGTTTGAATGACTCATAAAAATTACCCAAGGTAATGTTGAAAGCCCTCCCGAAGTACGTTAAAATTTAATTCTCTACAACTTTGTCTTTGGAAGCAACTCTCTAAATGCCACAGTTCTAGAGATAGGAGTCATCCCTCTGAACTCTAGAAGTGGCTGAATCCCAGGATTGGGACATTTCTCGGGGAAACCCTGAAACACGTGTTCGCTAAAATTTAATTCTCTACAACTTTGTCTTCGGGAGTAAGTCTCTATGTTCCATAATCATAATAAACCATAGGTTGATGAAAACCCATCTCGTATTGTATATGGCTGAGAAATAAAATTTTCTCCATTCCGTGGGTTCCAGTGCCCAAACCACTCATCCGATTTCCACAAATATTTTTACCCAGTTTTGTGACAATCTAATTCTTTCATTTGACGCTAATTTGAACAATTTACGTGGGTGACGGGAATTTTCCACCAGGGAATTATCCCCCAGGAATTATCGCCCAGACAAAATGGGAATTATCACCCGGGGAATTATCGCCCAGGAATTATCACCCGGGATGGCATTTTCCTTATACAAAATGGTATGTTCCTTATACATTTTCCTTGTACTTTACCGCTTTAAACTTGCTGGGTGATAATTCCTGGGTGATAATTCCCCGGGTGATAATTCCTGGGTGATAATTCCCCGGGTGATAATTCCTGGGTGATAATTCCCCGAGTGATAATTCCCATTTTGTCTGGGCGATAATTCCTGGGGGATAATTCCCTGGGTGATAATTCGTATTTTTTTCGGTCTGGGGGATAATTCCGTGGATGATAATTCATGTCGCCATTTACGTGCTGTACTTGCTGAGATATGTGTGAAAAAGTTTCACCATCATCATCATAACTTCTAAATCGGATTTAATTGAGTCTATAAACCTTCTCCTTGGCCTACCCCTGGGACGCACACCCGGGACTTGAGCATCCAATATCCTCTTTGGTAGCCTGCTATTACCCATCCTCTGAACGTGCCCGTACCAACGCAGACGACTAATCATTGCCGCCTCTTCCACTGATGTAACCCCTAAGTTTTCCCTGATGTCGTCGTTCCTAATATGATTGTCCCACTGTTCCCTCCGATTTACTTTTGCTATGCTCCTAAGAACCCTCATATCAGAAACCTCCAGGTCATGCACAAGGTAGCCGCAGTCCACCCAACTTTCACTACCGTATAAAATCGTTGGTCTGAAGATTGACCTGTGAATAGCTAGCTTTGTGCCACTACTTAACTCCTTTTTGTTGAACACATACGACCTCAACTGACTGGCCACTGCATTCCCATTCTTCTCCTTTCTTCAAATTCCCTAACTAACTTGCCATTCTCCGAAAAAATGGCTCCTAAATATTTAAACTCAGAGACCTGTTCCAACTGCTCCCCATTTAAACTGCAAACTACATCCTTCCGGGATTTGCCAATATGCATAACTTTAGTTTTACTGACACTTATTTTCATGCCGTATTCCTCACATGCAGCATTCAGGCAGTCTAAATTCTCCTGCAAATCCTTGGCATTATCTGCTAATAGAGTTAAGTCATCCGCATAGGCCAGGATTTTCATGATTACTTCCCCCACCTTCACATTCCCTTGCAAATTCGCTTGCCTGATAATCTTGTCCATAAAAATTATGAACAGAAGAGGGGAGAGACAACAACCCTGACGAACTCCCTCATTAACTTCGAAAGCCTCACTAATTTCACCATCTATCCTTACCGCAGCCTTGCTCCCTGAGTAGATGCTTTTGATAGCGCCCAATAAACTTCCATTAACCCCGTATTCGCCAAGTACCTCGAACAGCTTTTGCCTCGGTACCCGATCGAATGCCTTTACTAGGTCGATGATGCACAAGTATAAATCAATATTTCTCTCAGAGAGCTTTTCTATAGCCTGCCTGAGACAAAAGATCTGATCCTGACAACCTCTCAGAGGTCTGAAACCACTCTGAACCTCGTCAAGAACATCTTCCACTATAACCCTAACCCTGTCTACTAGCACACTTGTATAAACCTTTCCGACCACGCTCAAGAGTGAAATCCCTCTGTAGTTGGTAAGGACTTTGCGGTTACCCTTCTTGAAGATCGGAGCAATAACACCGAAGCTCCAGTCAGCGGGTACTACTGAGGACTTCAATGCTAAATTAAAAATCCTACAAAGCCATTGAACCCCACCCGGCCCGCTATTCTTAATAAATTCTGTCCTAATTTCGTCTATACCTGCGGATTTTCCTGCCTTCAGCCTGCTGACCTTTCGTGACACTTCCTCTAATGTAATTTCCTCCTCACCCTCCAAGCTACGGCCCTCTTCCCTGTCAAGGCTGGTTACGGGATTGACAGAGGCGAATAGATCCTGAAAGTAATCCTGCCAGGTTTTCAGGACCTCACCCTTATCTGTAACTAATTCGCCATCTTTACCCAAAATGCTACCGCAGCCCTCCTTTTCACCACCACGCCTAATATCCTTGATTGCCGACCAAAATTTTTTACCCCTCCCTTGACCAGCCTCTTCCAATTCCTCCCCAAACTTTTTCCACGACCGACCCTTCGCCTCCTTGACTAGAGCCTTAACCGTCTGCCTGCAAGCCCTGTAAGCCTCAAAAGTTTCACCGTCCTTCGAAAAACCACGTTTTTGCACACCTTTGCGACCATATCTCTGGAACTATTCGACTGATTTTGCTCATCTTCGAACTTGACCTCAGTTTATCGACTACCTTTCAGGAAAAAAAAGTTTTTGAAAATCAAGTCAAGTTATCGTGTTGACGGACAGACAGATAGACCGACGGACATTTTTTTCGCTGATTTGTCATCTGGAGGCAACAAAAAAAGTTTCCCCCTTACTCCCGGTTTCGAATTCGCAATGTAACAAACGTGGTAGTAAACGCATCAGACCTTCGTACTTCGTACGGGTCTAAAAAATGTCCGCCCGTCCGCCCGTCCGTCCGTCTGTCAACACGATAACTCGAGTAAAACTCAACCGATTTTCAAAAACGTTTTTTCCCTGAAAGGTAATTGCAAAATCTTTTATGGGATTGAGTCTGGGCACTGTCGGCTAGGGTGGGTCGAATTTGAACTTTTATATTTTTTCGAAACGCCTGACCCTACAAATGCTGTGCAATGGTCCCATAAATGTTTTGTAGAATAACTTTTTTTTAAATGCGATCTTCCTCTGCCTCTTTAAGAAGACATTGATGCTTATACCATAATTCATGAAACAACGCCTAAAATGAGTTTTTCCAAGAGAGGCAGAGGAAGATCGCATTTTTTAAAAAAAAGTTCTTCCACAAAACATTTCTGGGACCATTACACAGCATTTGTAGGGTCAGGCGTTTCGAAAAAATATAAAAGTTCAAATTCGACCCACCCTACTGTCGGCCCAAGGGCCACCAAGCTAGGGTCGTTTAAGGGTTTTTGGGTCTTTTGTACATAACTCGAGTAAATCTTTTCTGATTTTCAAAAAAATTTTTTTGTTTGAAAGATCTGGGCATAGGCGACAATTTATGGAAGAAACTTTTTTGAAATTGAGTCCTTGGACTAAAATCGAGTCTCTGCTAGGGCTCTATGTGTTTTTTGTTCATAACTCGGGCAAATCTTTTCCGATTTTCATTTTTTTTTGTTTGAAAGATCTAGGCATGACCGACAGTTCATAAGAGAAACTTTTGCCTGTGCTTAGGGCTCAAGTAGACCATGTCGGTCCAAAAACAAATTTTTTTTGCTATGTTGCAGAGGAAATTGAGAGAAACATTTTTGGCTATGGAAATTTGTGTCCGAG
Organism: Pseudolycoriella hygida; assembly: GCA_029228625.1. Lineage (NCBI taxonomy): Eukaryota > Metazoa > Arthropoda > Insecta > Diptera > Sciaridae > Pseudolycoriella > Pseudolycoriella hygida. The sequence continues at coordinate 40,655,685 of CM055405.1, read as the reverse complement.
GCCAATACTTAAGGCCCTAGGTCGGTACTAAGGTCAACCCTAGCCCAAAAATCGGTTTTTTCTATCTTATAGGGAAAATTGAGTAGAACATTTTTCTATATTTGGGGGTCAATTTTGTGCTTTCTGAAAGGTTTTTTTACACCGTTTCTTCGGACGGGTTTTTCAATATTGCCATATCGGCAATTTCCAATACAACTTAATGTGAACGTAATTTCATACACTAAAGAGTTAAAGCAATATTTACTTAAATACGTTCGAGTCTCTTCGTAACATCAACTCTGTTTGCCATATCTATTCCGATACGTACGGGTACGGGTCCCTTCATATGTTTTATTGACTGATGTGCGCAAGGCTAATTGCCTTACAGTATGGTACAATACAGATTTTGGTACAATCAAATTATTTTATGCAAGATAGGCTGAGTACAAACTCGTACAAATTATGTGAAAACTATCTAAAAACTGTTTGAGATCATTTTGCGAGATAAATAATTCTAGATCAAGGAAGAGAAATAAAAGAAAATATTAAAATCGAAATGACGCGCAAGTTTCAGCAACAATGCGCTCACCTCAAGAGAGACAGAAACAGTTCAATTGGATTGCAAGCTACAGACTGGAAAAGTATTCAAAGCAGGATTCGATAAATGTAGCGAGTGTAGGCTTCCTCTTCAATTACATCGGAACAGAGTTCCATGTGACAATGGCATGGGAGAAGAAATACTTAAGTATGAATCCTTGTCGGTACATAATTCAGCCTTCGCAATAACTTAGCTGGAGTCAGTAGCTCAAACAAAACTTGGTTCTTTACTAGTAGGTCGTTATGTCAGCCATATGTGTTTTCGTTTTTATCATATAGTCACTACTAGCGGCTCCATGCAAATTCGCGGTCTTATTGCAAAGTTCGTCATATAGTTACTACTAACGCCCTCAGCACTGAAAAGAATTTTGCGGTAGGGATGGAACTACACATCACGACCAGTTATTAGGTCATAGAGCAACTTGCACTCTTCAAATATGATGGAAATGATGAAAATGATGGAAATACTACCAACACTCGAGGAAAAACGGTCAAAGTATTAAAAAAATGCGTCAAATGGAGAAAAATGACTTGTTTGAAAGCTACATAATGTTTCGTATACTTTGACATAAGGCTGTTTATAAATGACGTCACACTTACTATAAAATCCACAAAGTCCACAACTCCAACTGGTCAGAAATTTTGTTTATAGTACTCCGGCTACACCGCCAAACACACTTCCTATTTGGGGAGCCAGAGTTCTATAAAGAGAATTTGCTGCCCTGACCATACATAGATTTATCAGTTCGGGCGATCATGTCAATGATCTTGGAACACAGATCTTGCGATCCTTTGTTCCACACCCAATCATCATTTAAATCACGCAAATCTTCCCTTTGACTCCAAGAACCTGTCCAAAATATCAGGTCCAAGTTGGACAACATTTGATGGTTGCACGACGTAGCCTCCCAGCAGCCTGCGTCTCAGTTGAAAGTACTTGGAACATTCGCATATCACGTGAATACCCGTTTCTTATTCTGATCCGCACGCACATCTGAAAGTTGCCGAAAGCCTCATCTGTCCAGTAATTCCGACCACCCTCCTAATGCGGGAAGAAGCGCTTTGTATGAACGCCTCCTGCGTACCTATTCCATTACTCGGCAAGCAATCGGCAGATACGGTTCAGGGCCGTTCTCGAGAACCATAGCACCCACCCTCTCATTTCCTTCCACTCCCGGGTACCCAGATTAGAGTGATCTGAATATTCTGACCAATCGAGTTCAAGAAATCCTTATACACTCTTTCACCAGCTTGGAAGTGGTAACTGGTGAAACCAGTGCTCTGATCATCTCCTTACTGTCTGAACATATCTGCTTTCCTTGCTCGCCCTCCGGCAGTGCTTCGAGAGCTCCTACGAGCACTGCGAAAACTTCTGCCTAAGAGACACTCGCAAAGAATCCCAGATGGAACTAATTTCCTTTCTCCGAGTTCAGGGTGTACACCCCAGCACCCACTCCTACAGATGTATTCGATCCATCTGTAAATTCTACAACGCAGTCACCGGGTAGGCCAGCCATCTAGCCATTCTTGCCCACTCGGAATCCTTACGCCGAATCGCTTTGTGAAGTCGATTCTTGGCGTCGTCATCTCGTCTCTTGGCATTGCAAAAATCGGGTCAGAGATCATTCTGATAATTTTCGCGTGTCCGCTTCGAAAATTAAGACACCGTTTTGCTCCAGCCTGTCTGCGGCAGCAAAAGCTCTAGCTCTGATAACCACCTCTAACGGCGGCAGAACCACTAGCGCTTCCATGGCAGCGGTTGCTGTTGTTTTCATAGCACCAGTAATGCAAATGCAAACTAGCCTCTGAATTTCACTTAGCAAATTACGCGCACATTCAACCTCGAGCCTAGGCCACCAGACTAACCACCAGGCTGCCCTGGCTAACTTATGACCTTTTTATGGATACTAAGTTTTTATAAAAAGCGTGACGTTTATGAACGACGACCTCTAAGCTGACGTCGTACCAAATGCATGAATAAGTTTGAAGTACTAGAAATGGAATGGAACGAATGGAACCACAGGGGTTGGCGTGCTATTCAAATTTTGCTATTCAACGTGAAGTTGGTTGCAATTTTAATATTTCATTCATAAAACTTTTTACGTTTGCTGTGAATTTAGTTGAAATTTTTGCACTCCGTTCATAAAAGCAAGCGTGGACAAATTTATGAATGAAATTTCAAAATTGCAACCAACTTCATGTTGAATAACAAAACTTGAATTTACCCGCACTTTTGGAAAAGAAATGTCACCCTGGTGAATGGAACTTAACTGTAAATTTACATAAGGGAACGGAAAAGTGATAAATTCGTATGATAAATCAGAAACTTGTCGGTTTTCACTGTTCCGTTCCTGTAGCAGTGCGAAAGTGACAGATGCTAAATTTTTCAAGTTAGGTAACCCCGAATTTCATTCATAAATCGGAAGTTATGAATGAAATTTGGTGTGACGTATTAGAAAAATTTCACATCTGTCACTTTCGTATTGCTGTGTGTAGGCACAAAAAGAACTTACCTAAAAAGAGAACGAAATGAGCTGAAGCTACATGCTTCGCTGCCCATATCACTTCCCACGTGGAAAATATGTCCGTGTAAATGAGTTCTCGTTTAAAGTCCAACAAAAACCAACGGTAGCAGAAGTAAAAATGCGAGTAATCGCCATGTGCGTCCATCAAATCATACATTTCAGAGTCCAAAATTTGAATGAGTGACCTAACCAACACAAACAAATGAATTTCTTTCAGCGTTTGTTGCAAATGGCTTACCGCATGTTAGCAAAATGCATGTCCATTGCATTGCCACTCGGAAAGTTCTCAATCATACGTTCCATTAAATGACAAAAACAACCGTAACTGAGCGACTCATCGTCAAATATGACAAGGAGCGGAGCGACAAGGTCACACATTCCTTGCATATATCCAATGTCAAGATGTTCCCACACGTAGCTGTAAATTTAAATGTAAAAATGTTTTAATTGTCTTTCATATTTAGACATTTTTCAATGACACCCACGTGCATATAACGTTCCGAAGTTTATCCAAATTTTCGTTGGCAAAGTACCAATAATTTCTATCACATCTTTGAACATCTTTTTCGATTCGATGTAAATTCAATCCAAATGCCTCGAGGAGTTTGCACTGTGTGTTGAATAAAATAAATCGCATTATAGTTCAAGATCATGGAATGTCTCGAAGACTATGAGATATTTAAGCAACGAGATCTTGCTAGTGGGTGAAACCCACAGAACATTTTGTGTTAAAATGAGCAAGAAGGAAAGAGTCTTCCCTGGAGGACAAATACCCAAATATCTTAGTCATCGATATGAAACGGGAGAGAAATAACAAGAGAATAGACGAGATTTTCCATTGTTTCTCTCTCTCTCGCAGTCGATCTATTTCTCCGAGAATTTTCTTACACTGTAAACACCACCACTTGAACTGGCTGGAGAAACGCAGGCAGACTTTGGTTCCTGCAAAGTTTCAGTTTCTAATGTAGAGCTGACTTCATGCAACGCAGGCAATTCGTTTTCCAAGTTCTCATCTTCGTATACCACATCGTCGTTCATGTTGACAATGTCAATGGAGGCATTTGTTATGATAAATGCATGATGTTGACTTGAATTACTTTCGTTGGATGGTTCACCTGGATGATCAGAGAATATTTCCATGTCACCAAAATCATTGGCTACCGTTTCGTATGAGGATGTGGACGGTGAACTCTTTGTACTTTCAATGGCCACCGATTCTTTAACACTTTCATCGAGTGGCAGACTGAGTTCAGTCGGCGCAGCATCGTCTTTCTTCTCCTCCTTAACAATTTCTTCGCATTTGACATCCTCGTCAGGTACATTACCCGAATCGGTGCTGCTTTTATTTAATCTACTTGGCCTAGCGCTTTCAACATTCTCATCTTGTGCGTCATTTACATTTAAGTCACCAAAGTCTTCTGGATCTGAGAGATCAGAGAAACCATTTTCCTCAAAAACGTCGTTGTCTATGTCACCGTCCATCTCCATGTCAGCAATTTTATTTTTATGCTCACTCCCACTTTCTGAGCTTAGTTTTGCAACAGCCTGGGCAGTTTTCTCTTTGTTTAATTGTTGCACAATGGCCTCGACGGCCAGCCATGCACCAACTTTCTGTTCGTAACATTGACGAGTTGTTTCGTCCACTTCGATTCGTTCTTCAGCAGTTGATCCGAAACTGTTAAAAATGGCCGTTCAACGTCCGTCGGCTTTGTTATAAAAGGAAAGTCAAACCTGTAGTGACCCAACAAGTAAGGCCAAACCTCTTTACGAATTTCGTGTTGTACACCTCCAAAGTACACCAAACGGAACACCTCTTCGTCGTCAGAAACTACACCATTTTCCGTATGCAAAGATTCCCATTTCTCCTTTGTTAATCCATCCTCAGTGTCGACTAAATGAGAGGAAAAATTTCGATTTCAATGCTACCAATGAAAGAATCTGAAATTTGTGCAACTCCAACGAATATTTAAGTTAAAAAAAATTGCACAAATTTGTGATTCGTCGCATGTAGTAATGTAACCTTCGGGTGTTATGCGTCCGTTGACAAGTCCAGACAAATGTGTACGAACTGTTGAAAGATGTCTGCAATAAGCCAGCCATCCATAAAATGCTCTGGAGATAATTTGTCTCTTCATTGTTGAACAAACAAGTGCAATACTTGCGGCTTGATTAGCTTGAACCTTTTAATGAAAATTGTTAATTTTCGATCATTTTTCCAGGACAATTGAGCACTTACAGCTTGTGTCCCTTCCCCAGGCATATCCAACGACATACTTTTATTCGAACAGTCACTGCTGTCGTTCGTGGAGCAACTACTCAATTGATTTCGCCGTGGACTAGTTCGCCCCATTTCCAATATTGGATGGCTAGCAACTGAATTCAATTTATTCCTTAGTTCATTCACTTGGAACAAAGAAAGGAACTCACGAAAGTCTTTGTGGTTGCTTTTATTTACAATACGAAAAACGTAATCGGTCGGCAGTTCGTCACCACCTTCCGGAACGGATGGCTGAACAATGCGTCGTCGTCCTTTCGGTGGCCAAGGGAACTTTTTACCAATACCTCGTTGAGACCACAACGGAGGATCGAGTTGCCCGTGAGGTAGAAGACCTACAAGTTGAACAATATTCTATTTTTGATGCATTGCTAGAAAAACGTGAAATCCAAAAAAATGAATAAATAAATAACGGAAATCAAAAAAGTTGAAAGAGACAATGAGAATTCAGGTGGAATCGTCTTATTTCCAACTGACCTGTTTCGAGGCATCCCAAAAATTGTGCCATGTGGCCACCTTCTGGGAAGTGAATCGGAGGTCTTTGAACCCCATCTTGTTCAACTAAGATAACCGTTCCGCCAGTCTGTTGTCCTCCAGCTTGATGACAATGAACATAAACGATGTCTTCCACATTTATAGTCATGAAATATGCCCAGTACGAGCTTAAGTAACGGAAAATTCATTTAACTTTAGAAGAATTCGGGTAAAAGCCTACGATTTGGACGTCATCTTTCAATCATCACTAACTTCACACGCAATGTCATTGTTTCCCAATTTTTAATTCAGACAACGCAATAGAATAGAAATGTTGGAATTGCAGCTAAGTTCACGTTGGAAACTTTTACAAAATGAAGTTGGCTGCAAAAATTTTGACGGCCCTATTCGCACTCATTCGTTTATTTACTTATTTTTTTCTTTATCAAAGCAGGCCTACACTTTTTGCTTTTACTGAAAAGTCTATTCGACTATAGGCCACTCTCAACGAAAAGTGCGACATCTGTTATCCTCATGACGTCGATATTATGAACTAAAGATTATCTGCTACAAATGTCGGAATTGTCAAATAAGTTAGTCTGCTTCAAATGTCAACTGCATAGAATGTGCTGCCATCTATTTTCGTGAAGAACTGCCTATATATAACGTTACCGCTCCAGGCTGACTCAAAAATGCAGCGCCGACCAAACCAACCACAAGGGAAGCCCGGAAACGGAAGCAATTCCCAATTCCAGCGATGAAGCACCACAAAGCCCAAACTATTTACTGATGGTGCAATATACCCGACCAATCCAACGAACGAAACGAAACTCTCTCAATCCCATTTTGAAAGAGGAATGACATTTGTCATGTGTGAAGTTGGCATTGGTTTGAAAAGTGAATGTAAGAAGTGAATGTAAGAGCACGCCGCAAAAATGCAAACTGTCAAATTTGCGATGTTTTTTTAGAAGAGAATCCTGAGTAAATGAGTCTTTTGGGAGCAAAACCCGGTCTGTTCCAACAGTCAAACTGACGTTTTAAACGTCAAACAAAAAAATTCCCGAAATATCAAAAATCTTTTTTTTTTTCCTCAATTCTATAACCCTAATAGAATTCGGGAAAAAACATAACCAAAGACCCGTACGTATCAGAATAGATGTGGCAAACAGAATAGATGTTACAAAAAGACTCGAACGTATCTAAACATAGAAGCAAACAATCTAATGTTTTCTGCTCTTTTAGAACTATAAGAATTTCAAAGATCCATAGAAATTACCCAAGGTAATGTCAAAGGCCCTACCAAAGTACGTCTGAGACCATTGATTTTGATGGCCTGCGCCATGTCAAAAAGAGGACCAACGTACTTTCTTCAAAAAATCCCGAAACTATTTTCTGTAAAATGTAATTCTCACCAACTTTGGCTTAAGAAGCAAACTTCAAACTGCCATAATTATATAGATATGTGTCCTCCCTCCCAATTCTAGAAGTGACTGAATCACGGGATTAGGTCTTTTTTTCCTCAAACCCTCAAACAAGCATTCTCAAAAATTTGCCTCTGGAAGCAACTTCCTAAGTCTCACAGTTCTAGAAATATGGGTCATCCCTCCCAATTCTAGAAGTGGCCATATCCCAAGGATTGGGCCGTATTTTCCCAAAACGCTGAGACACGTGTTCTCTAAAATTTTGTTGTCTACAACTTTGCCTTTGAACGCAACTTTCTAACTTTCATAGTTCTAGAGATACGTGTCATTCCGCCAAGTCCTAGTAAATGGCCAATTTTCCTCAAAATCCTAAAACACGTGTTCTCTAAATTTTATTTTCTACAACTCTGCCCTTGACGGTAAATCTGCATATTGCATAGTTAAGCAAATATAGACGAAAAACTATCTGTTTTCGTATATGGCCAAGATACTCAATTTCGTCCCTTCCACTGGTCCTTGTGCCCAGACCACTGACCCCATTTCAAGTTTTGTGAGATCAAATGCTTTCATTTGACACCAAAATGATCAATTTCGGTGCTATACTTGCTGAGATATTCGCGAAAAAGTTTCACCTACTCTCGAAAATCCATGTCCGACCTCCACTTCTTCGACCATATCTCCGAAACTACTTGTCCGACAGACGGACATTTTTTTATTGCTGATTCGTCATCATTAGACGATAATAAATCACTAGACGAAAATATCCCTCACGTCCCACCTCGATCTACCCCATATTACAATAAAATTGTTTGTAGTAAACATACGGGTCCAATGAACAGGTTTTCGATATTTCGAAAAAAATGTTTTGTTTGACGTTTAAAACGTCAATTTGACAGTTGGAATAGACCGGGTTTTGTTCCCAACAGACTCAAATAAAAAATTTACCAAAATTATAGCTCATATACTGTGAGTCTTACCTAAATAATAGATGAATCAGAATTCAAAAAGTTTAAGTACGAAGCTACAAATTTGCTCTGAAATAACATCGCAAACGAACTTGGAATACGATGATTTTTCAGAGTAACACCCGACCTTCATACTCAAACTTTTTGAAATCTGATTCATTATTCGTGTAACGGTCATTCTCTCATAATACATGAAATATAATTTGTTATTTACGCAGGATTTTGTTCAAAAAAACATCGCAAATTTGACAGTTCATACTTTTCCAATGTGCTCTTAAGATGCACAATGTTTGTTAAGAGAATCCTGAGTAAATAACAAATTTACTGTGAGAGGATGACTGTTACACAAACAATAGATGAATCAGAATTCAAAAAGTTTGAGTACCAAGGTCGAAAGCTGCTCTAAAAAATCATCGTACTCCAAGTTCGTTTGCGATTTTATTTCAGAACAAATTCGTACTTAAACATTTTGAATTCTGATCCGTATATTATTTGTGAAAGAGTCATCCTCTCACAGCGCATGAGCTATATTTTTGAATAATTTGTTCGAAAAAACATCGCAAATTTGACAGTTAACATTTTTGCGACGTACTCTTCAAATAATTATTTCCAGCTTTCCATCTGACGTCTCTATCAGATATTTACCTCTTGTCTGTTAGATCATTTTCAGCATTTCGGTTCATCAATTGATTTGGCGTCCATTTAATATATAAAGAATGAGCAGTTTGGTGCAGCGTCAAGTAACCAGGCATGGGTTCACTTACATCTTTCTGTTCGAAAGTGCAAAATGACATTTGTTTAAAAATAACATCTACCCAATTCCTTATCCAAAATTTCCTTACTGGCAACACTAAAACATTATTCTTTCCGTACAGCAACGTTTCACGCGAATTCTGATGCAATGATTCCACATAATCTTTGGCAACTGACACTGAACTGTTAGATTTGAATGAACCAGTGCTACCACTTCCATCCTCTGAGCTTGTGTTTAAGCTTCGTTTGAAATTGAATATGGGACGTCGAACCGTAGGTGGTGTAGGATGTCCAGAACTAATTCGATGACGTTGTACTAACTCATCAGCTGGTGGATCTGACCAGAAATGATCAATGGTTTTCGTACGTGAATAATCCAGAGCACACGGTCCAACTAACAGCGAACTGAGTATGGAACCATAATCTGAGTCGGCGACTAAAGCATCGCGATCATAGTATCGAGAAGCATTTGTCACTAAATGGTCAATAATTCTAGACAATTTCTTCTCAAAAAGAGCCAATCGAAGCCAGAGGTACCTAAGAGTCGATGATAACTTCAAGATTAATTTCCTTTCGGTATATTTCTATGGAATGCCCTTACTTCACAGTAGTTGTTGGAGGACTTGTAGTCGACATAGAATTTGTGCTATTTTTCTTTAATATGGGTGGTTTACTCGTACTATCGCCACTGGACGACGACCTTTTCGTTGGATCACTGTTTTCGATGTCCTGGATCATTTGACTGATGAATGATGCTTCCTCGCAATGTTTACCCACTTTATGCAATAGAGCCGTAGTCGACGACGTCTTAAACAATCCCAATGCTCGACGACGCAGTCCTTGGCGAAGACAAGCCTCAACAGCTAAAATACATCAAATTACTCTCTCTTCTATCTCACTTAATAAAAGGATTTCACTGAAGAACCACTGACCTGCACAAAGTGAAGTAACTGATCCAGACTCTTCATGAATGTACTTGCGCGTAACTGCCTCTTCCATTACCTGCTTCACCTCTTTCTTCACGGCTGCTATCAGACGTTCCTTGAAGTCCATGTTATCTAACAGTAAAAAGAGGGTAAAAGTCGGGCTCAGGTTCATATTCGAAAATACTAATCAGAGAAACGTCAAGGTGGTATACTACCACACCAAGTTCAGTGCAATCCACGTATAAAATCTAAGGTTTCATTTGGGACTGGAGGTGTGCGGATCGACTTTTTTTTCCCGACCCGACCCGAATCCGAATCAAAATCAAAAATCAAATCCGACCCGAATCGAACCCGAACTTTTTTTTAAAATCAATTTTGAGAAAATAATTGAGTGAATCTTTTTTCGGGTCGGGTCGGGTTTTGTTACGACCCGACATCATCATCAAACTTTATAGACCTTTCGGTGTGGACCACCCTCCTCCATATCCTCCAATCCCCTGCCAAGGAGTGAAAGTCCCCTATCTTCTAAATCTGATTTAATTGAGTCTATCAACCTTCTCGTTGGCCTACTCCTAAGGCGAACGCCCGGGCCTTGCGCATTCAATATTCTCTTTGGGAGCCTGATATTACCCATCCTTTGAACGTGCCCGTACCATCTCAGGCGACTAAGCCTCCTTGCCGCCTCTTCCACTGACGTAACTACTAAATTTTCCCTGATGTCGTTTCTGATATGATTATCTCACTGCTCCCTTCTACTAACCCTTGCTATACTCCTGAGAACCCACAAATCAGAAACTTCCAGGTCATGCATGAGACATTCGCAGTCCACGCAACTTTCACTCGTTGACCCAAAGATTGATTTGTGAATAGCTAACTTTGTGCCGCTACTTAATTCCTCTTCCACTCTAACCCTAACCCGATCTACTAGAACGCTCGCATAGACCTTTCCGACCACGCTTGAAAGCGAAATCTCCCTGTAGTTGCTACAAACTTTACGGTTGCCCTTCTTAAAGATTGGAGCGATAACACCAAAGCTACAGTCAGCGGGCACGACTGAGGACTTCATGGCTAAATTAAAAATCCTACAAAGCCATTGAATCCCGCCTGGCCCGCTGTTCTTAATAAATTCTGTCCTAATTTCGTCTACCCCAGCGGATTTTAATGCCTTCAGTATGTTGACCTTTCGTGACACCTCCTCTAATGTATTTTCCTCCTCACCCTCCCAGCTTAGACCCGTTTCCCTATCAGGTTGTACTACCGGATTGACAGAGGCAAATAGATCCTGGAAATAATCTCGCCAGGCTTCCAGGACTTTACCCTTTCAAAAACCCGATCCGATTCGACAAATGAATTCAGGTCCAGGTTCAGGTCGGGTTTTTAGTAGAGTTTCGGGCGGCCCGCCCACCTCTATTCTCCTGGAATATTTTCATGGAAAGTTCCAATCACAAAAATTTTAATCAGAAGAATTCACTAGAAACTCGTCCTAAACTGTTGAGATTCCAGTTTATTGTCCAAGGCGACATGAATGGAGACATGGAGACATAAATGGCGACTGAATGGAGCCTAACGTTTCTAATACTTCGACAGAATCAACAAGATCCCTGTTTCTATCGCTAGATTTTTAAACAATGAGTCGAAAGATGAAACGAAGAGCAAACTATGATCATGATATTCCCCTGTTTGGAGTCTAGGGGCTTGAGTTCCATTATATGGAGTGAAAAAAATAATATCCGAACTTTATATAGTCCTAAAGCATCATTATCCGCACTGAACGATAAAAGACCAACGTTCTATGTTTGGGTCAAACATTATATGATAAACGGAAACATATTATGCCTGCCAGAATTATTTTGGGTTCGAGCATAGGACCAAACATAATACCGTTGTGGCGAACATATTGTGTTTGCAACAAACTTATTATGTTAGCAGTGACCATGTTGTATTTTTTATACAAATAAAAAGCGGTTCCCCCAAACGAATTATGCTAAAAAAAATGTTTCGTGAGTGAGATGGTATGTATCAAAATCCGTCAGAGTTTTAGTCTCATGTGATTTAATGAATAAAAAATGTTGCCTCACTAAAAGCTCTGTACTACTTTGTAATGACTTGTGGGGCGTTGAGTATAAAAAGTAAATAAAAATCACTCCAGCGAAACATCGTAAAAATTTGGTAAACTCATAAAAAATATCTTTTCGCAGCCCCTTTAATGTTCTGGTGCTGCCAACGAATTATATGTAAAAGTATATTGACGATACCGCAATAAACCGATAAACAGAGCTTCGTTATCTATAAAATCACTTTGCCTTTTATCACACACGTCGGTTACAGAATAACGTCTTCCATATGGAATGGTGTAATTACCGCAGTAAAATTAAACGATCAAATCGGATTGAGCATCGTCCCAATGTAAATGACGTAAATGAATCTTTGCCGATTGAGATACGATGTTTCAAATTACAGAACAATGGAGAAGGAAGATTTGGTATTTTTTATATAAAAAGCTTTGAGACAAATTAAGCTTTTCTCAGCTAACGTGTAATTGTTACAAAGTTGTTGAAGTCAGCAACGAAAAAGTATAGATATACTCTGCATATTTCACGCACGTTTGGGAACATGTAGAGCGTAAAAGTAACGTCAATCGAAATTAGAATTATTGATTTTGACTTTGAATTTAAATTTTTCGAGGTCAGATAGAATAAATAGATTATCTTACCGCGGTCAAAATTTCTCATTTGACGAGTTGGAAGCTGTGGACCGAGTCGAAGGTGTGGTGTGCATAATTCAACTCGTCAAAGCTGTACGTTTAACAGAGGTAGTCCATGCGAAAATAAGACAGCTTTTTTGTTTAATGATGTGCATTTACATTACACAGAACCACATAAAATTTATTCCTCTACGCACTTTCAAAATATCGATTTTGTATACATTTCTGTTCCAGCCGTTCCGCCACAATTAATTCAATTCAACAAAATCCATAGAATATTTTTAGAAACGCTTTGAGGGTGCAAAGTATATTCGCTAAATTAGAAACTTTACAGATTACGCACTAGCTGAAGGCAACATTTCCAGGGATTGTAGTTTCTTAAATGGTTAATTATTTTAATGACGGCAAAAATATTCTTTCGATTTTCTTCATTGATACAAAAAAATGTTCTCTAAATTACCAACCTGTTTGTCCAGATGACATATTGTCAGTTTCGTTGGAAAACCAAGAAGAAAATCGTTTCGCCACAATTGCCACTGTTTACCACCCTCAATGCTTAAAATAAATAAAAAAAATTATCGCACAAAAGCACTAAATTCAAGGTTACACCACCGCTACTTTTCTAAAATTATTAATTAAGCTTTTTTTGCCATTCTTTCCGACGATAATTAAGTTTTAACTTATGTTTCTTTCACGTAGACGCCCTCTCATATAGCTTTGTCCATATTTTATTTCGGGAAAAATAATTATTCAATTATAAAATTCACTTCAGGTTTATGGTACTTACCTTACATTATTGCAAGTTCTCAATGGAAGTATGTACAATCTTTGGCACAATAATTAGCGGAACGAAGAGTCACAACTGAAATAATATGAAACTTCACTCCACGAAAATTGAGTATGACAGTTCACAACTCCTTTTTAATGCATTTTTTCACGAAAATACAGACTTTATACTTTGTAACGTATCGTTTTAATGTTCTGAACGAGAGAGTGTTACAATTGTTACAATATTTGGATTATTATGAAAAGCAACGTTGACGGAAAATCGATTATGTGCTTTGTTGACTTTTATGGTGTAGCACGATAATTTTTTCTCCTATTGTAAAGCTGCTGCATTGGAGCTTTTCAACAGAGCTTTGTACTGTTTAACGTTTTGCTAAAAATTTAGACGTTTTATAGCGTTGAGGTTGTAAAGAAATGTTTTTTTCATTGTAATGTCGTTGTTAAAGTAAAATTCGTGCAGATTTTATATTAGAGAACTTCAAATTCTTGAATCATTAATGTGAACCCAAACCCAAAACGATCGGTGCGACATTTGAATAAAGTTTCGAAGATCTTTAAAGAATTTCGGCCTACGCCTGAATATTACCTAGATAAAGAGACCATTCAGAAAGTACCTAAAAAAGTCGTTTTTTGACCCCCAATTTTGGCCCAATTCTGGAATATGACCACTTCTAGGATTGGTGAGATGACACTTATCTCTAGAACTATGGAAGTTTTTAGATTCATCAGTTTGGGACGACCTATTGTTGGTCTTGAAACACAGATCCTGGGATCCTTTGTTCCTTTTCCCGTTCATCATATAAATCATTATGTGGACCTTACTGTCGCTTCCAAGAACCGGTCCAAAATGACAGGTCCATATTTGAAAGCCTCAGATGGTCTCACAGAATCCTGCGTCTCTTTTGGAGGAATTTAGGGCAATCACATATCACGTGTATGCCCGTTTCCTCTTCTAATCCGCAAGAACATCTTGGGGTCTCCGACAACCGCATCTTATTCAGGTGTCGGTTCAGCCCACAATGCCCAGTGGTCGTCCCTACTACCCTTCTGACACGATCACGGTCCATTTTGATAAGGTCCTTGGCCCATCTTTCATCAGGTTTCGAGAAGAATCGCTTCGTATGCGCGCCTCCTTCATACGCTTTCCAGCGTTCTGCGTGTCTTCGTCGCACCCAGTTGCTTAATGCATCATTTCATAATGCCTGGAGTATTGGTAGACGTGGCTCCACTCCGCTTGTTGTGGTAGCGGAGCCTACCCTAGCAAGCTCATCTGACCTTTCATTTCCCTCCACGCCAGAGTGTCCAGGTACCCAAACCAAGGTAATCTGATTACTCAGTCCCATGTAGTTTAGATAATCCTTTCCCTCTTTCATCAGCTTGGAGGTCAAGGTGGGTGACATGAGCGCCCTAATTATCTCTTTACTGTCCGAATAGATAAAGATCTCTCTTCCTTGCGTCCCCGCCGGCAGTGATTCTTGAGCTCACATGAGAGCTGCATAGACCTCTGCCTGGAGGACACTGGAAGTTTTGCCCAAATGGAACCAACTGCCATGTGCAGTGTCTGGATCGTATATTCCAGCCCCTGCTCTTTCTACGGCCTTGGATCCATCAGTGAAAAACAGTTTCGCATTTCTAGGCAAACAGGTTGGCCACCCACCTAGCCATTCTTGCCTGCTCGGAAATATCGCTTCAAAACGCCTAGTGAAGTCAGTGACTGGCGCCATCCGGTCTCTTGGCATGTCAAAAATCGGGTCCGAAATAACGTCTCTAATTCTGCCATGCCCTAAACGGAAGTACGGGGGCCATAAGCTGACTGCTCTATCCTATCCGCAGTGGCGAAAGCTCTGGCCTTAATTACTAAGTCCAAAGGCGGTATCGCTAACAGCGTCTCCAAGGCCGCGTGGCCGTGGTCTTCATAGTTCCAGTGATGCTTATGCACACTAGCCTTTGTATCTCACTCAGTCTTTTTCTTGCTTTCTCCACGTCCATTCATGGCCACCATACTACAGAACCGTGACTCATCATGGGTCGGATCACAGCCTCGTATAGCCACAGAATGGCCTTAGATGACAGACCCCAATTCCTCCCAAAGGAGTTTTTACAGATCCAAAACGCCGTCAAGGCCTTTTGTGCCTTGTCTTTGGTATGATCGATCCAATTTAGTTTGCTATCCAGTGTGACCCCGAGGTATTTTACCCTTGGAGCGAGTTCTACATCCACACTGAAGAGCCTCATCTTCCACACCAGATCTGATCCTGCACTTCTTTTACTGAATAGCACAAGGTCTGTCTTAGTGGGGTTGACCTTTAGGCCCTTCTCCAAACACCAGTTCTCCACTATTCCCAGTGCAACTCTCATGCGATCTCCCAAGGTGCTTTCAAACTTCCCTCTAGCTAGAACCGTCAGGTCGTCTGAATACCCCTGCGCATAGATTCCTTCCTCATTCAGTTTTCTAATGAGGGAGTCTACCACTATTAACCGGAGTATGGGTGAAAGGATCCTAAAGATTTTTCTTGTGACCACATATAATAGCCTCAACCGTTCTATCCCTGAGCATGCTTTCTACCCAACTATGGAAGTTACAAAGTTGCAGGGTTTTAGGGAAAATTTATCAAATCCCGGGATAAAGCAACTTCTACAATTGGGAGTGATGACACATATCTATATAATTACGGCAGTTTGAAGTTTGCTTCCTAACGCAAAGTTGGTGAGAATTACATTTTAGAGAAAATAGTTTCAGAATTTGATATGGTGCAGAGGAGAACATTTAGGCCATCAAAAGCAATTATCTCAGATGTACTTCGGTAGTGCCTTTGAAATTACCTTGGGCAATTTCTATAGATTTTTGAAATTCTTAAAGTTATTAAAGAGCACAAAACATTGGATTGTTTGCTCATTTCTATATTTAGATACGTTCATATATCTCGTCATTTTGAATGTACCTGTAGTTATTTTTGTCGTTACTTATTTTGCATTTAGCTAGTTTGTCCGTTAGTAATTTTTCCTTTGACTTAACCCTAAAAATACCAATCTAGAGTTCTTTTGTTGAGCGAGCCACACAAAAAATACTTTCTCGAAACATGTCCCTACAACAATCACACTGTTTTTCTGTTAAACTAAGGGTATCACGACCTCGAGTTTGTTTGTTTACAAAAATAAATTCTTCTGTTCGTTTGTAATGTATCCTACGCATACATTTTCTCAGTCCCATTGTTCACTTCAACGCCATACAATGCAAACGACGAGACAAATGAGGTCAGATCAGCAAATTTTGAAACCAGTTACAGGTAATTCTGGTCTGTCCTGTTTCATCCATTACATATACAATTTTACGTGCAAAGGGACGAAAATTCCTCTCTAACGCATGTAGTAGCTACTTTCATGATAAGGGAAGAAAATAGAAAATTGCTTAACAAAGTTGACGTCTGTGGCCAAAGCAGAGAAAAATACAACGAGAGTAAAGTTTGTGGCACAAGCAAAGAAAATTGCAAAGAGAGTGAAGTTTGTGGCCAGAGCGTAGCGAGGGCCGCAATTCACTCGAGTTTCAACTTTCTCTGCGAGGGTCACAAACTTTACTCAAGTTGCAATTTTCTCTGCGAGGGCCACAGACTTCAACCGAGTTAAGAATTTTCTATTTTTACCCGAGTTATGAATTAAACTTTTCACAATTGTTAGGCGCAAATTCATATTTTCTCCCGAAAAAGATGCACTATTACGATTATTGTGGATAACTTAACACATTTAATCATATAAAAGACGAATTTCACAGAAAACATAGAAAGTAACTCAAAAACATATCCGACTGTGTTGCTTTTCCAAACTCTTATATCTCGAGAATTATTTGCCGGATTAGCCAATGAATTACTTTAGAGTAATCCTGTGATCCTAAACTATGTGCTGGCATTTTCTTTAGCTCGTATCCGTCGAGTCGAAAATTAATTATTTTTTGTTTTCTTTCTTCATCACAAAAAAAAATTCATATGAACAGATCGGCCATGATACTTCATGGTATTTATTTTCTCACCTCAAATGAGGTGCGAAAATTTACTTTTCATACTTCGGGGACGAAAGTGTGGGAGTTTTAGAATTGTGATTTCTTGTGATTTCGTCCCCTCGTATGAAAAATTATGTGTGTATCTGCTTCGGACGATGTATTAAAGCTATTTTCGCATGTAACCCTCGCGAAAATAGCTTAAATACATCGTCCGAAGCAGATACACAAATAACTATTTCATCCCGCTACAAACTACCCATGCAAAATTCGATGTTCGCACCTCGTTTGAGGTGAGAAAATACCAATTTTCGCCTAACAAATGTGAAAATAATTATTTCGTTATGTAGTTGTGAAAGGTTAACATCTCAATGTGTCGTACTGTTAATCCTGTTAGTCTCTAAATAAACATACAAAAAGCAACATGTTGTTAGGATCTATTTTCATTTTCCGGTAGCTCTTGAAGCGTAAATAAATGAACGCTATTTTCAATAAGACACAATATACGAATTTATCATTGTTTTTATACGATGGTGACGAGACCATTGCAAATAACATATTTTTCATGTTTCATATGCGGGGCGAAAGTAAAAATTTCATCCCATGGGATGTTGAAAATTGAAATCGTAGATTGGATAATTACCCCCCTTAAAACATAGAGAATTTATCTTTTTACATGAATCACATTGCGCAGTTATGATAAGCTGCGAAATACGAAATTGCATACACGATTCCTTGGCATGATCACAAAACAAATATCTCTGCAACATTCAATCAATTGACACCTATTTTATCGTTAATGAATGTTTGAACCAAAATTATGGTCCGCTAAAATTAATATTATCGCTGAAACGATGTGTAAATCAAATACGAGTTAGTCATCGTGTACTCGTGAATATTCAAATAACTCATTCTGTCTTCTTACCGAGTTTTTGATATTTAGCAAATTTTTCACATACCAATGTAGTGAATTAATTTCTATAAATGAATACAAAGATTTATCATTAACATTCTTGATAAACGGCATGACAACCGAACCACTGTCGAAGATCTCTACCAAATCATTAACTGTTTTAGGCATGTACAAAAGATTTTCCTGGGATCCATATCTTTCATTTGACACACTAATCCAAGTCCTAGACATATACGAAAAAGTTTCAGCGATCCTCACAGGAAAAATGTGGCCTAGATCTGAACCAAACCCCGTGGCGAACCTATTAGACTTATTTGTACTACGATGGTTCTAAAAATGTTGATTAAGTTCAAGTAATTCTGTTTCTACAGCATACACACACACACATTCTAGGATAATTTAGAGTAATGGTGTTCGTCGTTTCCATTCGTAAAGGATGTAAGTACAACTGTCAACTTTTGACAGCTGTCAGACTTGAATTTCGGCACTAAGTTTTTCAATAATTATTTGAGTCCTTAAAATTCTTTGTACTTTTGTCAGTGTGAGGAATCGCTTTAAAAACTTTGAGCCAAAATTCAAATCTGACAGCTGTCAAAAGTTGACGGTTGTACTTACATCCTTTACGAATGGAAACGACGTATTGTCTCGGTCTTACGATGGAGGGAGGGAGACTGGATCAAACTCGCGAGTTTTATTTCCATTACTTCAGGAAAGCTTTTGTTTTCACCTAGAGACTTTCTGAAGTGAGAGTTTTTAGAAGCTTAGTTAAAGATAACCGGAGAGATATTAGGAACTATGAGATCAGGGAAAATCTAGAGATTTGTCAGCGGAAGAAGCGGCAGGAGTCAATCGTCTGCGTTGGTTTAAACTCTGTGTAATGCCAGGTTGCCAGCCAAAGAGCATGTTGAATACACGGGGAATGTTCGTATATTAAATTAAACCATACTTAGAAGTTAGGGGATTTTCACTGGGTTAACAAATCATCTCCTTGGTGGTCGATAGGAGGGTATGGAGGAGGGTTGTCTATCAATCCTAGGGTTGATGATTTCAAGACAGTTACTGCAATTCGACTCAAAAAGGATTAATTTTCCTGTGAATTGTGTTTTAAGAGCTACGATGCCTTTCAGAGTAACTTTTGTTAAAGAAAATTGCCAATTTCAAAAAAGTGCCTCAATTCAATAGCTATATAAATTCATTGTTTTTTCATCTAGTAGTTGAGCCACTTCTTAGTGATTGTTTAGTTTTTTTAAACAAACTTTTCGCTAGAAATAGGTCTGCACTTTCAGTGCCAAAAACTAGAAAGCGCCAAAATTAAGGAAGAGGCGAGTACACTACCTTCTATTAGTTTATAATTTGACATCTGGCTACGTACTTTAGCCCTTGACCTTGGAATAAAGAAGGCGGTCTGGTGTTGAACATTTGCTTTATGCGCTTTTCCAAAATGTAGGCAGTAGTTAGGTCTATACGTCACATAAGTTTCAACTCGTCACCAGGCTGCGTCCTTGAGTTATGTCACTTTGAATGCAGGGGACAGCAGCAGCCTGGTGCCGAATAGAAACTTTACGTGTAGAGCTCACTCCTGCTTCCACTGAACATATGTCTAGCACCAGACTGCCTTCTTTATTCCCAGCTTCAAGGTTGGGTTTAAGTACACAGTCTGGTGACGACTTTAGTGGCGTTACTAACTAATAACCTCACTTGTTATTCCACTTAGGCGTAATCAGAATTTCATCAGCAGGCTGCCTCGTTTTGCAAGGTTTTTAGCTTCCGTCAGGCGCCCTCTTTCAATGACTCTATTTGTTCCCAATAAATCGATAACGTTAAGAGAAACTGGAAAATATTCGAATGAAGAAATTCGAGAGCCGTGAGAAAGTAAAGTTTTCTCAGATGACAGCTCATGTAAGAAAATTCTATTTACGTCCTTTCTTGGGGTAACTTAGAATTTTTCTCATCTCATCCATTTATTTGTAAAAATGTCAAATGAATAGAAACATAAAAAGTGTTATGTTACCCTCGGGGAAAAATATTAAATTCAAACTCGAGCTAATTGCTGCACTCGCTTCCCTCTGACCTTAAATTTCACTTTTGTTGTAATTTCCTATTTTGTTAATTTTCGAAAAATTGTTTGAAAGTGTTTCTCATTTAATCGACCTATTTCTGAGAGAGCTCTCAGTTTTCCATTTGTAATCAGTCTCGTCGACTACCTCTAGACTTACACTTGGCGCCCATTTCTTTGTAAATTATAACACTTAAAACGTACAAATTAATATTATTTGTTTATAATAAAATGGCATGACGACGCCAATTTCCTTATTAGTGAAAGACGTAAGCATCAACAATCAGTGTTACATAATACTCTAACTCATAGTGCTATTGCCGTATGCAACAACAATAAAGTGGCGAGGAATCAACAGCAAATGATGTGAAAATTATTTTCCTTACTTGCCAACATTATAAATAAATTTAGTTCAAATTATAGATGTGATGAATTTAATTGAGACCACAATGATTGGTCATTGGCGCCTGTATTAACTTACAATTCATTTAAAAAAATATTGAATACAAAAGACAGCGTCGCATTAATTTGTGTGCCATACATGTCGACTGAGTTAACTTAAATTTGCACGTTTGTAGCTTGTTGACATTTTGCGCGCCAAGATTTTTTTTTATCTCAAATTTAAACTTAAAAATAAACTCAAACCACATTTTAAATAATTTAAATATTTGTCATTCCATAGACATAAAGTGATGGTAACATTTTCTACGAACATTTTGAATGATTTGAATTGGATCGCGTTTGCAAATTAAATTCAAATCAATTAATGTTCCGATTAAAGAGTGCAAAATTTACCAACTGTTAAGATAGCGCGCTAATTTATTATCATCTTTCTAAATTGGCGACTTAATTGCACGATATACATTTGGTGTGACTTATCAACCAGTTAGAACTAGATCATGGTTAAGGTCGAATTCAATGTGAAAGTCATCTTTTTGTGCGAATTTAACGGTCATTGTATTGTCTACGATTTAGATTTTCCGGAAACATGTGTTTTTTTCTATGAATAAAGAGTGACTGTAGCGATTATAATAAACAAAAAATACGAAAGACAATTTGTTTTTTTATTCTATTTTTTTCTTCGCGTGCTCACGTTTCGGCAGAGCGTGAAGAAATTTAAACTTTTTAGAATGTCGAAACCATTCCAATAATGTTTTCAAATATTCGATCGTTTCAACATTCGCTTCAGATATGGATGGGATCAGACTAGTGAGTTGCCGACGTTCTGATGCCAAGACTTTTTCGTTAAGCCAAACCGCCCGCCTTCCGAGAAGTTAGCCCTGGTTTGCACTTAAAAAAATGCCCCTCTGTTCTGAAACTGCGCATACAGAGAATTTTCTCCATGCGCATGCGCAGTTCCAAAGCGGAGTGATATTTGTTTAAGTGCAAATTCAGCCTTAAGAAGTCGACTGAAATTGACGAGGCAGCATTCTGGAGCTCTTGAAGCGATGTAAAGCAACGATTCTCCTTATGGAATCAAGATAATCTTTGTCAAAAGTACCTTCTGCATTCTTTATTATAGATCCTATTGAATGAGACTAGTGCCAAAATTAGAATTAGTTAATGTGTAATCTCACCACTAACCTAGTTTAATAGCATTTACATTCTCACGGAGATAAATACTTTCTGAATATCAATTCATAAGTGGTATTAGTATTCTTATAAGAGAGCATTCACAAATGACGTCTGTATTCAATTGGCTTCTTAGACACTCCCCCCTTTCCGTTCTGTTATCGCCTGTTTTAAGATCCTTCCAAAAGTTCTGTAAGTTCAGAGCAGCGCCAGCTGAGTTTGTGTGCCGAAATGCTGTTATGGCATAGTAAATTACGCAATATTTACGATGAAATTTACGATGAAACGCCATGACAGCATTATGACAACCAAAACTCAGGTGGCGCCACAAGCCACAATCCAAACAATTCAATCAATTTCAATAAATTTGAAGGAAAACATTTGATTCATAAGAGTAAAAGGGCAATTCCACCCAACGAATTTTGGAATTTTGAGAACCGTGTCAATCTCCTGAAGTGTACAAAGCTGCGAGAGTTGTGAGGAAAAACCTTCAGGAAAAACCTTATCGATAAGTCTCTCATACAAAAAAAGATCGTCAGACGAACGGTTTCACCGGAAAACGTGATTCTCAGGTCATGAACTTTTTTATTTTCAACTTTTGAGTGGAATGGTTCAAAAAATAATTTAAATGTGATTTTCCCACATACCACCCAATCGGTCACTTGCATCACGATAGTATGAGGTCTGTTTTTGTCAACCTCCCCTCCAACGATCTATGGGAAATCAGAAGTATTTTCCAGTGAACTTTTTTATATCTGCATAGAAAGGCATTGAGCCCTAGAAGCCAAAAGCACTTTCAAAAAAATTTATCTTGGGTGGCTAGTGGGAGGTGATCAAAATCCAAAAATATGCAATTTTTTTCGTGTGAGGTGTCGTTCGAAAGCTAATTGCACGTAGTTTCGGGCCAAAAATGGTCTTGCAGAGTTTGAAATCATCTGAACTAAGATATGAGCAGTTATAAAAATGATAAAAACATAACGTTTTCACTTGCTTGTACCTCAGTGTAGATGATTAAAAACCCTACAAAACCCAGTTTGGGCCGAAACTAGGTGTAATGAGATTTCCAACGATACCTCACACTACCATATTCATTGTGTGTAACTAGAAAATTTTCCATAAGAAAATTGCATGTTTTTGAACTTTGATCACCTCCCACGAACCACACAAGCATCGTAGAATTTTTGAAGAAATATTTTTACTCGTTTTCCCACCGAAAACTTATCATTACATGTATATGTGCACCCTGCGGAAATTATTCATTACATTTCATTCATTACACGCTATTCATTACATTTAGCCCCCACCGGAAACTTCTCATTACATGTATATCTTCACGTTTCGGTTGAGACACCGAGTAAAACAGCATACAGTGGGGGTTGTTTAATAAGTCATCCATTCTGGATAATTTCGTGACACTCGCAAACTCATTCGTGTATTTTTAAGCAACTCCCTTTAAAACTGTTTTTTGACCCTTGAAGTTGTATACCTCGCCTTCGGCTCGGGATACAAACTCTACACTCGTCAAAAAACAGTTTTCAAAGCTTTTTGCTTAAAAACACCCTCATGTAATGACTTATTTCGGCAGCCCCCACTGTAATCTACTATTGGCTTCTAGGGACCAATACCTATTTGGGCACATATAAACAAATCCACTGGAAGATCCAACCGATTTTGGCAGGTTGTTTTTCAAAAGAATTTCTCTCTGTATTCAATGCAGATGTCATTTGTGAATGCTCCCTTACCAGTTGACCTTGAGAGAATGAGATGTTTGATATTTTAAATTAACGACTTTTGGAGAATTATTTATAGACAACCAGTGTAAATATTAGATTTATTATCCAAAAAAAGAACCATTAAGATACGAGGTCAGTCGGTGATCATTACTGCGGTTCATTGATAAATGCATGCTTAGGAATTCAAAAATAAAACAATTTTTTCCAAACTAAAATATCATTTATTTGTCAACCATAAATTTTCTTATCAACTCAATACTAGCAATTTTGAATTTTATAATTAATTCACTTATAAGTACATTACCTGCAATTTTTTAACTACGTATAAATTAAGGAGACGATGTCTTTTTAAATTACATGGAAAAAAAAGTTGACTTAAATAATAATTATTTTTTTTTTCTCTGATAACGTTGTATCGCTTGGATTTTTTGACCAAATATTAGAGTGCACGAACTAAATAAAAGGGAATTTTACTTCCAATCTTTTATGAAGGGCACTAATAATAATTAATTATTATAATTATTATAATGAAAGCCATTAGGACCTGTAATTAATTCTGTTTTTTTTTACGCCGAATGATAGTAATTTACAACACAACGAAGTATATGCAAGTTGTGTAAATACACCAGTGTTACTACGC
The DNA here is from genome assembly GCA_029228625.1 of Pseudolycoriella hygida. NCBI lineage: Eukaryota > Metazoa > Arthropoda > Insecta > Diptera > Sciaridae > Pseudolycoriella > Pseudolycoriella hygida. Next base: position 40,631,375 of record CM055405.1, on the reverse strand, counting down.
AGCGAGTTGCATAATTCGTTGTTTACATCGCATAAAAGTCTTAGTGACGTTATCAGTTGAGAGAATTATATACTCTTTCTCTTTCAAAATTTACCCCCTTAGGTTTTTATGCGCTGCAGGGCAGCATTCTCAGCTATTTTATCGCATAGGGACTGTTAAGTGATTTGCACCATTTTGGTGTAAGTAAATTGTTTATGGCAAGGTGTTCAATTATGAAAATAACTGAATACTTTGGTGACTAATTATGAAAAGAATTGACCAGTTTGAAGTTAATATCATAAACTCTATCATGTGAACAGAAATCGAACCTGGGCGGAACGCATGTCACACTATATGCATTGCACTGTATGCAGTGATATATATGCACTGCTCTGTAACGGTTTCAGGCATGTCTGCAACATTTCTATTGTCATTCATAATCTCTTCCTTAATGCGATAAAGCAATCTGCAGAACATACGAATAGAATAAGGCGCACTTAGACGGGCTGTTCACCACACATGTACAATTTGTTCACTCGCTTCGCTCGTTCCATAAACCTTTATATATTTGTCTTTCGCATTAAGCCCGTTCAATAACGACTTATTCACATCGCATGTACTACTGCCTCAAGAGTCGTCGTTGTGTTGGTGCACATGTATGATTTAACGATATATGATTTACTATGTGATAATCATTACTTCATTATGTATATATCAATACAACGACTGTTGTGTATGTACAATAAATAAATTTTCGCTATCAAATATAAATGATTTATTAATATTTAAATCTTCATTCTTACATTCAATATTAGGAAAGCTTAGTCATGGTCATAGATTTCTTTCAATATTTATTTTCTTTTGTATAACAGCACTTATATATTTACTTATTGAATTATATTTGCATCCGGTTACATAATAGCTATAAGAAGTAACTGTTTTTTTTTAAATATTTTTTAATGCAAAACAAATGGATTTAAATGTAATATTGTTTAAGTGTAGGTGGCGCCGGGCTTTCTAACTGGCTTTCACTTCATTAGCGAATGCACCCATTTAAGTTCATCGTTACTTACGTAAAAAGTACAATAGCCCTATTCCTTTCAGAGAATATGAGCAGAGATAAATAGAAATGTCAAAAATCAGAAATCGTGATAAACTGTTTTTGGCCTCGGCGATTGTTTTTTTTTTTTTTTTGCTAAATTCAACAAGGACAGTCGAATTTTTTTTTCCTTTTTGAATATATTTTGTATGAAATTTCGTTAGTAATTTAAAGGAAATGGGCGTTTTAAACATTTGATAAACTTCTGGCGAGAACTCTACTGAATAATGTCATGAATCAGTTGAATGCATGTACTAGTGTTAACAATAGTTGAAGTTGTTTGAACAAGATTTTTGAAGTTCTGTTAAGTCTATCCGGATGACTTTATTAAAATTAAATTTGTCATGACCGACGGGAAAAGGGCTAATCCGCGTGTGCAATAGTATTTTACATGCGACTGGGCCGAGAATGAGGGCATTTTTTGAAGTTTTTTCGAGGTTTCGGCCCTTTGCATGTAATAGTCATTTACATTACAAGGCCTACTCGTTTTCGCGTGATGTATTGAGTTTTTCATGCTTGCTAAGAGAACTGAAAGTACTTTGAGGCCCGTTCTCTCAGCAAGCATGAAAAGTTGTATGTGCACCTGTTTTGGACGATTGTTCTTAGGCATTTTCGCTTGTAGACCTTACTTCGTTCGGTATACAATCCGCGAAATTGCTTAAAATCAATCGTCCAAAACAAGTACACAAATAACTATTGCTACACATGGGGGGAAAATAATGAATTCCAACGAGAGCGAAAGTTGACGGCCAGAGCGGCCTCGAGTTTTTCACCATTTTCACTCTAAACACAATATTTTTTGTGCTTGCGCGTGAGAAAGCGAGTGTTTCCACGACGAAATGTTCATTCAGTGTAACGTGGGAGCGGTGAGAAAATAACTACTTTCTCAACTGGGATGAGAAAGTAGCTACTTTCTCACCGGCAAGGATATGTAACTTTCCCACCGCTTTTGCGGGGACAAAATACGAGTTTTCTCACTGCAAGCATAAATATAAATTTCTCTCGATTTTGGACCTCTGCATGAAAATTTTTTTGTGTATCTGTTTTGGACGACTCATTTTAGGCACTTTCGCAACACGCGAAATTGCCTAAAATCAGTCGTCAAAAACAGACACACAAATAACTATTTCATTACATCGAATACGAAACTTTTGTATATCTCTTCCCAAATGAGACGTGAAAATTAAAAAATGCAACTCTCAATAGGCCTTAGAATGCTATGGGAAGCGAAAGTATTTTCGGCCCTCTCAACAGAGGTGCGAAAGTAAGCAGAGGGGCGAAAGTACTTTCAGTCCTCTAAACAGAAGTTCGAAAGTAACTGATACAACAAAAAAACTTCGACACTTCATGGAGTTTACTTCGATCAAAGTGTAACAAATCTGTGCGCCGGTGCTACCAAGATTTTTATGCGGAATTAAACATCATATTGTTGACGAAGGAAATATTATTTTTTTTGAAATTAGTTTTGTCTTTCTAGTTTTGTAAGGCAAAACAGCAATATTCTCGCAGTTCTTGTTATGTGAATCACTTAGTTTTAGATGTGTATCATGAGTTTTGGATGTGGATCATTTCGCATGAGCATCACAATGGTTATTTGTGTACATGCTTGATTTTAGGCAATTTCGCGAACTAAGCAGGTGCACATACAACTTTTCATGAATTGGGCATAAACTACAGAATTCTTCTTGTAATTTAGGCGCTCAGCATGAAAAATAACGTTCATGCCTGTTAGGGCTACAACACGCGAAAATGCTTAAAACCACCGGCTAAGACAGACATGAAAACTAATATTACATGCAATGAGCCGAAATCCCAATATAAATGCCGAGTGCCTAAATTACGAGAAAAATTCTGTAATTTATGCCCAAGCCATGAAAAATAATTTAAAAAATGCCCTCATTTTCGTCCCCGTTGCATGTAAAACATCATAATTTTTAATTTCTATATATGCTGTTGCTGCTATTACTGCAGTGATGTTTAAATCATAACAATTCCAATGAATAAATTGTTGAATTTATTAATGAGTAAGCTTGCCTTCGGCGCGGGCTGAAAATTTCGCACACGGTTGAAATTTTTCACTTTCGTCCCTTGTGATCCGTGATCCAAATAACTATTACTTCCCGATATCAAAAACGTGAAAGTGTCTTCCCGCTGCATACATTTTCCGATGATTTGTTCGACAGTCAGTCGATTTCGCTGCACGAGTTAATGAGAATTATTATGAAAAATAAAAGATTGGAGGGCTAGGTTTGAAATTGAGCAAAGTTCTGTAACGCATGGACTTATTAAAATACCATAGAGCGCGTTGGACTTACTATGTAATGGGAAGGCTAGGCGATACCTTGATGATATGAAAGAGACAAGTAGAGTGGATGTGGACTCTTTCCCATATCTCTAACAACGTTAAAAATAGAAAAATTTTTATTAAACAAAGTCGTTGCCCCTTTTAGCATAATTTTGTAGAATCTAGAAGAGAGACGATTCAACATTCATGATTTTTAATGAGTGGCGGTTAAACCTTAGCGCCTCAAAACGCCTAACTTAACTTCGTCAGTGGTAGGTCGGCGACAAACCCAGATTTTCACCAATTTTCTTGTGTATAGCCTTACCATATAGGACGATGATTTATCGTATGAAAATCAACACTTCATTTCATTAGAATCCGACCCACTTCCACCCACACATAAACTATTAACATTATTTGCTAAAATTTTATCAACAGGTGTCTTAACAGATAATATATGAAAAGATTAGAAAGTTACGTTCTTATTTTATTTGACTTTAAGCAAACGATCGTTTATATGCAATACTTGTAGTTCATATTTCTTTAGATATTTTCAAGCAACCTGACAAAGATCCTCATATTTTATTTCGAAGCTTATAAATTTTTGATTTCGTAAAGTTTGAAATGGCCTTCATTTTCATATTTTTTTATGTAAATGGAGATGATACGTTGGCACTCTTTTTACTGAACAGTGGGTACCAAGTTTTCATCTGTCTTGTTCATAACATTTGTACTAATTTTAAGCGAAGACGAAATATATATGAAATACAGAAAAGTGCTAAATAGATGGCACTGCAAAGCAACGTCTTTTATTATCATTATTTGTCTAGAGGAAGTAGCGACACTATAAAAAAGTTGAAATCCAGTGGTGTGCATTTCATCACTTTTTAGAGTGTCGCATCCGAATCACTCCTCTTGTTTATATATTTTGATCAAAATAATTCAAAGTAATTTTAACGTCACAATATACGTGTAAAACTCACACTTTTTCGCATCAACTTGTCATTGATTTCTATATTTTAATTTCTAGATTACGAAATTTCGGTTAACACTAAAACCGTGTGATGATCAACAGTTTATGATAGAGTTATGGCTGTTGATATAGTAAAGGAGAAACTTTGCAAGATTCATATTGACTCAATTACAATTCACAGAGACTGCTACAGAAATGAGTAAATTTTCATTTCCACTGCCTAGTTTTATTTTTTGCCCTTTACTGATTGATGACGATGATGTTACTTGCTTAATGCTTACCCTAAAATTCCTTTATTTTATCTTTAATGATTTTGATAAATGTTTATAGGTAAAGATAACAATTTTTAAGTTAATTTTATTATAAATTCAATGAAATTAAGGCAATTGCTAGATTAGGATTGCTTACAAAATTTTTACAAAATATTGGAAGGAAATGTTTGCGATTTAAAATTCCAGGCTCACAAATTTTATAGTATATTACAATATGGCTTGGACATTTATATTTTGACGAGTGGGGAGTCTGTATCCCAAGCCCAAGGCGTGGGATATGCCACACGAGTCAAAAAAAAAATTTCCAAACCAAATTTTAAGTTATTTTACTTGCTAGGTCTTGCGAAAATTCCAATTACCGCAACTGTCACCTGGTAATGACTCATTTTCGCGGGGTGCTGCAAGTAAAGTTTTTTTCTCCGCCGAATGTATTTTTGAGCCAAATCTTTCAAATGCACAAAAACGAGAATTTTAATTTGCAAACAACGTACGTTCCTTTGTCTTAGGGTGTGTTAGGTTACCGAGTTCTCCGCATATAAATAACAAGAACAAAATCAATTTATTGCTTATTTATTGGTATACACGATTTTCGTAACAAAATCACAGACAAAAATATTCTTCCCCGACTCCGGTCCTTAAAAAAAAATTACAAAACCTTTCAATGTGGTATGAACAAAATTTTTTAATAAAATAGTAGCGAACCCAATAGGCATGCTGCATTTGATCACTAAAATCCGCTGGGTCACCCGAATACAGTGTTATGAGAGAGGATTTTAGCTTTAATTATTGAAACGTGTCTTGCGGAATACTTTTATATTTGTTTCAAAATTCAGTTATCGCCAACACATTTTGTATGAAAAAATGAACTTTCCGCAAAACGAGTTAAAGTTCTTTCATCATAACACTCTATAGCGTCTCTAGTTAATAATTATTTACCGAAATCTCACCGATAAAATTTGTACAAAACGTCGTTAAATTTAAATCGAAAATGTTTGCTGTAATATCACAACTTCTTTTCTTTCTTCTTCTTCCTGCGGAAAACTCGTTAATCATATAGAATCCTTTAATAGAGAGTTTGGGTAAAGCGACTTATCGCTAAATTTTTAACATATACATATCATATAGCTATAAGTTATAAGTTATATGTTTACGTTATAAATTTTTATGAGTTATTAGTTATAAGTTTACGTTCTAAGTTATAAATTTTTATGAGTTATAAGCTACAAGTTATAAGTTATAAGTTTCGAAACTGATCAGTACTGTTTCAGATCAGTTTTGAAACTGATAAGTACTGATGCGTATCAGTTTTAAAACTGATCAGTACATATAAGTAATTATCAGTTTCAAAACTGATATGGATCACTAATCATCATTTTTAAAACTGATATGCTTCAGTACTGATCAGTTTAAAAAATGATTTGGATCAGTACTGATCAGTTTCAAAAATGATACGGATCAGTACTGATCACTTTAAAAACTGATATATATCAGTACTGATCAGTTTCAAAACTTGAATGGATCAGTACCGATCAGTTTTAAAACTGATACGCATCAGTACTCATCAGTTTCAAAACTTGTAGCTTATAACTTATAAAAACTTATAACTTAAAACGTAAACTTATAGCTCACAACGTAGGCCTATAACCTATAACGTAAACATATGACTTATAGCATATAGTTATATCTATATGTTATAAATTCAGTGATAAGTCGCTTTGCCCAAACTCTCTAATACAATTAGATTCCGTTTGTAGTTCTTAAAATTAGATCGAAAAGAAACGAACCATGGATCTATACCTGAATACCGGCAGTATTTGTAGGAATTGGACCTATTTTTCTAGTATTTTTATTTCAGTTGATGCAGATTGGAAGTTCGAACCGAATCTGCACCAACATATAATAAGACAGATTTGAATTTAAGTTAAATGTGTGAAAATGATGAGCCAATTGCAAGTAGAGGTGTGCGCCGGGGTTTTTCGGCTGGGTGTTCATGACAGTCTCTAGCCTTAGGGCTACATTCTAGACTTTTCGAATGTTCAGCAAAAATGTAGAGGAGAGTTGTGTCTAATCGGCTCATAAAGGCAATTTTGCTGGTAAATGGCACCGGAACACATTATTTGAGTGGCGCTGAATTTTAGCCGATTCTCAGCCGAATGTCGACTTAAAGTCGGCGCAACTCAAATAATGTGTTCCAGTGACATTTTCAAGCAAAATTGTCTTTATAAACCGATTAGATACAACTTTCCTCTACATTTTTGCTGAACATTCGACTGTCATGAACACCCAGCCGACGAAACCCCGGCGCACACCTCTAATTGCAATAGTAAGTTTGATTTAGAGAGATGTCAATAGTGTCGTTTTTAAATGTCTTCATGATTGCAGTTAGAATTGATTTAGCTGAAAACAAACGAGACTTTTGAATTGTCTATTCCAGCAATTCTCATACAAGTTCCCAATCGAAACAGCTGACTTTAGTCTCGTTTGTTTTCAGCTTTAATCTGATTTGAAGGTCTCGATTTACCTTAAAACATAAGACTAAGGACTAAATCTACTGTAAAATATATTGCTTCATCGAATTATTAAAAGTGTATCGTGAAGTGTAGTTTTCCTTTATTTGATTATTTACACCAATATGGTTCAGCAGAACGGAGTATAGAACAGTGTTTACTTCAGCGATGAGTTTCCTCACTTTCCAATGAAGGACGCAAATTCATTCTTTCAGAGGACAGGAACATGAGGTAAATTTTAAATTATATTTTCTCACTTGACGATTCAGCTCATTTCTTCTATTTTTTGCCAATTCTACTCTGAGAGATTGAATTAATGTTCTATCACATAATAAACCGCTTAAGATTTGTCTATTTTGTAAAGGTGCGACAGCCATAGTTGTGTGATTTAACGCTTCAGTGTAACTTTTGCTTATCAGTTACATAAAAATCTTCCGACTATCCTTTCGAACCTTTGAAGACTCGATTCGGTTTTGAGTCTAGTTTCGTCAGGGAATCGATTCGGCGGACCATTTTGCACACAAAGCTTGCTCTGTCTGCATAACATAAAATTCCACATCTTCGTCTTATTTGTTATTTGACATGTGGAAATCGTGTTACAAAACAAATTAGAGGAAAATATGGAATTCTATGTGTTATCGACAGTAAGAACTATTTTTTTTAAAAAGTTTCTCTCAAATAAATGCAAAATACGTGGCGACTTGAGTACTGAGTTGAGTACTCAGTGAACGTTTCAAGAGAAAACATATGCAAGAGACCCGTACGCATCAAAATAGATGTCGCAAACAGAAAAGATGTTACAAAAAGACTCGAAAACGTATTGCCTTAACTCTTAAGTACAATTACGTCCAAATTAATTTAGTCTGGAAATTGCCGCAAGGGCAATATTAAAAGGCCCGTACGAAGCAACGACGCTAAAAACCTCTCCAAGCCCAGAATTTAGAACCGACTTAGAGCAGTTAGGAAAGGCATGGACAAAAAAGTTTGCCTCTTTTTTCTCTACAAAACTGCACAAAAACCTTATCATTAAAGGAATAGTCACGAAAAACCACCAAATATCATGAAAGGTCGCGTAGCGTGTGTTTGGCCCGTACTGAGGACTCTACAGCCCGAATTGCTCAATATATTTTCACTAATTTAATTTTCGTGATTTTCTGATGTCTTTCATTCAAAACCATGAAGAGCAATTTCGCAGAGAAGTGAAAAAGTTCCACCATCCTTCAAGAAACCACGTTTTTGACCATTTTTTCGACCAAACCTTCAAAAGTCGGTTGAGTTTTACTCAAGTTATCGCGGTGACGGACGGACGGACATTTTTTATTGCTGATTCGTCATCTAAGGACCATGATCGATGCTCCCTCCCTAGTCCCAGATCGAAATTGGGGTGGTTACAAGCGTCGTGGTAAACGCATAAGACCCCTTTTCGAAGAACTTCGTACAGGTCGAAAAAGAACGGGAGTTTTTGATACAAGTTACGTATGAAGGTAGTCTAACGCTCTAGATGTGAGATTGCCGACACGAGCCGAAGGCGAGTTCGGTAGCACATCGTGTGCGTTAAGCTACCAGCATAAGTGACGTGTATCAAGTAACGTTTTTTTGCAATTCACCAACAAAAAACGAGCTTTTTGTCGAAATTTCAGTCAGCTTTTTTCACAACGTCTGGTTTTGAGCTCTGGTCTTGAAATGAATTATCATATAATTTTTTCAGCACTAGTACTGAAATGAAATTGATTGTGTTGAGCACTCGATGTGTTTTGCCAAACTCGCCTGCGGCTCGTACTGGCAAATAAAAATCTCGTGGTCAAAATAACCAATCAGGCGCGGCCAGTTAGGAATACTGCTATTTACGCATTGATGCGTTAAAATTGTATCATAGTAGCGCGTAAATAGTTATTTATGCAACTAGTTGCGAAATGAAGTTGTTTTTGTTCCTAGATGTGAAGTTATCAAACGAGCGAAGCTAGTTGGATAACCACGTCGTGTGACAAAAACAACTACTTTCGCAACGTATTTCATATAAGACTTTATGCAACAACTTGTGAAACGTGAACTTTTGAATGAACCCAAATGAGTGATAAAAAGTTACTTTTTATCACTGGTGATAAAACCGAAACGATGCATGAAAAAGTTCACTTTTCACAACGTCGTTGCATAAAGCGGTTTTTACGCACTAGTGCAAAAAAAGTTATCGCACTAGTGCGAAAACTGACCTCATGCGACACCGAAATGACGCACGAGAAAGCGAGTTTTTTGTCGGTGAATTGCAAAAAAGTGATTTCAGCTACTCGTAATTGTAAAATTCTGTCCTTATTCCAGCCATTATTTGAAACTGATTTCTTCTGTTTGCTTCGCGAAAGTCGTTCAACTCGTGGAAAAATAGGAAATCTCAACTAAAGGGACCTGAGACGCTCGCTATAGTTTACGCGATTGCGAAAAAGAGACATCAATATTGAAAGCCTTCTCATTTTCCTCCACATATTTGTGACTATTGGAATCAAAAGTCGGTCTATTCCACATGAAAAAAAATCTAGTTATCTCTTTCTCTCGCGACTTACACCACATGGGAAAAAAGTGACGACTCTATTAATTTTAACATTTGGAATAGACCGAATTTTGATTCCAATAGACTCATTTATGTGATTCGCAATCGGGCAATGCAAGGTCCTTAGGCACTTCCTTATCTCTGTTCGCAAACATTGCTCTTGTTGGAATGTCATGTTTTCTCACTTGCAAATCATGAATTAGTGAGAGAAAAAAAAATCCCTTCGTTGCGTAAATAATTAAGCTATGCGTTAATCAACGCTAAGTTTATATTCGTCGTTATTGTCGTTCGATGTTTTGCATTTCTTAGTTCGCTGACAATAAATAAATTATAACATTCTTAACAATTTATTTCATTCGTAAATCAAGAAAATAATTTAAAAAGTTAATATTAAAAACTAATTTTTAGAAGCTAAGTCACTTTTTCATACTTTTCAAGCACATTGTTCGATAGTATGTACAAAGTATGGTGTTACTTTTTAACTGGTACAGTGGTACACATTAATTATTTAATGCTAAAAGCGTAGTGTCGTCGTCGAGTCCATTGACATGTTCTCAGCTTAAGTATTGGGCAATGATCCACGTGGCAACGGTGGTTTCGATTGGACATTTAAAACACTATCCGAAAAATGTAAATCACCATCGGCGAATAGTGGAAATGTTGAATCGCATGGCCGCAATTCGTTACCTCATGATCGATCCGTTGATTTTGCCTTTCGCAACGATCTCCTCAGTTTGTCCACCAATCGGGAATGGAATTTGTTTAAACTACTTTGACTGCCGTTGGTAGTCGGTTTTGGTACCGGACAACCAGGATTTGTTTTTGCCGGACTTGTTCCCAATGACGATTGCGAATTTCTGGACGAGGCACGAGAAAACTGTGGTCTCGATGTGTTTCGGTTGTACGACTGTATCGGTTGACTTCGATGCGATGGTGAAACGACGTTCATGTATTCGGATTCCGGTGATGTGGATAGGCTGGGACATTCGGAACGACATTCCGACACTTTTCTTGAACTACATGCACTCGATTTGGAACATTCAGATGTGCGGCGTGACCGATTTGGTTTGTAGATGTCAAAGTCTTTTTTCATAACTGGAACCATAAAAGCCATTTTCCGTGTGTTTTTTAAATCTTATGCTTCAACAATAAATGGTTAACACGACGAACTTCGGTTATTATTTTCACAACACTACTGGATCTTTCAATTGTCTTCTAACGTAATTACAACACGTCAGTGTAGCAGAGTATGACGAACGTTATTTAAATTTAAAGTCTGTTCTTATGCACAAATTAAATAATACGAATATTTTTATGAAGTGCGTCAATACACAAATATTTTTTTTGTGTATATAATTTATATACATGTAACACAGCACGTACGCACGTTGTATACATAAATCGATAAAAATTTCAATGAATGATAGCAGACAGGCCTCCGCACAGCTAAGAAGTGTTACCTATGTTCTGATAACGTAACATTCATCACTTTTATCACAACAATGTTGCACAATAATTGCAATTATTTACCGACACTCAGCTTAACTGACACTGAGTGGCAAACGTAACACTGCTACGAGAAACCTTCTTATGGAAATTTTCCAGAGAATCTGTCTAAAGTCACGTCACGACTTATATATTGTATAATAGTATTTTAGGGTAAATGTTATCATTCAAAATACGCCTTCGATATTCAGCAAGTCACATTGAATTTTATAATCGTCCGGTTGAAAAATTGAATAACGCACGATAATTTTAATCACTAGTTCGCAATTTCATCTGCTTTGAATAAACTTTGAAATTAATGCAAATGTTTCATCAGCACTGAAAATATTTTTCAAATAGAATAGACCGACTTCCATAAAGATTTCGACTCAAATGTACGAGTTTCGCTGGTGGGGCACGTTTATATTTTTCTACATAAGTCTTCCCATTTGTATGTATTAGTATTTTGTTAAACCGCGCCAAATGTATGAAATAGATGTTGTGCGATTATGTGTGTCGGTGAATTGTCTCGTGCAAAAGTATATAATGAAAGTACGTTTTCAATTTGTGGATCTATGTATGTGTAAATATAGTAAAAATTTGCATTGGTCACAAAAAAAAAAAAAAAAACGGCAATGCAACTCCTCTTCGAGACGAAAGTTTTGTTTTTTCAACCGTCGAATTTAATGTTTTCTCGAAAGTTTGCTTTTTGCTAATGCGCTTCATTGTTTCCCATTAAAATTTCATTGAAATGTGTATACAAAGGAACTTTCAACGCAATACAATCAACATTATCCATCGCATCTAATCTGATGTTGAGGTAGGAACGTTTAGTTTAAGATCATCAAGCGGCGAACATTCGAGAAGGAATTATTTTACAACGTTGAGTTTTATGCGATTTTAGTGTAGGCATTAGATCAAAAATCCACCACCTTATTGAAGAATTAAGGAGTTTTTTTCGAGAGGGAAAATACTTCTGAAATCCTGATATACAAGATATTCATGAATCTTTTCGAAATAAATCTTTTGATTTTGTTCCCGATTTTTCCATTTCTATCAAATATTTCTCTCATCTACTAGAATCTTCGTGAAATTCAAAAGAACAAATTGTCGGAGAATCGTTTAACAATCTTTTCGTTTTCAAAATGCTGGTATACAGTATTATAGTCGTTTCTCCTTGGAGGTGCGGGAATGCTTGATGAAACTAACTTTTTAACCATTTTTGTAGTTTTTACAAAATTCAGTGTACTCTACAGCGATGACAAAGAAATTGTATTTGTCAGTGCTTTCCGTCTTTGCTTTATCTTAAATTAAAATTGCACCAAACGCTTCATACGTAGATTTTAATAAGCAATTATCGAGGGGGAAACGACGATGGCAAATGGTGGGACACACAGTGGTCCAAAATCCGGAAAAATCGGCACTAGCAGAATAAATCGGTTGGGTGATGCGATATTTATGGTTTAAGTTTTGTTGAATAGCTTTGAAAATTTTTTACGAAAATTGGAAAAAATGTCCTGAGGCCCATAATGAAAACAAATCAGTTCTTGTTTCATGTCAATCGAAGATCAAAGGCTTTCCAACGATACCCATATGACCTCGCTACGAGGTCTCTAGCGAGAGGTAGAAGGTCTTAAATTAAAACACGTTTTTTCCTATATCACTGGAACCAAATACCGGACAGAAACGAATACGGTATCGTTTGAAAGGCCTTTCTAATACCTTTCAAATGATATCAATATCAGCAATGTCCGACGCATCTTCGAGGAGATAGAGGTACAAAATCGATTAATTTGAAATTCCACTAGAAATATCGACATTTCCACCTAGTCTGAGTGCTCATTATCGTCATGGAAGATAGCTCATTTGCAGTGATTAAAACTAGTAATGTATTCGTGGATAGTAACTAGTTTCACCTGCTGTAAATGAGCTAGCTTGCATGAGGATAATGAGCACGCAGACTAGGTGGAAATGTCGATATTTCTAGTGGAATTTTAACTTAATCGATTTTGTACCTCTATCTCCTCGAAGATGCGTCGGACATCGCTGATATTGATATCATTTGAAATGTATTAGAAAGACTAGGTACACTGCTTGACAATCAGTCTTTCCGGATAGCCATTTGTTTGCGGTTGGGTTTGCCAGTGTGCCATCCTCACAGTTGTGTTTGCGGAACGAATGTGGACAAATTCGGTCGGCACGGTCTAGCGTGCAAGAAAAGTTACGGAAGGAAAGCAAGACATGACACAATCAACGACCTGATCAAAAGAGCCCTCCACACATGTGGTTTTCCTGCGATTCGTGAACCATCAGGTTGCAGCAGATCAGACGGAAAGAAACCGGACGGGTTAACATTGATCCCGTGGAAGTGTGGCAAGCCTCTGATTTGGGACTTCACCTGCGCGGACACAACGTGCCAATCGTACTTAACGTCAACGATTCGTCGAGCAGGTGCAGCTGCTGCTGTTAGAGAGATCTCAAAGAAAACGAAGTACAGAGACTTGGACAATTTTTACTTTTGTCCAATTTCGGTCGAAACAATGGGTGCCTGGGGCAACGACGGAAGAAAATTGATTAATGAAATCGGCAAAAAATTAAACCAGGCAACAGGGGAACCTCGAGCGAAAAGTTTTTTAATTCAGAGGATTAGTATTGCTAATCAACGAGGCAACGCGGCATCAGTACTTGGCACGATCCCCCAAAATGAGGACAAATCGGACGAGGTGTGCTACATTGTCCGATGAATGAATATTGTAAATTTTGTATTTTGAAACTGAGAAAGGCCTTTCAAACGATACCTTATTCGTTTCTGTCCGGCATTTGGTTCCAGGGATATAGACAAAAACGTGTTTTCATTTAAGGCCTCCTACCTCTCCCTAGAGACCTAGAGACCCTAGAGAGGGGATGAGGGGATGAATTGTTTTATGACGGTACGAAATTCGTTTTTCTCCATTTTTTCAGGTTGCTCAACGAACTATACACAAATTATTGTTTAAAAAAATCTATAAGTCGAATCTGTTTGAAAATTCAAAACCTAACAAAGAAAGGTTGCTTTGATCAGCGGCCCTAGTCATTTTGCTGTGCAACGACTGCTTCTTGTCCAGGCAGGAAACTTTTCAAATACCCCTCGTAATTTACGAATATTTCTGTTCTTTAAAATGGTTAAGGAGTTTCTTAAGAAGTTCTCGCATTGACCTTCGGCTTTCAAAAATCTTATTGCTCTTTGATGGAATAGTAACGCTTTTAATTTTGCCCATTGTTTCAGATATTTCGTAAACGTTTTCGTTCTTTCACACCTAATTTCTTCAAAATCTATGCAATTAGAAGGGTCTAGAAGAGACCTTTTGAACGAGCTCTCATAGGCTGAAATTGAACCACTTTTCGATGAAATAAAGTGAAATTTTCGACGATTTTACTCATTTTAGCGCTTTTTCCTAATTATTTTTTTTCATTGACGCCCAACTTCCTCAAACTTCATGTGGTTGGATAGGTTTTAACGAGACCTTTCCAACGAGACCTTATATGTTGGAACTGAGCCATTATTGAATGATGTTTGAGGAAATTTTCGTTTTGTAGCGTCTAATGTGGCGTTACAGTGTGTGCGTATTTCTTATCATATCATAGAGCTCGTCAAGACCTTTCCAACGAGCCTCCAAACGCCTAAATCGGTCAAAGTTACGATTCTTTTCAGAGGATTTGAAAATCGTCAAAATAGTAAAAGTATACTTTTACGAAAAAGTAATTTTTTAACCAAAAACTTACACAGTGACCTCAAATTTCCTCGCAAATCGTAGGGTTTAATAGGCATTGATAATACCTTTCATAAGAATCCATTTCTGTGCCATTTGGACACATTTCAGATACTTTTTTCGACATTTTTCGTTGATTATTTTAGCGCTAAGTGTAGTGTTATAGCGCTACAAATAACTCCGAAAAGTATCTGACATCCTAGAACTCGTCAACCTCTTTCCAACGAGCCATCAAACGTCAAAATCGTAACTTTGACCGATTTAGGCGTTTGGGGTCTCGTTGGAAAGGTCTTGACAAGCTCTATGATATTATAAGAAATAGCATGTGTTTTGAAACACTGTAACGCTACAGGAGACGCTACAAAATATGATAAAATCATACGAAAATTTCCTCAAACATCATGCAAATATGGCTCAATTTCAACATATGAGGGTTCATTGGAAAAGTAATTGCGTAGATTTTGAGGAAATTAGAAACTAGAACGAAAACGTTTACAAAATATCTGAAACAATGGTCAAAATTAAAACCGCTACTATTCCTTGAAAGAGCATTAAGATTTTTGGAAACCAGAGGTCATTGCGAGGACTTCGTAAAAAACTAATTTACGTAAAATTAACCATCTTGACGAACAGAAATATACTAAAATATTTGCTAAAATGCAGAAAAATTGCTCATTAAAATTTATGTATGAATAGTTTGATGCAATTTTAATTGAAGATAAGGCAAAGACGGGAAGCACTGACAAATAAAATTTCTTTGTTATCGCTGTAGAGTACACTGAATTTTGTAAGTGGTAACGGGTAAGAGTAATTATATTGCAAATTTTGAAAAAGCAACAAAAATGATTAAAAACTTGGTTTCATCAAGAATTCCCGCACCTCCCTTTAACTTTATATCGATTTCTAGATATGATATGGATGAAATAAGGAGTTTTGCGTATCATAAATAGAATTTTCGATTCAGATGAACACAATTTTTGTCATTTTTACGGATTATGTTATTATGTTTAAACTTTCGCTCCATGTCCTTAGGCAATAACTTAGCCTTTTTGAGAATTTTGGGCTGGAAGATCAATCAATCAAACGATTTATTTATTTATTCAGAACAAAAAGGAAACAAATCCTTATTCTAATGTTCATTAAGTCCTTACAGTACGGAACAACACATCTAACTAAAACCTATAACTAAAATTAAAACTAACGGAAATTACTTTAGGAAAGGGAGTTTTCAGATGGAAACTGTTTAACCAATTGAATTTATGCAAAATGGGGCCAGAATGTTCCTTGATTCACAAAATGTATGAAATATCGAAAACCAGAGCAACATTGTGGGCAATTTTTAATTTGATGTTTACATATTGAAATACCTAATCGAATATGCTTACTAAGTGTCGTTTTTACGGTTGTGGAATTTTACACACACTCGAACACAATGCGAACAACATAAAGTTATTTACTTCGGTTCGCTCAGTAAATAAACATTATTTGTTCGCATTGTGGTCTTCTATGTAAAATTACATAACCGTTAAAC
Source organism: Pseudolycoriella hygida (assembly GCA_029228625.1). Classification (NCBI taxonomy): domain Eukaryota; kingdom Metazoa; phylum Arthropoda; class Insecta; order Diptera; family Sciaridae; genus Pseudolycoriella; species Pseudolycoriella hygida. The sequence continues at coordinate 40,614,954 of CM055405.1, read as the reverse complement.
GACACTTGGTAAGCATATGCGTTTATATACTATAAAAGACTGCTAATAAATCACATAAAGGAGACAATAAAACAATAACAGACTATTAAGGCCGAAATTGAAAGAAAAACAAATGCAATGCGTACGGGTCGTATTAGAAAACATGTGGCAAACATGTTGCAAAGACGAAAATGTTTCAATTTGCTCTGCAACATAGCAAAAACATTTTTTTCTTTTTTGGTTAGTGCCGACCGACCTTAGGATCATGCTCCTCCTACTCCCGTATCGAAATTCGACTGGTTACAAACGTCGTGGTAAACACATGAGACAACTTTGTTCTTCGTATGGGTCTCAAAATCGATTGGGTGATCGTCAAAAGTATTTGTATATGACAGTCCTTGCCTCGTAATTAAATGATTCAATTGCTTTTATGTGCACTAAATGTCGAGATACATTGTATCAGAGAATGTTTTTGAAAATCTCATGGAGATGTTTTCGATAGCCCATGCGGCCATTTGTCCAATTCTCAAAAATGAAAGCTCAAGACTTAAGCATCAAAATATTAAGTCTAAAACAAATGGCCTTTCGGGCGTCGCTTGTACTGTATATTTCTTTAACAAATAATTACGTAAACGTGGAAAAAAGGGAAAAATAATCGTTAAAACCATTGTAAATTTATAGCTCATGCTTAATAAGGGAACATCCATAAAGGACGTACGCATTTTTAGCGACTTTTTCGACCCTCCCCTCCCCCCTGTCCCACTTTGTCCGTTTAGCCATCCCCCCAAGGACGTCCGAATTTGGCAAAAAATGCACGAAATTCCTGAATTTTTGCGTGAATTCTTCGAGGAATTGGTGAAATTGTTTCACGAAAATAGGCTTTGCCACTCACAGAGCAGAGAATTCTTTTTTATTTATCTAGGGAATGGAGTACAACTGTTTTTTACAATGTTCTTATATTCTAATGATTACAACTCATATTGAAGACCGAGAGGTCAGTGACAGGTTGGGCTTCTACTAAATTTTATTATCACAATATTTCAATTTCTTTTCACACAAATTTCATTTTGGCTGTTCAGTCCAACAAGTTCGGCATCCGATTTGATAGCATTCTGTCCCAAGAGACCAAGCGAACCCAACTGTGTGACGTTCATAGGTTGCCATCAATCGTTCGCGTCTTTGTTTTGTCGTTATTTCGGTTAGTGCCATCTATCGGGATGTAGCTATAGCTAGCTCCGTTACCATGGGTGCTCTTTCGACCATTGTTGATGTACACAAATGTCGTCATACGTGGGTGACGTCACATATATTTTTTTTGTGTACAATTTTTGCGTTTTCGGGCATCGAATGTCGGCATCTACCCGAATTCTAAAGCTTGGGTGAGCCTAAAGACGTTCCATATGATCAGTTAATTACAGAAAAATTCTATACATTCCGGGAATCGAACACGGGTTTTCTGCGTGGAAAGCGAGTACGTTACCACTACACCATCCCATCCCATGAGAGATGTCTGAACGGATATTATAAGTTGCTCATAGCAAAAGTTTCATCTGGGATCTCTTCCATGTTTATATCATCCTGAAGATGCCACTTAGCGTCTTCTGTTTCGTTAACGTAATCCGTCTCTAGACAACAAATAAATTAGCACTCATGTGCTCATCTACACGTTGATAGCAAAACAATATATTAAAACATATTTGACGGTCGGTTAGCATTTGCCGACTACTCTAGCAATTACGAAATATTTTGAAAATAACGAAACTGCTACTTTATTTTAAATTTTCCAAGAACTTTTTCTTCAGTCCATTACAGTGAGGAACAAAAAAAGTGCACGTCCAAAATATATTCCCCCCCCCCCCCCGGTCCCATTTTGTCTGCTTTCGCAAACCCCCTGGTCTACCTTAATTTTCATATGAAACAAGTTCCACAAATAAAACAAAAGAATTCTTTTCTTTTATTTGTAGGACTTATTTTTTATTAAAATTGCGGCAGTGGTTCGATCCCCGGAACGGGCAATTTTTCCCTAAGAAATTATTTTGTATTTTAGAGACTCCACTAACAGCTTTTTACAGCCAATAACAAGTGTTATAGACTGTTACAATGTCCCTAAGTTCACCTAAGCTTCATTCATAAAGTTGGTTAGTTGCATTGGTGGGTTCAACGAAAAATTGTATACAACATCAGTGTGACGTCACTCATACTCGATGATGAGCGAACAATTACAACAACAACCGACATGTCAAGGCAAATATTGTCACTTAACTGAAAAATTCTACTTATATTCTATAACTTTGTATAAATGCTTAAAATAAAAATACAATTTACATTAAAAAAAAAAAAAATTCTACTTCTACGACAATTATTTTCGCGATAAATAATTGCGTCAGCCAATGAGAGGTAAGAATTCTTCGATGAATAAATTGGACGATTCGATAAAATAAATTTAACGAAAGATTCTTGTCTCTCATTGGCTGACGCAGTTATTTATCGCGAAAACAATTGTCACAGAATTAGCATTTTTCAGTAAACTCACAATAACGGTGGGAAACAATGGGCACTCTAATCCTACTAGTCCTCCATAGATGGTGCTGCACTGGACATGCAACACATTCAAAAAAATATGGCGGGAAAAAGAACATACTGTGAATGATGATGGCCTTTCAAGGTATCGCACAAAAAATACACAAACATCATCACTGTGGCTTTTCGGACCTGCTACATTGTAACCTATCGATGAAGTGTTTATTGTAAACATCAACAGAGCGAAATAAAAATACATAACTTAGGCATAAGCTCGGCGAAGTGCGAATTGTATTTTAGTTCATGCGTTGAAAAGGACGTGGTACAACCAAGGATTATTACCGTTAATGAACTAACAATATTAGAATTACCTATAACACCAACTTCTTTCGAGGCGATGTTTAACAAGAACTGAAAGTGTTCTTCAAACGGCTAACTGAGTTAGACCACTACCACGTCGCTTATTATCTGCTGCGAAATTGTTTAGCAGTCCCAAAATTGGTTTTCCTACTCCGGACAACCCCGTCTTGGTACGTATCTGCAATTAGCAACGAAATCGACAACAACATTCAAACAACGCTCGAAACGCTAACCAACACGCAGTTGGATGATGATGCATACATCGCAGCATCTCTTCCCATCCGGTCGGTTAGGAGGTTTAGGTATAAGACGAGTCCAGGATATCGCATTGCCAGCATTTTTGTCATCAATAAATGGTTTTTTCCACTAATGAGTTTTATGTTATCATCGCCTACGCTCGATATTAGGGAAATAGCCGATTATGAGGATGGAATAAAAGCCTGAAACAACGAGAACCCGGGAACCGGAATACCAGAAAGTCCAGCTTCACAAAAAGTATGGGATTCAATAATCTTGCAACGATTGGTGGCACAGCGACAACCGAACACTGAAGACGAAATGGCCAGAACATTAGCCATAAGTGAAAAGGAATCAGGAGCCTGGCTACTTGCATTTGCCAACAACAATCGCCACACTTTTGGACAACAATGTGTTTTGGGTATGCGTTGGCTTAAGATTGAGAACGGATATTTGCAAACCACATAAATGCCTTTGTGGAGCGATGGTCGATAAGAAAGGGAGACACGGTCTCCATTGCACAAAAAGTCCAGGACGCTGGACAAGACTCTCTGAGCTGAATCATTAAAAGAGCGCTGACTTCAGCAGAAATCCCTTCAGCTTTGAAACCACCGGGCTTAATTCGAACGGATGGGAGGAAAATCGACGGAATGACCTTGATCCCATGGACTAGAGCAAAAAAAACTTATTTGGGACGCCACATACGCCGACACCTTTGCTCCAAGCTACATAAAAGGTACAGCAAAGCCACCTGGCAAGGCAGCAGAGACTAGGATGAGAGTTAAAGAGACAAACTATGCTCCGTTGCTCAACCAAAATTACCATTTTGTTCCCATAGGACCGTGGTGTGACGAGGCTAAGTAATTTTTCGACGAATTAGCAACAATGATTTCTTCTAAAGTCTATGAACCAAGAACGAAGTCGTTTCTAAGACAAAAAATAAGCATAGCAATCCAAAAGGGCAACGCGGCTTCTGTTATGGGGACATTTGCGATAGAAAATGAGAAGATGTAGGAAATATTTTATTTATAAGGGGTCGTACACATATGACGTCACGCTTGCTATAAAATCCACAAAGTCTATAACTCCAAACTGAGATTTTGCTTATAGTACTCCGGCTGCCCACTCCCAAATACACCCCCTATTTGGGGGGGGGGGGGTAGCCAGAGGCCAGAGTCCTATAAAAAGAATTTGCTGTCTTGACTAAGTTATGACCGTTTTATGGATACTCATTTTTTATAGCAAACGTGACGTCATATGTGCACGACCCCTAATTAGACAGTAATTCTGTTTTTATGTATTTTCTTTTGTGACGTATATACTAATGCTGCAATAAACTATCATTTTAGAGGCATAAAATATTGTAATACTAATTACGAATGTTAGATATTAGATAACAAATGTATGTAAAGCATACGATCAAAAAAAAAAAAAGCCAAGCAATAAAATGACTCGATATATGTATAATACAATGGGCCTCAATATTTTGAAAAGTTATAGTTTATACTATTTTATGTAAAATCTTATACCTCAATAAATAACTCTATCAAACACACTATTTTGTTGACAAACTGTAAATACCTAATCATTAATAGAATATGTACAGAATTTCACCCCAGTGTGAACAGTAAATGAGTCTGTCTCTATGTATAAGTTTATTTTGGAAAAACAGCAGTTTTTACATCATTGCTTTTCCGATCATAACGAAAGAGATGAATATCTGTTACATGTTGGATGAATAGTCGGAAAAGTTGTTGACACACATGCAACCATTGATTAAACAGACCGGAGTACTGCGGAGTTGTTCGGCGCAGTATTGGTGTTGTTTTTCCATCGGAATGATGTAGACAGTTCAGTACATGAAAAACCTTTATCCGACAAAGTTTCCTCGCAGCAGCTTTGCGGTATGAATAATAAAATTTTATTCAAATAGATAAACCTGATGTGAAGATGTGTTGTAATTATTGAGCGATACTTTTCCTCATGAGAATTGGTTGCCTTCTGTAGCTTTTCGTACCGTTCTATCATTTTTGTTTTTAAATTTTTAAATGACACTCGTGATCAGTTATAGTTTATGAGAGACATTGTTGAATAAAGACTGTTCCTTGCTGTGGTCTAATAACAATTAACGCGAACACAATAGTCGTAAAGTAAATATTGCATCTTCATTGAAATTCAAACCACACAGACATGGTAGTGTAATACAAGAAGGATTCTGTGCCGTTGAAAAATCGATTTTCTTTGAGATTTGTTGTATAAAAATACCGTTCGATCGGTGTAAATCATAATAAACCGTTGTGACTGTATTGTGTTGTAAGAAAAGTTGTTTCTTTGTTTCGATATTGTGGAAGAATCGTGTCATCAAAGTTTTGACGATATTTAAGGGTAAGTAATAATAACGCATACTCCGCACATTTTATTTTTCACATTTTCAAGACTCTACAGCTCGATTGGATGTTAACTTGTTGGAACATGCATAATTTAAAGTCGGTCGATTCAATAAATCAATCGCTCATTATTATGCATGTCGTTTTCATTGTTTGTGTTTCGCAGATTTTCGTCTTCTTCAGATTTAAATAATAAATGCGATAAAAGTGGGAACAAGAACACCTGCACCAATAAAAAATATTGCTGAATAGATAAATGATTGGGAAAGGAATATAATTATTAAGTGACGAGTTTACAGAAGACGTTCACTTTTAACCATGAGACACAGGACAAGGCTAAGTGTGTAGGTGAGATGGTAAATTGGTCGGGCCGTTAGGACCGATTCCTTTAAGTGTTGAAGAAAGTTTTCGAATCCTTTAGGTAAAGCTGAAGTACGGCTTTTTTTCGGAACACTTTAAAATGTTAGGTATGTCCTTGTTTATTAAGTTTTTCAAGGACTTCAAGACGAAATCATTCCGACCAAAAACTGCGTTTTAAATTTACTACGGACGACAACTTTTAGTACGATGTAAAAAACGAAAGAATTGCACCTAATAAATTATTTGAGGGACTCAATCTTACATGTGTGGAGATGTGCCGAACTTTTTGTACGCTCTGCGATTTTCCCATTTGAATCCCTACATTGAAGGCTGACGTCCCTCGATCCAGGTTTTTTGGTTGAGGCTTTAATTCAGGACTGCTACATCTTCTTTTCACAAGCTGTAGAGTTTCAACAGCCAACAGATTTCTTTTTTTACAGCAACCGCCAAAAAACGTTTGCCGTCAAAAGTTCTTTCTGAGAATAACTTCTACGAAGTAAGATAGTACTCCATAGATCCTAGAACCCTGGTCGATTTCTACAAAACATTTTTCTCCCGTTTCGCTCAATCAATATCTATCTTTTGATTAATGTACTAACCAAGATCAACAACTCGATGGCGCAGTGGTTAACAGGTCTGCTTGCTACTACGAGATTGGTTCGAAACTCAGCCGCAGACGGATTTGTACCGATTGTTAGATTTGTAAACAAAACAAAACTGATTGAATCGTTCAAGTCAAGTGAAGTTGAGTGTAGTGCCATCGTACGGCTTACCGGAAAAGGCATTGTTGGGAGAACCGGTATTCTACTCCTACTAGTTTCGCTCCTAGTTACATCTCATAGATGGCACTGGGCTTGTCGCACAGCTTACCACTGGCACAGTAAAACTTTCCGGTAATGAAAGGATCTCAAAAAGTAGAACCACAAACAGCGAAACTAGTAAATAATGATCTAGCCTCTAACCCTTCATAGGTTGTAAGGCAGGTTATTATTATTATTATTACTAACCAAGATCGGTACGAAAAACCACGTTTTCATCACTCTTCAACTTCTCAAAAATAGAGTAAGTACGAAGTATAGGTTTATAAAATATCCGCATATATCTCAGAATTCCATTATTCAACAGTGGAATTTTACTACCTTCAAAAAACCTTCAAACCTTCGTTGTTGTTAAATAGTTATTACAGCGAACCGAATATAAGAAGGGACAAGTAAAATTTTGAACAATGAAATTCCATTGTTTAAAATTCGACTTGTCCGTTTTCATATACGGTTCGCTGTGGTACTCTTTTTTAGACTATTTGCTCCGGAGGCGAATAGTTTTTTTCCACTATTTGCCCCGTGGGCGAATTATGCATTTTGTTGATTAATACTTTAAACCGTATGAGAAAGGCAATAAATGGTGGTTTATTTACTTTTATACATCAATCTACTGTAAAGTCCGCTCAATGTATACAAAACTAATTACGCTACACGAAATGTGAAATGATCTCTCAGTTTTTGGTGTCGTAAACTCCATTTACTCCTCCTTTACCATACCATTTTACAGTTCTTGTAGCACAAAATATTATTCCATCTAGTATAGTTTTGAGATAACAATTTCTTTGGTTGGAATTAGTTGACGGAAATTTTAATTTTCAAGGCTTTGAATCAGTTTTGCAATGTTTAAAATTTCAAAAGAAGCGTGTGGATGTGGAAGCAATCAAAATTTTGTTAAACCGTGCAGATAATGTGCCTCCCTTGTAGCCCACGTAGTTTTTGTGACATTTCGTAAATGGAAAAGTTTCCTAGTTTTGTCAGCCGGTGAGTTTTTGTCACATTTCGTATAAGGAAAAGCTTCCCAGTTTTGTTAGCTACCTAGTTTTTGTGACATTTAGTAAAAGGAAATCTTCCTAGTTTTGTTGACATTCATACGGGCGACCAAAATCCGGACCAACTCAAATCCGGACGATCTGTGGATAAGGCTCGCATCCAAATTAATGAAAAATTTAACTTATTGGACCCAAACGAAGTGCGACGGTCCTATACGTTTACTACAAATGATTTCAATGTAACATGGGGTAGATAGAGGTGGCAGACTTTTATCGTCTAAATATGACGAATCAACAATAAAAAAAATATCCGTCCGTCCGTCTGTCTCCAATTTTTTTTCCAAACGGCTCAACCGATCACCCTAAACTTTTTTTTTCCTGCCTCCCATGAGTCAAGTTCAAAGATGAGCAAAATCGATCAAGTGGTTCCGGAGATATGGTGGAGGAAGTGACCAAAAACATGGTATAAGAGTTAGAAAGTTGCTTCCAAAGGCAAAGTTGTAGAAAATAAAATTTTAGAGAACACGTGTCTCAGGGTTTTGGGTAAAAATGCCACAATCCTGGGATATGACCTATTCTAGAATTGGGAGGGATGATCCATATCTCTAGAACTGTAAGAGGTAGAAAGTTGCTTCCAAAAGCAAAGTTGTAGAGAATAAAATTTTAGCGAACACATGCCTCAGGCTTTTGCGTAAAAATGCCACAATTGACCACTTCTAGAACTGGGAGTGATGATCCATATCTCTAGAACTGTAAGAGGTACAAAATTGCTTCCAAAGGCAAATCTGTAGAGCATACCATTTTAGCGAAAACGTGTCTCAGGGTTTTGGGTAAAAATGCCACAATCCTGGGATATGACCACTTCTAGAATTGGGAGGGATGACCCATATCTCTAGAACTGTAAGAGGTAGAAGGTTGCTTCCAAAGGCAAAATTGTAGAGAACAAAATTTTGGAGAACACGTGTTTCAGGGTTTTATGGGAAAATGGCTTGGATATAACCATTTCTAGATTTGAATGGTCTGAGATGTACTTCGGTAGGACCTTTGACATTTCCTTGGGTAATTTCTATGGATCTTTGAAATTCTTATAGGTATAAAATAACATAAAAACTTCGATTGTTTGCTTATTGCTATATTAAGATACGTTCGAGTCTTTTTGCAAGTACGGGTCTTTGGTTATGTTTATTCGTTAGTGTTTATTATGTTCAAGGTCTCTGCCGACGGTTTTTAGCATCGATTTCGACCCCACAAAAAGAGAAATTCCGCACTTTGCCTTTTTTTGCGGCGGCTGTCGCCCCTCGACCCCGATTTTTACGCAATTTTTTTTTACGCAATTAAGACCACGGCCTGCGGCGCAGTGTTTGTCCGAATTTTGATATTCTAGATTTTGAAAGTCCGTATAAAGGCCATACGCCGTTTTGTTAGCTATCTAGTTTCCGCGACATTTCGTAAAAGGAAAAGCTCCCTAGCTTTTTTAGCCACTTAATTTTTGTGATATTACGTAAAAGGAAAAATTCCTTACTTTTTTTTTGGAATTTATTTTATTTTATTTAACATTTTACAAAAGTTTAGAAACACTTAAATACAAAAATAAAATATAGATTAATTCATCACGAAAACATATCACAGCATTCATAATCACTAAAGGTGTCGCGTATGCAAATGGAATTTCCTCTTTGGATTGCTATGGAAATCCGTTGTAGTAGATAATCCAAGGACCGGGGTTCCCCGGAATTTCTCGACATCAGCTTTCCAAGCTTTTTCAAAAAGGTCGTTGTTTCGGGTCCTGCTGAACCAAACGACTCGAAAGCCAGCGGAGTGAAAATATACTGCGCCTTCAACTCGACGTATTTATTGTGCTTGTCGCGTTCGGCTTTGTCAGCGGCTGATCCACTGCTCACAGCACTCCATTTCAAATAGGTTGGCGCGATCGTGTCCGCTACCGTTACGTCCAATAACAGCGATTTGCCGTGGCTCCACGGGTAACTTGTTAGGCCGTCGGGAGTTTACCACCTCGTCGAGATAGTCCGGGCGGCTCTGTTTTGTTTGGGAATCCTCCTGCTCTGAGGGCTGCTGAGAAAATTTTGTTTATTTCCAAATGTCTGGAGTATTTTCCTTTTGACAGCCTGCATGATAGGGCATGATGACCGTTAGATTCTACAACTTCGCCGCAGACACACAGATGAGCCTCGCATACTTTGTTTCCCAGTCTCAATGCCACAGCTATTCTGGCAGTGTCGTTGTCCAGAAGTAGGCCCAATTGAGGAGACGGGACCGCTTGCAGCCACTTCGAAGATGTTTTACTGGATGACGCAAGAAGTCTGGCTCGATCACTAGGACCACTGGAAGACAGGAGCTCGCCAAAAATTTGGTTGACTTTCAACGAATCCCACGCTGATTGGTTACTTTTTTGTACGAAAACAGCTGGAATCCATTCTGGTGGATACGACTCGATTAACGATGAGAAATGATAATCAAGTACGTTCAAATTGAGTTTCGCTAATATTCGATTCGATAAGTCCTGGGACTGATGAACGGATGAGAAGTAAGATGGATGTGCCAAATCCGTCAACTTTCTAATGCCCAATCCCGATAACGGTAACGATAACGATAACGGAAGCGATGCTTGGGTCCACGATCTATTGCTCAGCTCGTTATTTGTGATAGCTTCCAGTGTTGCACGGAAGAAATCGTCGATTTCTGACAGCTGGGGCATATATTTGAATGTCGGGCTCGATCGTAATAAATGTATAAAACTTGGCGAGGATAGTGAGCATCGGAGCAAATGCAGCGCCGGATGCACGTCCAGCGCAGTCAGGCGTTTACATAGCGTTTTGACCATTTCTTTCCCGGCAGCCAGAGCAGATGGGATGGCTTCTTCTGTAATCGGCGCTCCGAGTAAATGGAACGATGCATTGTCCAGCACTCTAATTCCCGGTAGCATGTGATTCAGTTTGTTGAGTGTCTCGGTCCTTAAGTCGGGTGGAGTGTTGATGAAATACACTTCGCACTTTGTCGGGTTCAATGATAAACCGGATTCATCGGCGAACGATAGCACCTTGGCCACGTCTTTCAGAATCGTTTCCAATTTATCGCCAATTGTTCCGTCATCCAAGACCCAAGCGTTCAAGTGAGACTGAAGAGAATGGGTTAGCTTTTTTATTGCCAGACAGAAGCCTATTGGGGCGCATGGATCTCCTTGCTGCGTGCCTCTCTTTGAATCGATTATAACGTTTCCGAATAAGAGACTTGATGGGCATGTGTATGCTTGACGTAGCATGGGATACAGCGATGGCGCATTTTCTTTGACTTCGATTAGAAGTAGTCTCCTGAATAATTCATTAAAAGCGTTTTTGAAGTCGAACTTTATGATCGCTGATGGCGTAGCGTGTTGAGCTCGACAAAACCTACGGACAGCATGAACGATCGCTTCCGCCCCGCCTTTAACGCCAACTCCATTTTGTATGGGTGTTAGGATTTGAGCTATGGAATCAACAATTGAAAACACCGCGATTTTTCCAGTTAATCTTCTCCACGCTAGGCCTATCGCTATTGGCCTGATGTCGCCATTTTTTTTCGCCAAAGCAATTAAGGCTGCACCGAAAAAGACTGGGCAGATCTTTTTGAAAACTTTGCCAGAGCGGATCAGATTTACGAGTTTGGCCATGGCAGAAATTAATCTCTTCGAGGCGTCACCACATGAAAAAGAAATGAGGTGCTTAAGGTGTCGCGGTCTCAAACCGTCGATGCCACCTGACGAGCTAATCGGAAAGTGTTTTATCGAATTTGTGATCTCCTCAGCCGTTGTGTCAAATGTTGTGTTCGAAGAAATTGCCTCATCGTTGACCGATTCGAATTCAGGAGGGTGTTTTGCTCGTAATTTTTCGATGTTTTCCGGTGTACAATCGGCCAATCCGTCTTGAGATGCGAGCACCCGAACGGCGGGCGCCAGTGATGTCTCCTTACTTTTATTATCCACTTAGTTTTTCGTGGCAAAAATTGAATGAATTTTGTTTTGTTTTTACTCATAAATAACTTACTAGATTTCATTTCAAGGGGGGTTCGCACACTGTTGGGAACCGAAAAGATATTATTATGTGAAAATTTAATAAAATGTTTCACTGTCATCTCATCGGGCCATGGCGACAGTGGCTGAATGATGACTGGTCTGCCACCCCTAGTCATCATTCTATGCATGTAGAGCTCCAGTGAATTATTCCGAAAATGAAATGAAATACCACCGAACTTCCGTAAACACATGCGGGTCTCATGTCTAAAGCGACAAAGCAATTTCCATTGCAATGATACACACCGTTAAGCGTGTATCGAAACGATTCTACCACAGAAATAAATTTCTATGGCTAATCAAGCAACTTGACTTCGAGTGACGAAGTCACTACACCGTCAAAGCAAATGGGGTTTCAAAGAACCCTCCTTGTAAGGAAGATGCCTGTTTTCGGCATGTTGATTCGTTATCAAGCTGGTTGGTTTCTTCGAAACCCCATTTGATGAAATGATCAAAAATTACGCGAATTGCAAGGGACGAAAGTATAAAATTCAACACTATGCTAAAATTTCCACCCGCGCTGGTTTTAATATTTATACTTTCGTCTGTTGTAATCCAAATATCCATTTCATACACTTCTTCACCCATATTATCAACTCATGAATTTCACCGAATTTGCTCATATTTTAACATAGGGAGAGAATAAGGCGAACTACAAATAAAGTTGTCATTTAATTTAAAGTCGCTGTATAAAACCATTTAGTCATACTTGGTGGTTACATTCTAACTGCAATTTCATTGAAACGACGTTTATCCATTGCCTATGGTGTCAAGAATAATAGATTGAATCTCAATAAACAAATTGTGGAAATCAGTTGAATTGTTCAGGTTGGTCGAGTCTAATTCATAAAGGGTGCTTCATGAATATTTGCTAAAGCAGCAAAGTGCGCTTAGGTAAACATTTTTGCTCATGGTATGTACGGGTTCTAGACCACCCTTGGTAGGCTATATAACTCGGTGCTATGGTGGGAAGCGAACCCACAAAATCGTTTTTTGTATGTTGCAGAGTAGGCATCATGTGCTCTAGACATTAGATTAATTGTTAAAATCAGTACTTCGTCTAAACTTTCTCCAAAGATTATCTTCATTTTTGTGTATTAATGTAACGGTTATGTGAGCTGCATTGTTGTACAAAAAAATGTTATGAGATTTCAGGATGTAAAAGTAAATCAATCAATCAAAATTAATTTTTGTTGAAATTAGTCTGATCTTAGACGAGTGAGTATCCCTCTTTCTATTTTCATTTAAATATTTTTCTCGTGAACACGGACAAAGATACTCACTTTTTCCCATTCAGTCAAACAGAACAATGAACCCACGTTCCCAACTATAACATTCGCCGTCTCAAGTCTGAGCAAATTCTTTTTTATGAATGTGCAGAAACTGCGCCATTATTATTTTCGCCGTAGTAAAAATAAGAGACTTACAAGAAAGAAGGTAAATAAATAAAAATACATTTTCATGTGCTATTTGTATATGGAATGGATATTTTGTTATAAATAAACGAAAATACGAATTTACCTTAAAATGGCAATTTATATGCCAGAAACGTGTTTCTACAATTGAAAATAGAATCCAAATTATTATACACGTTCATTTGTTTATCATTAATTTCTTCTTCTTTTCATTTTTGTAACTGAATTACATTGGCATACTTGTGTGTAACGATGGTAATGGTGTGGCATAGATCCGGCGCTTCATGGCTTCTTACTGTAAGTGGTCATTCTTGTTTAATGGAAACTTCGATAAGACAACCGAAAATATGCAAAACGTACGGCATTCTTACGCATCATAAAAAACCTTCGTTTTTTTTAACTTCGAGCTATAAAAAATGTGCCACACTAGTTTAACTTCCCCGGCTAGGTTCTTACTCAGCTGCTACTTGTGCAGGTTCTTTTGACCTATGAAGCAATCCATGACCTGTTTCATAACTAACAAAACTTCAAAACCAAATGTCTCTTAATCTATCAGACTTTTATCAGGACATTTTGTGTTCTCCTGAATTTGGTAGTAGATCATCACATAACGATCCATGTATGTTGCTCTAAGAAAAGACTTACAGTTTTCGAGCAATTCGAAAACGTTTGCCCGTCATAGAACAAGGTGCTGGACTGTGCCCAATGCATCACATTTCATATAAAAGTGCGTACATCCACGTTCTTCATCTTTATAAGCACGTTTTTTATTTTATCCACTGCTGGATACGAATGTCCACCTGAATTAGGAAAGCAAAAATCAGGAATCAAGAAATCACGAAATGGAAATCAGGAAACGAAAATCAGGAACCTAAAATAAAGAAATATAAAATTTAGGAAAAAGCAAAATTAGGAAAAACGAAAATCATGAAGGAAATAAATCAGGAAAAACATCAATGTTTTCAATTGCTAAGGAGGTCGCAATCTTATTTTTAGTGTGTAGGGGGCTCTGCCCCCTAAACCCCCGCGCCTGCGACGAGCTACTAACGCCCTGCAGGCTGCCTTCAGTGCATGAGGCTCTGCCCCTTAGACCCCGCAAGGGGGATATTCCCACCCCCTGGCCCTTCTACTCGGGGTGGCCGCCGCTCGACACCGCTTTTTTTTAAGGATTTATCACGGCCCGCGACACATCCTCTCAAAAATTATTTTCCTGCTTTTGGTTTTTCCTGATTGCCTGATTCCTAATTTTGGTTTTTCCTAATTTTAGTTTTTCCTTATTTTTGGCAAATAATTCGTTTTCCTAATTTTTGGTTTCCTAATTTTTGTTTTCCTAATTCGTGTGGAATACCGCTGGATAAAGACCTCCCCATAGGTGGTGTTTAGCCATTGAGACACCACGCTGGCGGGTTGGTGAGTGGACCACATGCCTAACGTGAATTCCGAAGCACACCTATGTGTTGTAGCTACATACAGGATTTTTTATCTGGTGTTAATTATATCTACGCCGTAAGATAGGCTCAGATATCTGTACACAGAATTCATCGTACATCGGTGACGTTGTGTATGACATTCCACCATGGACACCAAACACCACAACTACTACCTACTACTACCTACTATACTATCATCCTACAATCATCATCATCATCATCAAACTTTATAGACCGTTTATACCTTCCGGTGTGGGGTCTTTAAGCCGCAACCCGGTGGTCATTGACCACCCCCCTCCATACCCTTCTATCCTCTGCCAAGGAGATGGTTTGCTCGCCCAGTGAAAGCCCCCTAACTTCTAAATCTGATTTAATTGAGTCTATGAACCTTCTCCTTGGCCTACCCCTAGGACGTACACCCCGGACCTGTGCATTCAATATCCTCTTTGGGAGCCTACTATTACCCATCCTTTGAACGTGCCCGTACCATCTCAGACGACTAACCCTTGCCGCCTCCTCCACTGACCTACCCCCTAAATTTTCTCTGATGTCGTCGTTCCTGATATGATTGTCCCACTGTTCCCTCCGATTCACTTTTGCTATGCTCCTAAGAACCCTCATATCTGAAACCTCCAAGTCATGCACAAGGTATCCGCAGTCCACCCAACTTTCACTACCATATAAAATTGTTGGCCTGAAGATTGACCTGTGAATAGCTAACTTTGTGCCACTACTTAATTCCTTCCTGTTAAACACATGAGACCTCAACTGACTGGCCACCGCATTTCCCATTCTCCTCCTTTCCTCAAATTCCCTAACTAACTTGTCATCCTCTGAAAACCTGGCTCCTAAATATTTAAACTCAGAAACCTGTTCCAACTGCTCCCCATTTAAACTGCACACTACGTCTTTCCTAAATTTGCCAACATGCATAACCTTTGTTTTGCCGACGCTTATCTTCATCCCGTACTCCTCACATGCTACATTCAGGCAGTCAATCCCCCTCTGCAAATCATCGGCATTATCTGCTAATAGGGTTAAATCATCCGCATAGGCCAGGATTTTCATAATTACATCCCCAATTTCCACATTCCCCTGCAAATTTGCCTGCTTGATGATTTTGTCCATGAAAATTATGAACAGAAGAGGAGAGAGACAACAACCCTGACGAACGCCCTCATTAACCTCGAAAGCCTCACTAATTTCACCATCTATCCTTACCGCAGCCTTGCTCCCTGAGTAGATGCTTTTAATGGCGCCCAATAAACCTCCATTAATCCCGTATTCGCTAAGCACCTCGAACAGCTTTTGCCTCGGTACCCGATCAAATGCCTTTTCCAAGTCGATGATGCATAAGTACAGATCAATATTCCTCTCAAAGAGCTTTTCTATAGCCTGCCTAAGACAAAAGATCTGATCCTGACACCCTCTCAGAGGTCTGAAACCACTCTGAGCCTCGTCCAGAACCTCTTCCACTATAACCCTAACCCGATCTACTAGCACACTAGCATAAACCTTTCCGACCACGCTCAAAAGTGAAATCCCTCTGTAGTTGCTACAAACTTTACGGTTGCCCTTCTTAAAGATCGGAGCAATAACACCGAAGCTCCAGTCAGCGGGTACTACTGAGGACTTCATGGCTAAATTAAAAATCCTACAAAGCCATTGGATCCCACCAGACCCGCTATTCTTAATAAATTCTGTCCTAATTTCGTCTACACCTGCGGATTTTCCTGCCTTCAGCCTGCTGACCTTTCGTGTCACCTCCTCTAATGTAATTTCTTCCTCACCCTCCGAGTTAGCAAACTGATTTCTGTCAGGTGCCACTACCGGATTGACAGATGCAAATAGATCCTGAAAGTAATCACGCCAGGTTTCCAGTACTTCTCCCTTATCCGTAATTAACTGGCCATCTTTACCCAAAATGCTACCGCAGCCCTCCTTTTCACCACCACGCCTAATATCCTTAATCGTCGACCAGAATTTTTTACCCTTTCCTTGACCTGCTTCTTCCAATTCTTCTCCGAACCTCTTCCACGCGAGGTCCTTTGCTTCTTTAACTAGAGCCTTAACCGCCTGACTACAAGCCCTGTAAGCTCCTTTCTTCTCATCCGTTTTATCCTGTAACCAAACCAAATAAAGCTTTCTTTTCTCCAACACAGCCTTTTTGATATCGGCGTTCCACCAACCCGTCCTTTTGTTCCTACCTCCGCTAGAGACACTACCCAGACATTCCTCAGCTGCACTCAAAACAAATTCCTTAAAATTTGCCCACTCAGCCTCGATGTCCCCGCAGTCCGAAGGAAGCCCCTCAAAACCTTCTGTGAACTTTGCCATGAAACGAGCCCTAACTTCCTCCTCCTTGAACTTTCCTACGCGAAATCTGCGAACTACCTTTTTCTTCCTTTTAGCCTGACAGAGTTTACCAACCGACAGATGTGCACCCAAAAGATAGTGGTCCGAGCCGAAGGTGAAACCCCTGAAAACACGCGTGTCACATATTTCCTGCCTCTTGTCCTGTTCTATAATTACGTAATCAATTATTGACTTATGATCCCAACTTTCATTGACGTAAGTGTACCGGTGGATCCATTTGTGCTTAAAGAAAGAGCTGGTTACTGCTAACCCATTGAAATCACAGAAATCTAACAACCGCTTTCCCATTTGAGTTCAAAGTATCTTCCCCGAATTTGCCTACCACCCTTTCATAACCTGCATTGGTTTTACTGTTTCCTATCCTCGCATTAAAATCGCCCAACAAAACCACACACTCACTTCGCCTTTTTGCCACAACATCTCCTAACTGCTCGTAAAAGGCGTCGAGGTCGCCAGCATTGCTACCCTCGCATGGGCTATAAACACTAACCAGCCGATAAATACCCCCAGCTAACTTAATAGATATCCACATAATCCTTTCATTTACGCAGCGAACATTCAAGACAAATTTTTCTAATTCCTGCTTGATAGCCATTCCAACTCCCCAGTTTGCCCTACCAGACTGAACGCCAGACAAAAACACTTTATAGCCGCCCACCTGCTCTTCTCGCTGTCCCTTAGTTCTAATGTCGCTCAATGCTAAGATATCTACACCGTAATCCTCAGCCAATTCTACCATTTCATTCTTGCGACACCGAAAACCCCCATTCACGTTTAGACTTCCAATAAACAAACCACCAACCTTTTTACATTGCCTGATCGTCAACGATGGGGTACCTGTTATGTCCTGTGCTGGTCGTACCCCGTGACCAACACTCGTCCGAGGCTGAGCCAAATTATTTTTACCGCTTGTGAATACAGTGGGACGGCCTGGTAAGCCGAACCGCACCGGAAGTACAAGCCTCAATGGGGACTTTAACACACGTGCCTAAAGTGCTATGCGCAAGCTCATCCATATTTTGCCAAAGCGATAGCTATGCGAATAGCGAAGCCCGTATCCGTAATTATAAATCACATTGACTTGAAATTGCATTTCAAAATAACAAACAACGAAACAACAAAACACCGATTGCTTCACATTAGAACAACATAACATCCGAAAAACGCGGCAGCATTGAGGTTATGTCACCATTACGATGTTTGAAAATGAGAATGAAAACTTTAATTGAGATGCAAACCTGATAAAATATTGTTGGGGCAGTGGGAAGCCCTATGGTAACCATAATATAAGCGATGATATCCAATAGAGGTTTAAAAGAAACGAAACAAAAACAATCGGAACTGAGAATTTTGTGGAATTGAAAAATTGAGATATTCCTTGAGCAAATCTGTGTAGCTCGAAAGATTATGGCAACAACATACCTTAATTTATATTGCATCTTAGAAATTATGAACCGAAACGCGAAACTGGCAAAAAATAAACAAAACTTACTCAGAGCAAAACAAACCACGTGCGCACTCACCGCCATCTTGACTTGACTCATCATCCTACAAGTTGAAGAAAAATCCTATACAGGATTTTGTCTTCGCCGGGATTGAACCCGGGTATTCTTGTTGGAAAGCCAGTACGTTACCACTGAGCTAACCCGTTACTCCACCTGTGCTACAGAAATTAGAGAGTCATGGTTGACAGCGTACTAAAACGTCCGCTATATAATTCAACCAGGCCCTAAAACAACTCTATTATTCAATAGACTCTTGGGAATTTAAAAAAAATAGTCGGAACTATGCGGTATTGAACATGACAGCTGTACAAACCAATTTTTTCGAAAATGCAACTGCTCTATCTAGTTTAACCACTGAGCTGTTAAGTGTTGATGGAGACCATGCGCATCCTTTAAAATATAAATCATACCTTAGATTCACCAATGACAAATCATCGATAACAAATCACCGATGACAAGTCACCGATGACAAGTCACCGATGATAAATCATCGATGACAAATCACCGATGAAGGATGCAATGACGGAAGGACGGATAGGAAGGGAAAACATAAAGAAGCTATCGCCTCTTAAAGAACAATTGAAATTGGTATGGGAAAGTAGCGATAGAGTGTAGCCAAAGAAGTTAATTCGGTGACGTCCAATGTGAATCATCGGTGATTCACCTGTTAATCATCGGAGATTCTTCTGTGAATCATCGCTGATTCCACTGTGAATTAACGGCGATTTCACTGTGAATCATCGCCTTTTACACCGTGAATTATCGATGATTCCACTGTGAATCATCGGTGATTCCACTGTGAATTATCGCTGATTCCACTGTGAATCATTGGTGATTCCACTGTGAATCATCTGTGATTCCACTGTGAATCATTGGTGATTCAACTGTGAATCATCGGTGTTTCCACTGTGCATCATCTGTGAATCATCTGTGATTCCACTGTGAATCATCTGTGATTCCCCGGTGAATCATCGGTGATTGGAGCCATAATTGAAGTCGACTGAAAACATTCGAGCATTTCATGCGGGTGAAAAAGATAGCTGTTGGAAGAGACACATGCAACGTAGCTGAAAGCTTGAATGTATACTACGATGTTATAAGTGTTGTGGTTACAATCACAAATCGAATATAGGCAAAAATCAAAAGGCTTGTTTACGCTGTGGTGGCCAACATGAGATGAAAGAATGTAGAGCGTTGAAGTATGAGTGTATAAATTGCAAAGTGGTGACTGAAAGAATAAATGTAAACATTGATTTTAGCGTGGAGTAGACTGTGCACTGTTTGGCAACGAAATATCGAGAAGGAGAGGAACAGAACGAAAACGAGAAATATAAATTATTGCGATCGTTTTTGATGGCCAATGCAACACAGTCGATTTCAACAATACCTTGGTTTAGAAATCGAGTCCTTAATGAAATACAGAATGCGGGAGTGTTAAGTTAATAGTTGTGCTAAAGTTGAGTTACAAAATTTCTATTGAATCGAGTGAAGTAAGATGTAAAGAACTTGTAAAGATGATTTAAAAATTTCTAGTGTGTGAGATAAAAACAAACACTTTTCGTCAAATGAAATACGTAATCGATTGTATAATAATACCTTATAGCTAAATAAATAATTATTGGGCACGTACGAAGCACGAAGGTCCTATACGTTTACTACAAACAATTTTAATGTAACATGGGGTGACCACACATATCGCAGCCCGGTTCCGCTCGTTTTACGATTGTCATAAGGCGCTTGTTAAAACCAAAATGTCCAGTTGTCACTCCAGCAAAGATTTTTAATCTTGTACGACTGATATTTAGTAGATATTTCGTGTTCTTACTGCTAATTCTTAAACAGTTATTTGCTTGTCGGCATTTAGGTATATTGAACTAGTAGTTAGCGAATTTCTTTGCGCGTATTATGTTAACAATACTTCTTACGTGCGAGTGTGGAGTACCCATCGATGGTTCTGGTCCTATTAGCTTGTTTAGCGCTCCCCTCCTGGCTAATTCGTCTGCTTTTTCGTTGCCTGCAATTCCTTTATGCCCTGGGATCCAAATTAATTTAATATTATGTGTTGACGTCAAGCTGTCGATTTTATCCCTATACTCCAAAGTAAATGCTGATTTGAAGCAGTTTAATGCTACAACTTTGATCCCTGCATGACTGTCTGTGCAAATCGTTACCTCTTGTGGACCTGGTATGGAATCGCAAATAGAGTGACAGCTTTCTATGATTGCTCTGATTTCAGCTAAGAATATGGATGCGTATGCTCCCAGCGGTATTGTTTCTCAATCGCTGGAATCTCACAGTATACACCCGCTCCTGCGCCCTCTTTAATTAACGAGCCGTCCGTATACAATACTGTACCGCTCGGTCTACCCTTCTATTGCTGGAATACTAATGTTGAACTTTCTGTCAAATTTGTAGGTTTTGATAATTTTTGTTCGACATTTAGTGTTGAAAACCAAATTCTAGAATGATTCGTTTCTCTTATGCTACTCTGCCGAGATATTCTGCTGAATGTACTAATGGCCTCTGTTTCTATGAAGATGTGTAGCGGAGTCAGGTTCAGCATAACCTCCATGGCTACTGTAGAAGTCGACTTCCAGCATCCTGTTATGGCCTTACATACCATTCGTTGGAATTTCTCGAACTTGATTTGAACTTGTCCGTTCCTGCATATGTGGTCGCAGAGAAAAGAGGCATACGTTACGATTGGTCTAATAATGGTTGTATAGATCCAGAACATCACTTTAGGGGATAGCCCCCATGTTTTCCCGTACGCTATTCTGCATTGCCACAAAGCGATTGTAGTTTTATGCAAACGTTCATCTAGGTTCTCATACCAGTACAGCCTGCTGTCAAGAATAATGCCTAAATACTTTAGACTGTAGACAAATATGATGGGAATTCCTTTTATTACCGGAATTTCAACGCCTTCAATTTTGTTTTTTCTTGTCAATAATAACATTTTCGTTTTGGTAGGGTTGATAGAAAATTCGTTCCTGTCGCACCAGGCACTAACTAAGTTCAAAACTGTTTGGAGAAGATCGCAGAGGACGTTTACGAATTTACCTCTCAGTAATGTAGCTAGATCGTCTGAGAAGCCCTCCGTTTGAAAGTTTCTTTCGTTCAAAATTGTAATTAGCTCGTTTACAACAAGACACCACAGTAGTGGCGGTAATACCCCGCCTTGTTGGCACCCTTTCGACGCTGCGACAATTATGCTTGATGTCCCGCAGTTTACAAATATTAGCCTGCTATGTAACATTGCCTGGATCCACGTTTATTCCAGAGTCTATACCATGCTTTGTGCACGCGATTCTTATAGCCGAGTAAGTAAGGTGATTAAATGCTCCCTATATGTCCATAAAGCAACCTAAAGCAAATTCCTCCTGTGCTAGCGACAATTCTATGTTTTGGACTATATTTCGTAATGCATTTTCTGTCGATTTACCGCATTGGTATGCATTCTGTTTGGTGTGTATTTTTTTATGCCTCAATGATCCGTCTCTGAGGTATCTATCGATTAATTTTTCGAGGGTTTTCAACATAAAAGATGTCAGACTAATAGGTTTGTAATTTTCCGCCAGAGAGTAATTGATTTTGCCTGGTTTTTATATGAAGATCACTCTACCATACCTCCAACTTTTTGCTATGTGTTTCAGTTTCATAGATGCTCTAAATAGTCTACACATTGTCTTTAGGACCTCGTGAGATGCTTGTTGTAGAATGGCTGGAAATATGCTGTCTGGTCCCGGTGATTTTAGTGGCGCAAACGATTTTACAGTCCATTTTATTTTATCGACCGTAACGATTTTGTCTATTGAATTCTCGTTTGGAGTGCCTTCAAAGGAGAATAATTTCTTGTTGTGATCCTCTATACTCGTTACCATACAGCTTGGGAAATGTGAGTCTAGAAGGTGTGTATAAGTTTCCTCTTGATTTTTTGTATATTCTCCGTTGGGTAGTATCAACGAGCCTCGAACGAACAGTCTGCGGCGGATCCTTAAATAATAATTTGTACATCTTGGATGCGTCATGAACCTTGTTTATTGCACTACATTGGTGCCTCCAACCTATTCTATGTCTTTGTCTCAGATTTTTGTGATAGATTATTGTTCTTTTTAGTATTCTTCCCAACCACCTGTACTTTTCCCTTTGTTGAAGAGTTTACGCACTTTTCGTCTTTGTTTTCTGTCTTGCTTCGTGTAGTACGGTACTGAATTCCCTGCCATATCTCTAGAACTATAAGAGTGAGAAAGTTGCTTCCATAGGCAAAGTTGTAGAGAAAAAGATTTTAGCGAACACGTGTTTCAGGATTTTGGGTAAAAATGCCACGATCCTGGGATATGACCACTTCTAGAATTGGGAGGGATGATCCATATCTCTAGAACTATAAGAGATAGAAAGTTGGTTCCAAAGGCAAAGTTGTAGAGAATGAAATTTTAGGGTAAATGTGTTTCAGGGTTTTGGGTAAAACTGCCTTAATCCTGGGATATGACCACTTCTAGAATTGGGAGGGATGACCCATATCTCTAGAACTATAAGAGTTAGAAAGTTGCTTCCAAAGGTAAAGTTGTAGAGAAAAAGATTTTAGCGAACACGTGTTTCAGGATTTTGGGTAGAAATGCCACGATCCTGGGATATGACCACTTCTAGAATTGGGAGGGATGATCCATATCTCTAGAACTATAAGAGTTAGAAAGTTGCTTCCAAAGGCAAAGTTGCAGAGAAAAAAATCCCTATAATACAATCAAATTTTTTGAGTAGAAAAAGGTGAAAGTGTAACAAAGTAAAAACGTTCGTCTGTATCTGTCATTTAGTTGATCACCTTCACACACCAAAACCAACAACTGTCCCTTTTGCTCATTAAAAAACTGAATCACTCTAATTACTCACCTAATCATGCTTGGAGCGGTAGCGGAGAGCGTGACGCAGTCCCCACACCCCAAAAAAAACTATCTATCTATCTATCTATCTATCTATCTATCTATGTTCTATTAATAATTTTCGATCCCGAGAACTAGACAGCCGATTTTCCTGAAATTTTCAGGGAACGTCAGTCTCGGCCTAAAATGAAAAATTTCATCGGCCGCTTTTCCGGGAAAACTCTGGAAAAGTCGGAAAGTGTGGAAAGTGGTCAATTTTCATGGTTTTTCACGTAGTGCTCGGAGTTTTCGAATTTTAGCTCCGGAGTGACAATACCTAGAGAGTTGGTTTGTTCCGAGCGATTATAGAGTTTGATCAGGAGAATTTTTTGGGATCATAAGAAAATGGCTGCCAACCGTCAAAGTGACGCCATCTTGGAATTTTTGCTATCTTCTGAATTAGAATAGCTAGAGAGTTGGTTCCTTCGGGAAAGTTCGATAGAGACTTGCGCATCATTTTGATGAATAGAAAGTGGGGTCGCCGAGGCGCCGAAGTTGGCCAAAATTGAGGCGAAATTTTTCGCCAAAAAATTTTTTTCGTCGAAATCGATAGATATTGACTTGCGCATCATTTTGATGAATAGAAAGTGGGGTCGCCGATGCGCGGAAGTTGGTCAAAATCGAGGCGAAAGTTTTCG
>CM055405.1:40570277-40590452 GCA_029228625.1 Pseudolycoriella hygida | reverse complement strand
GTTTTCGAATTTTAGCTCCGAAGTGACGATAGCTAGAGAGTAGGTTTCTTCGGTAAAGTTATAGAGTTTGGTCAGGAGAATTTTTTGGGATCATAAGAAAATGGCTGCTATCTGTCATAGCGGCGCCTTCTTGGATTCTCGGTTATGCTTCTACGGTTTTCGAATTTTAGCTTCGGAAGGACGCTACTTAGAGAGACGCTTTCTTCTAGAAAGTTATAGAGTTTGATCAGGAGAATTTTTTGGGATCATAAGAAAATTGCTGCCATCTGTTATAGCGGCGCCATCTTGGATTTTCGTTTATGCTTTTTCGGTTTTCGAATTTTAGCTCCGGAATGACGCTACTTAGAGAGACGGTTTCTTCTACAAAGTTATAGAGTTTCATCAGGAGAATTTTTTGGTATCATTAGAAAATGACTGCCAACTGTCAAAGTGACGCCATCTTGGATTTTTTGCTAAATTCTGTATAAGAATACCTAGACAGTTGGTTTCTTCAGGAAAATTATATGAATCAGTGGGAAGAATTCGTGACACGAAGTGTTCCGAAGGAAGGCGAAGGTGATACGAAGTGTTCCGATGGTTGCCGAAGGTGTTGGAAAACAAATTTTTCCGGACCCACCAGCGGAATAATTTTTCAATACTTTCAGTTCTTACACGCAAAAATTTAAATTTACCTTAAACAATCTACGCAATAACAAACGAAAGTCAAATTTTTGCAGCGCAAAAACTGAAGGTGCAGAAAAATTATTTCGTCGTTGGCTCCGGCATTTGTGACGCAATTTTTTTAGCACAACGTAATTTTGTTTTAAAAAAAGCGCTGCAATTTTTTCAGAAAATTAAAACTTTGAACACAAGATTCCATTCAAACAAACTTCTGCGTATTATCTGCGATAGCGTCACCTCAAGCGATATCATTAATTTTGGAAGCGGACTTACGGACTGCGTCACACTCTACCTTCAAAAAGGTTTTTGTTGTGATTTTAATGAGTAAAAAGACAATTCGCCTTAGAATTTTCCGTTGAATCCAGGAAAAATATTTTCCGGGGGGTACGTTACAAGGGGGTGAAGTCAAAACTTAGCTGTATATATGGTTCCGCAGTCTGCGAAAAAAAAAATTTCCTAATTTTTTGTTCGTGTGTGGACTTGCGTCACGGGCGCATCGCTACCGCGCGCCTATGATTTTCATTAATGGCGTATCTCAATGTGAGATCTCAGAGGTGATACATTCATTGAATTGCAATAAGTCTTCTGGGTATGATGAAATTTCCTGAGCCTCAGTAAAAAGCTGTGTCTCGGTAATATCTCCTATTTTGGCTATGATTTACAACGTGTGTGTATCAACTGGGAAGTACCTTAATCCTTGAAGAAGGCGAACGTATCGCCTATTTTTAAATCTGGTGATTCTTCAGACATTGCTAACTTTAGGCCTATTTCTGTTCTGCCAGTGTTGAAAAGTTGATATTTTTGAACATTATGAGGTTTCTTTACTTTTTTACAATAAACAGTACGGGTTTAGGTCCTCGAGTTGTACCCATACAGCGTTGTTCGAGTTGGTGGACTACGTATCTTTTCATATAGAAACTGGAGAATTCGAGGTGTGATCTAACTATAGCTGAGTATAGCATCTTCACTGTGTTCTGGTAGAATCGTCCGTAGCATTGTCGCTTAACAAATGATAGCATAGATGAACCTTTTTTCGTTGCTAGCTCAAGGTGGTCGTCGAAAGAGAATCTGTGGTCGTATGTGACTCCTTAGTCTTTGATGCTACTAACACGTTTAATTAGCTTGCCTTTTATGAAATATTCTGCTGATATTGGGCATTGTTTCCGTGAAACAGGCATGATTTTGCACTAAAATCCTTTTTCCAGTTTTGTGAGATCAAATGCTTTCATTTGACACCAAAATGATCAATTTCAGTGCTATACTTGCTGAGATATTAGCGAAAAAGTTTCATCGATTCTCGAAAATCCAGGTCCGACCACATCTCCGAAACTACATTACCGATTTTGCTCATCTTCGAACTTGAATCATGGGATGCATGTACTTTTCAGAGAAAAAAAATTTTGGCTGATCGGTTGAAACGTTTGAAAAAAAAGAGGAGACGGACGGACAGACACACAGACAAACGGACATTTTTTTTATTGCTGATTCGTCATCTCTAGACGGGTTCAAAAATATTAAAAAAATTTCAGTTTAATTCCTAAAATTCATGAATACGAATTTAAAAGACGCGCGTTCAAGTACGCAGCCGGTGTGACAAGTTGTTGTACCTCTTCTTAATAAAGTAAACGGCGCAAGTCAAATTAAATAGATTTTTTTTTTACTTTTGCGCAGGTTTTTACGATGTTGAACCAAGTTGAAGATTGATGTTTTCAAATGAAATTCATATCACGAATTTTCCTTGTACAAAATAATCGCAAAAAAGTATTGAGATTTTCCTCGTACAAAATTATCAAAAAAAGAAATTATATTTACACGCGCCACTTCAATAATAGAATGAAAATGAATAGGCACAGTGCCAAACGCCAAATTCACCTACTTGAAGGGAATTAGACAAACGTAGTAAAATTAATATTTGTATGCAAATAGAAAAAATGTACCGATAACGATATTCGTGGGCCATAAATGGAAATGGTTAGAATCTCAGAAAATTTTAAGCGCAAATGTAGTTTGTGACCTCAGAAAAACTGGTAACTTTGTTGCGCTTTATTTCCATCAAATGACTATTCGTCTATTTAACTTGTACATATGCAATTCGTCCCAAATAGTAAATAAAATGATGTAACCTCTGACCTGGACGGGTTGTAACGGCGGATTATTATTATTATACTAGGCGGTCGCTATAACTAGAAGCCTAAAAAATTTTAATTTTTAGACATGAAGCCATTTACAGATCAATGACCTGAAGACAACGGCCTCAATCCAAAAATATATTTACATGCAATGAAACGAACAATTGGGTAAAATAGTAACATAAAAATCAATCGAAGAACAGAAAACCCTCTCTAAGTTTACGAAAAATCAATTTGCTGTTCTGAATTATTTACTGAATTGTCTAAGAAATATTCTTTTAGCAAACGATGAATTAATGAAGCTCGGTACGTAAGACGATAATCGTTGAATTGCCAATCTAAATTAATGGAAATTAAAAATTTACAGAGTTATAGTGAACTCACGAAGTTGTAAAATTGTGAAATTGTAATATGATTCTTAAAGTTGAAGGTGGAATTGCGATGACCTAATAGCCGCTAACTTATCAGAATATCGATTTGGAGAAATAAAGTACAGATCGACTGACACAGACGAGACAGACGCGACAGCTGTGACATTCAGTATTTTGAAAACAATTTGCTAATGTCCTCGGCTTACCGTCGTTGAGGCGACAAGATAGTGGCATGAGGAATTCTTCGCAACTTATGTTACTCGTAATTCAGACTCATGTGCCAAAAATCCTACCATCTAGACACAAGAGAAGTTTCATATTTTACTTTTGTCCTACACCCTAAACTTTTCGCTTTTACTTGCAAGCATTTTGCGTATTTTTAGCATAACAACCAAAGACCAACCCAGGCTTTTCTACCTCTAAGATATGACTCTTATCCTATCTTCTACTAGCAGCTCCTGGTTGTTAGTAATAGTAGATTTACCGAGCAAAATCTGGAACTATGTCAGCCAGATAACTCATTTCCTCTTGTCCTTACTAAAACTCGATCGCAATTGCTTTTTTGATAACTGAGAACGCGCAAACCTGCTACAAGTTAATCGTGTCGGGCTCTCATTGAGAAAAGATAACTCATGAAAGTTTATCTCTTTCCATAGTAAACATTCGAAAAACAGGATGCCTCCCTCCGGATGAATCTCCCTAAATAAAACCATTGGTGTGCCTTCTATTCACTGAATATATTTAACTTTTCGAATTGGAGCCTCGTCTTATGTTGTTTGGCTAGCAAAAATATTGGCTTACAGTTTACATCAAACATTAATTTTTGTTATTTGGTCAACAAAATTACATACACACAACATTTTATTAAATAAACTTTACACATTCCTACAATTTGTACCAACTGCAAATCTCATATTTATGAAAATACATGGTACATACATACATTGCGAGAAAAGAGAAAACTTCGTCTGCTTCACATTCATGATTACAGAATTTTTAATATTCAAATAAAGATGTTTTTGTGTAAAGAGCATAACCGCCAGCATATTTACTTATGAATATGCCATTCATAATACATAAGTTTGAGTTTTGTATGAGGGTCATAGATTGCCATATTACAACACGTGTTCAGATGTGAGAGTCGTGGAAAAAATGGCAGCGGCGACTAACCAAAAAAATTAGGTCGGCTAGGCCGAAATCTTCGGCCTAAAACGACTGTTGGAAATTGTACAATTTTGCGTTCAGAGAATTTCTAACCGACTTTTGGGTATGTCGGCCGACGGCACGGGTTGGACTAAATGTGTTGGTGGCGGCTCTCACGTCTGCACTGGTTCTTTCGCGTCATGAACTTTGTAGTCTCTAAACGTAGTCAAGAAATTATCGCAAACATCTTTTTAAAGCATTTCACTTTTTTCGTTTAAAATTTTGTTTGTTAAATCCCATAATGATGTACTTTGGGAACGACTTCAAACGACTTAATAGCGAAAACTTAAATGAAAGAAAGTTGAAGTTCAACGAGAAAATGACATCTTATCGCCGTTTATTAAGTTGAAGTCATTCGTTCTCAGATCGTCTTTTCATAAAATCTGGTTTGGGGCCAATGTTTCTAAACTCAGTTCTGTTGAGTCAAATTCAATTGATGGACCTTAATCTACACGAAAAATCTCTTTATGGTTTTTTCTATCTGGCATGTAGTTTTTGTTCAACATTACATTGTGTGAAACGGTAGGAATTAGAGTGTGTCCTCTGATATAAGGGTGCAGTTGTCGTGATATTCGAG
The DNA here is from genome assembly GCA_029228625.1 of Pseudolycoriella hygida. Taxonomy (NCBI): domain Eukaryota; kingdom Metazoa; phylum Arthropoda; class Insecta; order Diptera; family Sciaridae; genus Pseudolycoriella; species Pseudolycoriella hygida. The sequence goes on along the minus strand of CM055405.1, from coordinate 40,585,512 downwards.
ACCCGACTTCTGTTTGACATGGGCCAGATATTTTGAAAGTCTTGCGTATAGACTCTGCGTATGACTTGCCGAGGAGAAGTTGTAACGCTGTTTTCAGTGAGCCACAACCAGCGAAGAGCATCTGTGGTGACTGCATGAAAAAACTACTGTCGTAAGAAACGGAAAAGGATCATCATGGGCTATGGAAATGGCTGAGTAACTACAGACAGGTAAAGGAGTTTTTGCAGTGACGCAACTTGCGGAGCAGTTCATTCTTCTGAATATCAGCAGGAACTACACGGGCTACAACAACTTAGCCAAAACTGATTGATTAGCATATTTTGTGTCGTTTATCAGTGGCATGTTTAAGGACTATGCGTTTTGAGGAACCATGGTTCAAACCAACTTAGCTTTTCCACTAACTTTTCATCAATGTTTATACACTCTTATGTCTGACACATTCTCTAAAAAATAATTACTAAACATAAGCAAAGACCCGTACGTATCAGAATAGATGTAGCAAAATGGATCGAACGTATCTAAATATAGAAGTGAGCAAACAATCCGATGTTTTAAGTTCTTTAATAACTATAAGAATTTCAAAGATCCATAGAAATTCCCCAGGTAATGTCAAAGGCCCTACGGAAGTACGTCTGGGACCATTGATTTTGATGACCGGAATGTTCTCTCCTGCTCCATATCACAAAGAGGATCAGCGTAGTTTCTCCTAGAAATCCTGAAATTATTTTCTCTAAAATGTAATTCTTAAAAACTTTGCCTATAGAAGCAAATTTCTAACTGCCAAAGTTCTAGAGGTATGCGTCATCCTTCACAATTCTAGAAGTTGCCTTATTCCTGGATTTGGTAATTTTTCCCTAAAATCCTGAGACACGTGTTCGCTAAAATTTTATTATCCACAACTTTGCCTTTCACAGTAAATCTTTATATCGCATAGTTGAGCAAATCCGATCCGATCCAATGATCCGATTTCCACAAAAAATTTTTCCCAGTTTTGTGAGATCAAAAGCGTTCATTTGACACGAAAATGAACAATTACCGTGCTATGCTTGCTGAGATATTTGCAAAAACGTTTCACCGACCCTCGACAAACCATGTTTTTTTCGACCATATCACCGGAACCATTTGACCGATTTTGCTCATGAACTTGAATCCTGGGAGGTATGTAATTTTCAGGGAAAAAAGGTTTAGGGAGATCGGTGCAGTCGTTAGAAAAAAAACAGGCGGAAAAACGGACATTTTTTTTCGTTGATTTGTCATTTCACGTCTCGGTCTACCCCATGTATTTAACAACATTTATGACACAATTTTTTTAACACAACGTAATTTTGTTTTAAAAAAAGCGCTCTAATTTTTTCAGGAAATCAAAACTTTGAACACAAGGTTCCATTCAAACAAACTTCTGCGTATTATCAGCGATAGCGTCACCTCAAGCGATATCATTAATTTTAGAAGCAAACTTACGGACTGCGTCACACTCTACCTTTCAAGAGGTTTTTGTTGTGATATCAGTCGTTTTGGAAGTTTTCAGTTGTTGAAAAATTTGTATTTTTGAAACAAATTTTCAACGAAAAAAAATTTTCTCAGAAAAAAAGTTTTTCTACAAAAAATATTTTCTCAAAAAAAATTTTCTCAAAAAAAAATGTTCCTCTGAAAAAATTCTCAAAAAAATTTTCCTCTAAAAAATTTTCCAAAAAAATGTTTCTTCAAAAAAACGTTCTCCAAAAATATTTCTCAAAAAAAAATTTTCTCCAAAAAAATTTTTCTCCAAAAAAAATTTTCTTCAAAAAGATTTTCTCCAAAAAAATTTTCTTTCTGAAAAAAATTGATCTCCAACACCTTCGGTACCTTAGGAACACTTCGTGTCACCTTCGGCTACCTTGGGAACACTTCGTGTGGACCTCGGCTACCTTCGGAACCCTTCGTGTCACCTTCGGCTGCATTCGGAACACTACGATACACTATTCACTTCATTCCACACACTTCCCACATCATTCCACATACATCGCACATCATTCCACACATTTCCCACATCATCCCACTCACTTCCCACATCATCTCACACACTTCCCACATCATCTCACACACTTTCCACATCACTCCACACACTTCTCACATCATCCCACACACTTTCCACTTCATTCCACATACTTCCCACATCATTCCACACACTTCCCACATCATTCCACACACTTCCCACATCATTCCACACACTTCCCACATCATCCCATTCACTTCCCACATCATCTCACACACTTACCACATCACTCCACACACGTCTCACATCATCCACACACTTTCCACTTCATTCCACATACTTCCCACATCATCCCACACACTTCCCACATCATCCTACGCACTTTCCACATCATTTTCGGTCACTTAAAAAAAAAATTCTCATAGCCGCTCTACGGCAGCGTAGCTCATTTCAGACCACTTTGACCGACTCCTGGCAACGAAACCCCTAACCGATTTCCACAAGAGCGGTTCCATTGGCTTCATGACCTTTCATTTGATACCCCATTCACCGCGATGTGACCACTACCGGCCGAGATATAGCCGAAGAAGTGCTCCCGTCGGTGGATTTTCATATATGGGGGTTGTATGGAAACTTTGAAGGCCAATAACTCAGTTCCAAGATTTTTTGGGGGGTAGCCACCGGCTGAATTTTCCACTTGGGACCGAAACTGAACTTCCCTAAAAATTTTAAGGAAATCGCCCGGCGGTTCTCGAGAAAAAAAAGTAGATAGACACAAAGAGACATAGATACATCGTTGACACACAACACAGGAATGAAATTTTGATTATTTTCAAACATATTTTTACCATTTTTATATGGAAATTGGTCCTCTTTGATTGGCGATATCTTCGCTCGTTTTCAACCGATTTTGATGATCCAAAGTGCGTTGGAATCAGGATAGGAAGTAGTTTTTTTTAATAATTTGGAGTGGGAGGGTGACAGGGGGAAAAAACTCCAAAGTTCGTCTATACATCGTGTCTTGTCCCAAAGGTTTTTGTATAGAGTTTTTTGGGTTTGTGGACGTTTTTTTTGGGGTTTGGGGACTGCGTAACGCTCTCCGCTACCGCTCCGAGCATGATATATAAAGCTTTAATGCTGTCAATAGGAAAAGAAGAGGAAAGATACCATGCCACTCTTCTGCTTTTCGGTAATCCCTTCCATGTTAATATAATATGATAACACGTTGTATAATATGCTCATACGCCGCATAATATACTTACACGTAGTATAATTATACTTTCGTGTGCCAGCAAAAAATATAACTTTGTGAGTTTGCTATTTTTTTCCTTTTTTTTCTTCGTCTGTTAGTGCCTTTGGGCTACGGGAAGGGCGTAAAAAGAGACGGTTGCATGTTAACGTTAGCACCGAAAGCGAAAATCCACCGAGGTTTCATTTTATTCCTCTGGCTTTTTTTTAAGCATTCCGATTCGAATAGCGCGATTGATAATTGGTTTTGAGAATCGGTAAACGTACAACTTTTTATTTCAATTAATTAAAATAGAAAATAAATAATTCCACCGACCAGAAAAAATTGTTTGTTAACAAAAAACTCTTTTTTCAGATTCGGCAAAAACTTTCCATGGCGTGGTAGACAAACACTGTGCAATCGAGATACAACGAAAATAGAAAGTATAGCACTGCAAAAGATCAATTCAGCTGTGACAATAGCCGATTTCAACAAAATATTTCAACAGAATTACAATCTTTTGCCCCATACAAATCAATCCGACAGCACTTGCATATCAAGCGAAAAAAGTTCGTATAACAATCCATTAACGTGTCACATCAAAAAAGGTGAAGTATTATCAGACGGGAAACCAGTGACATCAACCGCCCGCATAACAAACCCCAACCATCGCAAAGGTAGAGCTCGATACAACATTGCCACCAGAGTGGGTGGTAATGAAAATTTGGATGACGAAACAGAAAACCTAGAATGGTATAGCGAATTGGCTTCTCGTTGCTACAATGAAGGGTTTCTATGGCATATGAATTACCTGAATGATTGTTCGCGTCGCAGTGCTCTGTTGAAAAGACGTCGTTTAACTGGTGCAGTTTCAAAGCCACGTTGTATAACACATCGTAACAGTCGAACTGTTCAACATCAATCACAATTAGCTGCTGACGAAGCGAATCAAAAAATTTCGAACGAGGATCGTTTCCGGGAAGATTTTTCCGATTGTAAAATTCGCATAAATATCAATTCGTCGTTAAATTTTAATTTAAAAAACCACAACAACAACAACAGCAGCAGAAACAGCAACAGAAAACGTTCCAATTATTCGTATGTGGCGCATCTAAATAAGAAAATAAATATTATGAACAGTGGTGGATATAGCATTGACGCAATTAACGTACAGAATGATATGAAAGCTGATAGATTGAATGAAGTGCTCGATAATTTCGGTTCGTTGAATATATCGTGTGGCAGCATTTTACCACAAATAGTGTTGACAGATTTTTCATCAGTTGACTCGATGCAAAGAACAAATACATTACTATTGACACCATCAGCCGAACAACAATTTAACATATCCGGAACTAAGTCGCAATCGCAATCACACACCGAATGTTTATCAATTCCAGCTGAATATTATCGCAACGAAACAAGACCGTGCTAAGTTCCACGTAATAGCTTTTCTTACAAACAAATTTTTTTTCTCTAAATTTTCAATTCGTTTTTTCTTCTGTTTCTTTTTTTTCGTCGTAACATTGTGGCGCATATTAAAAGTGTTTTGGACGTATTTATATCAATCAATTAAACTGTTTGTTGATCGAACTGTAACATTTTATAAATTTGTTTACTCAAAATTATTTTAACGGAGTGGTTGGGTAATTGAAATACGAAATAAAAAAAATCGAGTTCAGTTGGAAGACTTTAACTAATTGAGTGTAAAAGAAACCGATTGCTTTTGATGAACTTATTGTGTGAATAATGGTTTTAAGTATGGAATTGGAACGTGCAGGTGCCGTTGAAATCGTTGATAATAAAAACAACCCACAAACATTAAGTGCAGTCAGTCAACGCTCTGTTGATATAAAAATTATACCGACTATTGTGAAGGATACCAAAAAAGATTTGAAATTGAAATTGGGTCAACGATTGGAAAAGGGCAGTGTCGAAGAAGATGAAAAAACTTGCCGAAAGGACATAAAGTCACCGAAATCGCCAAGAACACCAATGTCGCCCAAGTCGCCTTTATCTAATTCAAGTAAGTTAGAATACAAACTTTGTACACGCACTGACAAATTCCTCTCATTGCACCATCAATTTGCTCAGATGTTTAAAAAAAAAAATGACATCATTATCGGCGCTGGTATTTATTTTGTTAGTCATTCAATTTCATATCACTTTGACTATAATTTCTCTCTTAATTCATAAAAAGGGACCCGTGCATAAGAAAGTGTGTTCGCGATTTGAATTTCGCGTCAATTTCTCGGTATCAAAATCCGATTTCCCAGTATTCGAATCCAATTTCCCGGTTACCATACGGATTTGCAAGTAAAAAATTACCATTTTCCGGTTAAAAATGAAAATTTATATTTTGCTTAGAGAGCATTCAGAAATGACGTCTGCGTTAGCGAGAGGGGGTCTGAGAAAACAGACACTTCATACAAAAAATCTTAATTTGTATGGAACGTTGCATACAAGGAGAAGGGTGAGTCAAGAAACCCGGAAAAATGCAGACGTTATATATGAACGCTCCCTTATTGCGTTTTCTCGGAAAAGGAAACTACGCAATAAAACGAATTTGTAATTTTGGAAGAAAGAAGTTTTAGACGTCCTTATTGACAACTTTCATGAACACATTTTAGTGCGACAACAAATTAAAAAATTCAAGAAAGCAGATACGTTTGCAGATAAAAAGTTAACATTTGGACATAAAAAATTCAAAAACGGAAACAAAAATATGAAATCTTACAGATAAAAAATTGACTTTCGGAGGTGAGAAAAACAATTTCAGAGATAAAACATAACCAAAGACCCGTGCGTATCAGAATATATGTGACAAACAGAATAGATGTGGCAAAGTTACTCGAACGTACCTAAATATACAAATAAGCAAACAATCCAACGTTTTCTGTTCTTTTATAACTCCTAAGAATTTCAAAGATCCATAGAAATTACCCAAGGTTATGTCAAAGGCCCTAACGAAGTACGTCTCAGACCATTCAAATCTAGAAAAGCTTATATCCAAGGACTAAGTCGTTTTTCCCTAAGACCCAGAAAAACGTGTTATCTTAAATTTTATTTTCTACAACTTTGTCCTTGGAAGCAGCTTTCTACCTCTCATAGTTCTGGAGATCTGGGTCATCCTGCCCAATTATGGAAGAGGCCATATACCAGTATTGGGCCATATTTTCCCAAAACCCTGAAACACGTGTTCGCTTAAATTTAATTCTCTACAACTGGAATTCTCTACATTGGAACCAACTTTCTAACTCTCATAGTTCTGGAGATCTGGGTCATCCTGCCCAATTATGGAAGTGGCCATATACCAGGATTGGACCAATTTCCCCAAAACCCTGAGACACGTGTTCGCTAAAATTTGATTCTCTACAACATTGCCTTTGAAAGTAAGTCTCTGTATTGCGTATTTAAGCAAATACTGAAAAAAAACTATCTCTTATCATTTTGGGCAGAGAAATTTATTTTCTCCCATTCCATGGCTCCCAGTGTCTAGACCCCTGACCCGATTCCAACAAAAAAAAATCCCCAGTTTTTTGGCATCAAATGCTTTCATTTGACACCAAATTGAGCAATTTTCGTGCTTTACTTGCTGAGATATTTGCGAAAAAGTTTCACCGACCCTCGAAAAACTATGTTTTTGGTCACTTCCTCGACCATGTCTCCGGAACCACTTCATCGATTTCGCTCATCTTCGAACTTGAATCATGGGAGGCATGTACCTTTCAGGGAAAAAAAAGTTTAGTCTGATCGGTTGAGCCGTTTGGAAAAAAAAAGTGGAGACGGACAGACGGACGGACATTTTTTTATTGTTGATTCGTCATATTTAGACTATAATAGATGCATCCCCCCCACTCCCACCTCGATCTACCCCATGTTACAATAAAATTGTTTGTAGTAAACGCATAGGACCTCTTGTACTTCGTACGGGTCGAAAAACTCAATTTTGGAGTTATAAAAATTTAAAATGCAGCTGAAAAAAACCAAAACTGAAATAAAAATTTCGAAAATGCAAATAAAAAAATCGAAAACGGAAATATAAAATTCAGAAATGGAGTCATCGAATTATTCAAAATGGAAATAATATAAAATCAAAATGGAGATAAATAAATCGGGAACGGAGATGGTGTTTTGCCGTTTTTAGCATAAATATTTACGTTTTAGAATGACTGGAAAATTAATTTTTTACATGCTGTTGGAGATGGTCTGAAACGTGGAGTAAACATGATCCAGGGTGGGATATTGCTCCCAAATAAGTCAGTTAGAGATTTGGTCGACGAAGAAAAATCTTAGAGTTTTGGATTGCCCACATATTTGTAGAACATTTTTGGAGGTCAGTTACTTTTTTGGCATGAAAGTGAGCCTATTGTGTGGTTTAGGGCAACAAAATTGCTAAACAATGTTGAGTGAAAAGATTCCACACTCCCGAGCTATAGGACATTTATGGGTATTTAGTCACCAACGGGAGCAATAAGAGTTCCGCCGCGAATTCGGACGGAAGTTCAGACATGTATCCAGACTTCGATTTGGACAGGGATTCGGAGAAGATGTTGGATTTCGGTGTGGCGGGTACAACACTAGGGAATTTTCCTTTGTACTAAGTGTTACGAAAGCCTAGGTGGATAACAGAAGTAGCAAATTTTATCTTTCACCAAAACTCAGTTAAACCTAGGTCGATAACAAAACTAGGGAATTTTGCCTTTTACGAAATGTCATTTGTCATGACAAAATTAGGGAATTTTATCTTTTTCGAAACATCGAGATAAAGTGGTTCGGACGGGAATTTGAAACGGTATTCGGAGCTCGATTATAATTGGGATTTTAACCGCGACTTGAAACGGTAGTTCGGGAAGGGGGTTTGGGCGTCGATTTGAACGGTGATTTGGACAGGAGTTCGGACGATGATTTGGACGTGTATTCTGACTGGGAGGTGGTCTGGATGGGTATTTTAGAGGTGGTTAGGATGCTGATTAGGGATGCGGACTTAGCCCCGAAGGCTAATAATTAGCGGGAGTCTAGAGGGCGGCAATTCCGTGGTATAAAAAATAATTCTGTTAATTACATCACAGCTTTATGCACGTTCTCGCTTATCGCTTACTATTGCTCTCAGACCCACCCCTCCAAAGCATGCGTAGCCCGTCGGAGCTAACGTGATATACTGATAAGTCTTCCGAGTAACCCACTCATACTACTTAAGTGCCGACCCCTCTTGAAACACACCCCCTTCAAATAAATTTTTATTTTTAAATAATTCACAAGAGGATAAAAAATTCGAAAGGGGAAATAAAAATCATGAAAAAATACAGATAAAAAATTCAATTATTGGAGGTGAAAAAAACAATTTCAGAGATAAAAAACTCAATTTTTGAGTAATAAAAATTTAAAATGCAGCTGTAAAAAACCAAAACTGAAATAAAAATTTCGAAAATGCAAATAAAAAAATTGAAAACTGAAATATAAAATTCAGAAACGGAGTTATCGAATTACTTAAAATGGAAATAATATAAAATCAAAATGGAGATAAATAAATCGAAAACGGAGAAGGTATTTTGCCGATTTTAACATAAATACTTCCGTTTTTAAAATTTTTATTTGCATTATTGAAAATTTTATTTCAGGTTTTGAATTGTTTAATGCCAAAACAATTTTGTTTGGTCTGCCTATTTTCTTGATTTTTGCAGAAAATTTTCGTAATTTTTTTCTCGAAAATATGATTTGCTATTCACGTCAATTAAAGCGAGGAACTCATGAAAATTCAGACTTAAATTTCTTTTAAGAACCTTTTTACCGATTGATTAGTTGGTATACCAGTGGTTTATTCTTTTTACATAACGAAAGAGCAACAATGGACTTCTTGGAATTCCATGGACTAAACTTCGATTTCTCAATATACTGCAAATTTCCGATTTTACCTCAATTTTCAGGTCCGGTCAGACTTTTTTTTCTGGTGAGACCTTTCTTCTTGATTAGATTTCGATTAATTTAGTAAACTATCGACTTTCTTTCCTCATGGTGAACTCAAAGACTAACGTTCATTAGACCCATTTACTGTCTACTGCGTTTGTCCGTTTTGATGGAGACCCCCGCCGTCCAGTAATCTCGGGCCTACAATAGGTTAAAATGGGAAGGGTGAACTCTAGCGCCTAAGTCGCTGATGGGCCTGTTGTGCCTTCCAATGGTGGATTGCCTAGATCTTATTTGTACGATTTAGGTAATCCAGAATGTATAGCTGGGCGGAAAGCTCCAGATAATATTGTGAGGCAAGATGTAGGCCCCAAGGTTTTTTGGCTCTGGCTGTTATACATGCTGGGCATTTCCATAGAAAGTGTTCAGCTGTTTCTGGATCGCCACATTGTCTACAATATGGAGTGATTGCCAGGCAGGTGTGCAGACAGTGCCCGCTGAGAATTCCAGTCATGCATCTAAGGTTACTTTGATGAGCGAGATGAAATATTTTAAGTTGTTGCTACTAATGCTGATGCAATTCCTAGCTTGAGCGGCATGTTCTAATGTTTTCAAGTATTTCCTGAAGGAGGAGGGTTTCCATTTATTTATGTGGTTCTTGAAGAATGAAGAAGGCGTTTTTATGCCAGGCTCTGGACCTACGATCGGACGCGTAGCTCCTGCTCTCGCTAGTCCATCCGCAATTTCATTACCTTCTATATTGCTGTGACCAGGGGCCCAAGTGAGTGTGACTTGGTTATCGTTGGCCAGTTGCTGGATGCTCTTCCTACACCTTAGCACGATTGACGAGTAAATCTTGTAAGCACCAATTTTGAGTGCACTTTGGCTTCTTTTAATCCCTATCCTTGAACCTTCCTTATCGCTCTGTGAGATTCCGGCAATTTCAGATTGTAAGATATTGGCCTGAGACCCGAGTGATATTGACTTGTTGATTTGCAGTCGAGGACAATGGATTCCTGATCCCGCAATAATAACATTGACTATTGTTGATCCACGCCATTATTTTCGGGCTCAAGCCCCAATTCTTGCCAAATGAACTGCGACATATCCATAGAGTAGCAATTGCTTTCTGTATGCGTATTTGAACGTGATTGTTCCAATTCAATTTGGGATCTAGTACAAGTCTCAACATTTTTACTGATTTGGAAAGCTCGATTTTCTTGCCAAAACTTGTGGGCTCTTTAAAACTCGTGTATGTTTTATTACCGGTGAACAACATTAATTTCGTCTTGTCGGTGTTGACCTCTTGTTCGTGTTGGTTGCACCAGTTATCCGTTAGCTTAAACGCCGTTTGCATAAGCTCGCTTCATTCATTCATTCATTTGTTACAAGTGTAGCCGTATACCAATAAGCCACATGTCCTTCGTACGGGTCACGACTGATGAATAATTTAGGAATTTTTTCAAGATAAAATTACACGTTTTTATTTTGTTACACAATTACAAGATTTTACTTTATTGTGGATCTTGTCAATTCCACAACTTTGACAGTAGAACCATAGACTTTTTTTGACTAGACGGGAATGTTAGCATGGCGCCAAATTTGAAATGAGAAATGCAGAAGCATAAGAATTTGTCGTATTTTATGTTCTTCTAAAGTTCCTTAAACTTCATCAATTTTAGTTTTTTAACCACATTTCTGAAAATTCTCAAATTTGTCAATATTTTGAAATTTATTAAATTTACAAAATAAAATTTTAAATGTGAAATGCAGAAGCATAACTATTTTGTCGTAGTTTGTGTTCTTCTAAAAGTTTTCAAATTCATTGAGATCGGAATTTTGAAAAATAATGAAAATTATCAAATTTGGAAGAATTTTCACACAATAAAGAATTTCTATGAGTTTCAGATTTAACATTTTCTCAGAAATTTTGAGTTTTGTAACTTCTCTACACTTTTTAAACATTTAAGAAATTTATGAAAATTCTTGAAATTTTAAAATTACTAAAATTTCAAATTTGAAAATATTTCATGATTTGCTATTAGTCATTTTGAAATTTCAAGAATTTTCATCAATTTCTAAAATGTTTAAAAAGTGTTGAAGTTACAAAAGTCCAAATTTCTTTGAAAATGTCAAATCTGAAATTCAAAGAAATTCCCCATTCCATGCATGATTGTGAGAGAACGACGACTGCAGGCTAAACGAAGCTTTTTCTAAATTTTCGTTAAATGAACGAATTGCAGATTAAACGTCTGTAATACTTTCTGCCATACAACATATATCTCAAAAATCAAAGTTTCAGTGTGCAGACATCGTTCTCTCATAACCTTACATGGAATGGCCCATAAAAATTCATCAAAATTTGATAATTTTCTTTATTTTTCAAAATTCCGATCTCCATGAATTTGAAAACTTTTCAGAAATTTGAAATTTTTTGTAAATTTAATAAATTTCACAAAAATTGAGACATTTGAGAACTTTCAAAAATTTGGCTGAAAAACTAAAATTGTTAAAGTTTAAGGAATGTTAGAAGAACATAAACTACGACAAATTGTTATGCTTCTGTATTTCGTATTTCAAATTCGGCGCCATGCTAACATTCCCGTCTAGTCAAAAAAAGTCTATGGTTCTACTGTCAAAGTTGTGGAATTGACAATAAACTAAAATCTTGTAATTGTGTAACAAAATAAAAACGTTTAACCGTAACATTGCTGCTACGTTAACACACCAAATTTCTCGATAACACACAATGAACGTGAATCAATTAAAAAAAAGTTTGTTGATAGCTGGACAGAAGAAAAAGTGTCGGATAGAATGTCAAGATAATTATTACGTTTTTCAGGCTCGGGGATCTATTTTTCTAGAATCGTATAATCTTGTTCCTGCGTCTGTCACAATTCCACACAACCCCTTTCCTAGCATTCGTAACAGTTAATCTCTTGAAATTTTCCAAACTGTTCAATTGAATCAGTGAACATTTTACTCAAAATATTGAGGGATCACCAAACCGTCAGATCTGAAATCTTGACCATTTTTGACAAAACTAAGGTCAATGTGCGTCGCACGGGGTTGAAAAACGTTAAACCTTGAAACTTAGGAATCCACACAAGAAACAGTTCTAAACGACAAGTGTAGAAAGCTTTTCTTCGGAAATGTGTTGCTACTAACGTGTCACATGTTGTATACTAAAGATGGGGCACACATTTGTTTCAACAAGTATGACGTAATGAGAGTAACGAGTAATTAATAACGAAACGACGCTACTTGTAATTTTATTATTATGATGAAACAAATGTTAATGGGCAATGTTAATGTATATAATGAAAAGAAATCTAGGGCGAAAGTATTAATCCATACGGGACGCCGCCGGCAAACAGTCGCTAAACTGTCAATAGGTCCATGCAATTCGACCATGCAGGATAATACTCACTTTAATTAAAAAACTTTTGGAGATTTCTAAATATTAAATTCCTTTTTAATGTTTTGATATAAAAAACTATTTTTTCAGTTGGTAAAGTCCATCTTCATGTATTATTCAAGACTAATAAAAGTGAGTTACTGCTTCATTAGAAGTAAGTGTATCTACATATCAAATTAAACTTTCCTAACCTTTCGCATTTCAACATTGATCAAACAAACAAGCATTTAGAGCAGCATTAGACGATAGTAAAATTTAATAGTTGGAGAGCTAAGTAGGGTAATTGACTAAGATAAATTAGACAGACTCGTACAAATATAGCGGAACACAGTAGATTGAAAATTCTTTCTTTTTTTTTGCTACGACAATAAAAATGTGTCACTTTTGTTTATTTTTTATTCAATTCAGTTACAATTTTTTCGAAACTAGTATGAAATCTTCAAATCGTTCGTTTAATCGTTTAATCAACTGTGGAATACACGTTCCATACAAATGAAATGTGAATAAAGTGTGGAAATCATTAAAACGAACGATTTGTAGGTTTCAAACCAGTTTAATTTTGGACTGACTGTAGTGAGACTTTTCTTACCCTCGCCTCGCTTCAGCTTGGAATGCTAACTTACCCTGATTTGAGAAAATATTTTTCTTAGTAACAAGCAAACCTTGACATGGTTTTGTTTTCCCAAGAGAAAAAAAGACGTAATTATTTACTGTCTACGTGAGGGATGAATTCGCCTTCGGCTCGAAATCCAAACTTCCCACACGTCTCACAGTGGGTAAAACGGCTATCTTAGTGTTCATAAATCTAGTACTGTGGATACATTTTTAACATAAGTTCTGAAATTTCGCTGTAATTATTCTATAGTAATGACAGATTGCAAGATTCAAGAATCGCACTCCAGTTTTGACGAATTTGACGAAGTGATTTAGTACAATTTTATGCCAATTTCATGGCGACATGAATTATCCCCCAGGGAATTATCCCCCAGACTGAAAAAATGGGAATTATCGCCCAGACAAATGGGAATTTTCACCTAGGGAATTATCGCCCAGGGAATTATCCCCCAGACAAATGGGAAGCGGGTAATTTGTACAAAGAAAATACCTCTTGGATTGTATCTAAAACACAAGATTTGTATAAGGAAAATGCCCTCCTGCCCGATAATTCCCTGGGTGATAATTCCCATTTGTCTGGGCGATAATTCCTGGGCGATAATTCCCTGGGTGATAATTCCTATTTGTCTGGGGGATAATTCCTGGGCGATAATTCCCATTTTTTTCAGTCTGGGAGATAATTCCCTGGGGGATAATACCCGTCACCTAATTTCACAGATAATTTTTGGCGTCCAATATATAGAGAAATTCGTCTCGAGTAGGATTCTTGAATTTTCAAAGTGTCAATTTTTTGTCATACTTTTCCTGTAATCTGTCATTACTATGGAGTCTCTGTGCCAAATAAGATCCCTCAATGATGACTTTTAAAGCCATCATTGTGATGGGGATCAAAAATGTATGGAATTTGACCATGTGTCATAGAACGCAGCGCCACTTTTTTACACATCAAAATAAATTCAAAGGGTAATTACAGCGAAATTTCGGAACTTACGTGAAAAATATTTCAACAGTACTAGATTTATGGACACGAAGATAGCCATTTTCCACACTGTGGTCTCAATAACAAACAAATTTCCGAGGAAGACAGCGCAAAATTTTTCATGCTTGCGCCCGTAAAATTCAAAGCCAGCCGGTAATGACTTATGTTCCATCCGCAAGTATGAAAAATACTTTTACATGTTTCATATCAAAGTAGAAATGTCAATTAACTTTCGGCTCTGATATGAAGCACGTAATCATGGGCGCGCGGTAGCAATGCGCCCGTGACGCAAGTCCCCACGAGCAAAAAATTCGGAAATTTTTTTTTCGTAGACTTCGGAACCATATATACAGCTAAGTTTTGACTTCCCCCTCCTTGCGACGTACCCCCCGGAAAATATTTTTCCTGGATTCTACGGAAAATTCTAAGGCGAAATGTCTTTTCACTCATTAAAATCGGTCCAATGGATCTGGAGATATGACCTTTAGAAAATCGTCATTTTCTATACAAAATGTGCACTTTCATAGAAACGAAAGTTAATGGAAACATCCTACGTTAGTTAGTTAGTTAGTTAGTTAGTTACTTAGTTACTTAGTTAGTTCCAGAGCCATTTGTATGAAAACCCACTTTTTTGGAGTTTTCTCGAAAACGGCTCGATATCTTTTCTTGAAATTTTGCAGGGACCTTCGGCTGGGCATTCTACGCCATATGAGATTTTAAAAAAGGGGGGGTACCGGCCTCGTTTGGGCGCCAGGGCTCTTAGAAGGCGCCATATAAAGCCCATATGTATGTGTTTGTGTGTGTGTGTGTACGGAAGCATATTTCGTATAAGACATGGTTGGGTGTTTGAGATACAGGTTTGGTGTCAAAGGGAAAGATGTTGGGTTGGGTGTGTAGTGTATAGGGGTGACCGCCAAAATGGCGGAAAATGGACCGAGGGCTCAAAAAAAAAACTTTTGATATGTTGTAGAGGAAGTTGAGGTGATCATTTTCGCCCATGAAAGTAGTAGCCGCCGCTGCTCGGTTTGGCGGCGGCGGCGGCTCAAAAAAAAACTTTTGATATATTGTAGAGGAAGTTGAGGTGATCATTTTCGCCCATGGAAGTAGTAGCCG
>CM055405.1:40515455-40569777 GCA_029228625.1 Pseudolycoriella hygida | reverse complement strand
TTGATCAGATAGTTAGGATATTTACCACGGAACTCATGCAAATAGTTTTTGTTATACGAAAGAGACAGAAAACTCAATTCGTTATAACACTTTTTTGAACAACGTGAATAGCTCAGGAAGCTGCTGAAATTCGGTAAAAAAAACACTGTCAACTGCGTTAGGCCTTCGATTTATCTATTTTGTTGGGCTCATGTGATAACCTATGATTCTAATTAAATATTATGCGCATTCAATCACTCTACATAATTTGGTGAAACAAGAAAAAGAGGGAAAATTTAATTTACAACATTGAAAATAAAAATCTGGATTTAACAGGGTAAAAGCTAGTTTTCAAACAATGTCTCAAACACATTCCCGACATAAATGATCCAGTTTTTAGGGGCGAACCGGGAAAACGTTTTATTCTCAACCACAACCAGTTTTTATACGAAACGCAACGCAACTGCGAAATAGTACATTACATCACAAGGAGCTAAAATGGTGCATTTAGACCCAGGTGGTGAAAAGGTCGAATCCAAGGGCGGAGCGCAGCGGAGCCCGAGGAAAGACCTTTTTAACACCGTGGTCTAAATCAGCACCGTCTTAGCTCCGAGTGATGTATACTATTTTTCGCGCAGACGAACAAAACGCCATATTCCGAACAAAAAAACTCGATAAATTTTGCATGAAATTTCATATAATGATCATAGCAAGTGTACAATTAAATTTTTCTCATTAATCATTTGATTTTTTGTTCACGTAAATGTAAACAAAAATGGATAGTAAATAGAGTGGTCAGCAGTGAGAAGTGGGACGAGAAGTATTTTCATTCACAGCTCCTAGGACATAAAATACTTTTTGTCCCACGTCAGCAGTGAGAAGTGGGACGAAAAGTATTTTCATTCCCAGCTCCTAGGACATAAAATACTTTTCGTCCCACCTAAAATGCTTCTTCAAATGTAAGTCTAAATAGCTCCTTTTCATTTAGAAAATCGGTGAGAAAATGTGGCGTTTTTTGTCCGTCTGCGCGAAAAAGTATTTATATGAAACACCGTCAAATGTCATGCAATTTCGATCCCAATCACCCAATATGAACTTTTTTTTTCTAGAATGTCACTGGACGTATGCTAAAGCGTTCGTTGGTTAGAAATAGACCAACCAGATCTGTTGTAACCAACGCTTTATCAAAGAAGAACAAAAGTCGCATGTCTGGCATCTTGACACAATGTGTTTGAAAAACGTTCTTAACAAAAGTTGCCCTATATGCAACCAACTATATCATGTTACCTAGGGGAGAGAGAAACATTTATTTTCATAAAGGTGCTGCCTTCATGTTGTAAGTTGCTCTAATACACAGCATATTTATCCTAGAAGAAATCGTCAGTACAAACAAGAAAAGAAGTTTAAAATATTTTACTTATAGCATGCCTGACAAAAACGATGTTTTTCCAGCGAAGCTTTGTTTAAAAAATTGTTAATTTCAAAAAAGTACCTCAAAAGCTAAATAAAGTCATTGTTTTTTCATCTAGTAGTTGAGCTCCTTTTTTGAGATTGCTTAGTTTTCTCAACAAACTCCTCGTTAGAAGATAGGTCTGCACTTTCAGCAGGGACACTTAGTATCGAAAATTTGAAGACGCAAAAATTCAAAAAGTAGCGAGTACATTACGTTGTATAAGTTTATAATTCGACACCTGGCTGCGTACTTTGGTCCCTTACCTGGGAATATAGAAAGCAGCCTGGTGCTAAGCATCTGTCTTCACCAAAGTGTACGCATTAGTGATATCTATACGTCATGTTCGTTTCAACTCAGCACTAGGCTGCGTCCTCAAGTTAAGACTTTTTGAATGCAGAGGGCGGCAGCAGCCTGGTGCCGAATTAAAACTCATTCGACGTAAACAACTTACTATTGCCCCTAAATTGGGGAAAACAGATTTTCGGCACCAGGCTGCCTTTTTTGTTACCAGCTTTAGGGCCCAAGTATGCAGCCTGGTGCCGACTTCGATCGTGTTACTAACATAACCTCGCTTCTTCTTAAAGATAGGCGTTGTTAGACCAAGGCAGCCTGGTGCTGAAATTCTAACAACGCTTAAGGAGAAAGGTTATTGGATAGTAACACGATCGAAGTCGGCACCAGGCTGCGTACTTGGGACCCTAAAGCTGGGAATAAAGAATGCAACCTTGTGCTGAAAAGCAGTTTTCGCCAAATTGAAGGCAAAAGTGAGTTGTATACGTCGAATAAGTTTCAATTCAGCACCAGGCTGGTGCGTCCCTCTGATTTAGAAAGTCTTAACTCGAGGACGCAGCCTAGTGCGGAGTTGAAATTTATATGACGCACAGTAGGCTAATCCGTTATATTCATGTTCAAAAATCTATATCTCGTGATATATTCATAATTTAAATGTAAGAATTCTTAAAACGTGATTTAAGAATGTTCAAAAATGTCGGAAAAATATTTGTGCATGTAGGCCGCAGATTAATAGTCGTAAAGTTGTTAGACAAAGTGACAGGTTTGATTTCTCCCCATACATAACCTCAAAAAAATATATTTTCCATATTTTCGTCAGAAACTTGTCGAAATCAGTTGCAAACGTTAAAGTAATTCATAATAAGTCGAAACGACCCTAGTCCGACGAAAAAAATATGAATTTCTTGGTTGATTCTTTGATTTTGATACTGACTGTCTTTGGGTCTCAGAGCGCTGAACAACAATTCGCTTCAAAACCACTGGGAAATTCATCCCTTTTTCGTCGGACTAGGCTCGTTTCGACTTATTATGAATTACTTTAACGTTTACAACTAATTTCGACAAGATTCTGACGAAAATATGGAAAATATATTTTTTTGAGGTTATGTATGGGGAGAAATCAAACCTGTCACTTTGTCTAACAACTATACGACTATTAATCTGCGGCCTTCATGCACAAATATTTTTCCCGACATTTTTGAACATTCTCAAATCACGTTTTAAGAATTCCTACATTTAAATTGTGAATATTTCACGAGATATAGATTTTTGAACATGAATATAACGGATTCGCCTACTGTGCGGTAGTTGAACTATCGTTGCGGTAGTTGAACTATAGTGGTGGAAGTTAGCTAAACTATAGTTAGTTATAGTATAGAACACAATAGTGGCGATGGTTGAATTATAGTGTATATAGTTGGGTTTTTGTGGCTCAATAGTTGAACTATTGAACTTTCGTCGCGATAGTGTGAGGTTTGAGGGCCAAGCGAAGCTAGGGCCGTAATCGTACAAGTAATTGTTCGAGAATAGAATTTAGTTAGTCAATTGAAAAACTTTTACCAGTGCTAGTGTAAAGTTTGCGATAAGAGCGAAGCGATAGCCGTAGTCTCACCAGTTAAATTATTTGTTCACTAATAGAATTTAATAGCTCAATCACAAAAGTTTTACAAGTGTGAAGTTTGTGTGCCAAGTGAAGCGAGGACCTTCAAAAATATTATTTGCGAAAAGAATTTAGTTGGTCAATTGAAAAACTTGTGAAGTCTGCGGGAATTTCTAGCTATCAATATTATCGATATTTCGCTTAATTGGAAAACCCTTTCAAAGTAACGTTGTAAAATTAATTTTTGACCGACCTGGGGACACTTTAATGAACACTTCAACTATGTAGTAGTCGTGTAACGCGAGTTAGGCCCACTCTATGGACCCTACACCCAGACCAATTTGAACTCAATTTTTCGATTACCTTTAAGGGAAAAAAGAAATTGAAAATCGGATTATCGAGACCTCAAAAATTAAGCTGACGTTTAGTTGTAGTCTGACAAGTATCTTGTCATTACAACAAAGTAGTAAGTGAAGGGACCCGACCCACCAAAAGATGGGACCTAGTGGATAATAACACACGAATGGCACCAGGAGAGACTCATTTTTAGGATTTTAATTGAGTCCAAGCGGCCAATATTGAAATTTGAAATGTTTTCTTCCATTCATTGTTGTGCCTTGAATAAAAAAAGATTTAGGAAGTGGGATATATACACTAGTTATGTACAACAAACCTAGGGCAGGGCTCAGTAGCCCTAAAATGCACATCTCGACTCCACTTAGTCGTTAGTTTTTCAGGCAAAAATATTTTGAAGATCGGTGAAGATTCAATCCCAGAGTTATGGTGTTGACAGATGGACAGTAGGATAAATTTTTTTTTGCAGATTTCTCTTATCATGCTCGGAGCGGTAGCGGAGAGCGTGACGCAGTCCCCACACCCAAAAAAAAAACGTCCACAAACCCAAAAACCTCCATACAAAAACCTTTGGGACAAGACACCATGTATAGGCGAAGTTTTGAGTTTTTTCCCCTCGCCCCCCCTCCCCTCCAAATTATTTAAAAAAAAAACTACGTCGCAGCAGCTTTCCAACAAGCCCTCACTCATCAAAATCGGTTGAAAATTGGCTGAGATATCGAGGTTTGAAAATGGTACTTTCCCATACATCTTACCAGAATTCCATTGTCTCATTATTACGTAAACTTTTTTCTGATCTGTCGGTTTCTATATATCTATCTATCTATGTTCTATAAATAATTTTCGATCTCGAGAACTAGACAGCCGATTTTGATGAAATTTTCAGGGAACGTCAGAATCAGTCCAAAATGAAAAATTTCATATGCCGCTTTTCCGGGAAAACTCTGGAAGAGCCGTGGCATGTGGAAAAGCGGTGAATTTTGAGGGTTTTTCAGGTAATGCTCGGAGTTTTCGAATTTTAGCTCCGGAGTGACAATACCTAGAGAGTTGGTGTCTTCTAGAAAGTTTTAGAGTATGGTCGGGAGAATTTTTTGGGATATTAATAAAATGTATGTGAGCTATCAGAGCGACGCCATCTTGAATTTTCCCAAGCGAAAAATTGTGAATTTTTTGGTTTTTGAATTTTAGCTCCAGAATGACAATACTTAGAGAGTAGCTTTCTTCGGGAAAGTTATAGAGATTGGTGAGGAGAATTTTTTGGGATACTAAGAAAATGGCTGCCAGCTGTCAAAGGGGCGCCATCTTGGATTTTCGTAAGAGAAAAATTGTGTTTTTATGGGTTTCGAATTTTAGCTCCGGAGTTACAATACCTAGAGAGTTGGTTTGTTCCGAGCGATTATAGAGTTTGATCAGGAGAATGTTTTGGGATTTTCAGAAATCTGCCAAAGTGACGCCATCTTGGATTTTTGTAAGGTATAAATTATGCTTCTTTGGGTTTTCGATTTTTAGCTCCGGAATGATAACACTTAGAGAGTTGGTTTCTTCTAGAAAGTTATAGAGTTTCATCAGGATAATTTTTTGGTTTCATTAGAAGATGGCTGCCAGCTGTCATAGCGGCGCCATCTTGGATTTTCGTTTATGCTTTTTCGGTTTTCGAATTTTATCTCCGGAATGACGCTACTTAGAGAGATAGTTTCTTCGGGAAAGTTATAGAGTTTCATCAGGAGAATTTTTTGGGATCATAAGAAAATGACTGCCATCTGTTATAGCGGCGCCATCTTGGATTTTTGTCTATGCTTTTTCGGTTTTCAAATTTTAGCTCCGGAATGACGCTACTTAGAGAGATAGTTTCTTCGGGAAAGTTATAGAGTTTCATCAGTAGAATTTTTTGGGATCATAAGAAAATGGCTGCCAGCTGTCAAAGTGACGCCATCTTGAATTTTTTGCTATCTTCTGAATTAGAATAGACTGTCTGGGTTT
This sequence comes from Pseudolycoriella hygida, assembly GCA_029228625.1. Classification (NCBI taxonomy): domain Eukaryota; kingdom Metazoa; phylum Arthropoda; class Insecta; order Diptera; family Sciaridae; genus Pseudolycoriella; species Pseudolycoriella hygida. The sequence goes on along the minus strand of CM055405.1, from coordinate 40,564,120 downwards.
CTTCGGGAAAGTTATAGAGATTGGTGAGGAGAATTTTTTCGTTATCCTAAGAAAATGGCTGCCAACTGTCAAAGTGACGCCATCTTGGAATTTTTGCCATCTTCTGAATTAGAATAGCTAGAGAGTTGGTTCCTTCGGGAAAGTTCGATAGATGACTTGGGCATCATTTTGATGAATAGAAAGCGGGGTCGCCGATGCGCGGAAGTTGGTCAAAATCGAGGCGAAAGTTTTCGCCAAAAAATTTTTTTCGTCGGAATCGATAGATACTGACTTGGGCATCGTTTTGATGAATAGAAAGTGGGGTCGCCGAGGCGCGGAAGTTGGTCAAAATTGAGGCGAAAGTTTTCGCCAAAAAATTGTTTTCAAAAAATAGAAATTTTTTTAACAACTGAAAACTTCCAAAACGACTGATATCACAACAAAAACCTTTTAAAAGGTAAAGTGCGACGCAGTCCCTAATGTCCACTTCCAAAATAATGATATCAGTGGAGGTGACGCTTGCGCTGAAAATACGCATAAATTTCCTTTACGACAACGTTACCCTGTGTTCAAAAAATCGCGTCACAAATGTCAGACCCAACGACGAAATAATTTTTCTGTACTTTCAGTTTTTACGCTGCAAAAATTTAACATTCGTGTCTTTTTGCGAAGATTGTTTTGTGTTTTAAATTTTTGCGTGTGAAAACTGAAAGTGTTGAAAAATTATTACGCTGGTTGGTCTGGCATTTGTGACGCGATTTTTGAACACAGGGTAACGTTGTCGTAAAGGAAATTTATGCGTATTTTCAGCGCAAGCGTCACCTCCACTGATATCATTAATTTTGGAAGTGGACATTAGGGACTGCGTCGCACTTTACCTTTTAAAAGGTTTTTGTTGTGATTTCTTATTACATCGTTTAGGGTAAACTTAAATTTTTGCGTGTAAAAACTGAAAGTTCTGAAAAATTATTCCGCTGGTGGGTCTGGCATTTGTAATGCAATTTTTGAAACTCAACGTAATTTTATTTAAAAATTTTCTTTGCGAATCGAAGCTTAATGCAACACCCCCTCTTGATTTAATTCTCTACAACTTCGTCTTTGGAACCAACTTTCTAAATCTCATAGTTCTGGAGATTTGGTTCATTCTGCCTAATTATGGAAGTGGCCATATACCAGGATTTTGCCACATTTCCCCAAAACCCTGAAACACGTGTTCGCTTAAATTCAATTCTCTATAACTTCGCCCTTGGAACCAACTTCCTAGCTCTCATAGTTCAGGAGATCTGGGTCTCCCTGCCAAAAATTGCCACAAACAAACAAAGTAAGAAAGAAAGAAAGAACGGTTTACTAAATTGACTATTTAAAAATATTCGATTTGGGTGCGTTTTCATACAAAATAGTGATATTGTTTAATTCATATCTCCGGATTAGCTGAACCGATTTTAATGAGTAAAAGAGAATTTCGGCTTAAAATTTTGCGTAGAAAAAATATTTTTCGGGGGGTACGTCGCTCGGGGGGGAAGTCAAAAAGTTCCTGTATATATGTTCCTTAGCCTACGAAAAAATTTCTTGTGAATTTTTTGGCGTGTAAGACTTGCGTCACGGCCCCTTACTACCGTGGGGCCATGACATTCACCGATGGATCTGAAAATATTCACCGATAAGAGTTGGCACCCAGAAAGTTCTATTTACTTTACGGGGTTACGAATAATTTGCTTTTCACATAAAATTTATCAACTATAGCTATTCAAAATGTATTGTAATTTGTAAGTTTTACTCATGTTAATTTAAGTTTTCGAGACATGTTCCCGAAAAATGCGTTTTGGCCGCGAACGGTAGCTTCTTGCTGTCCATTGATTTCGGCCTGGAAGTTTCTAGGTCAAATTAGCGGAATCTACAAAAAAAATCGTCTGTGTCTGTCGACCAAATCTCAACCTATTTGATGAATTCTAAAGATTATCAGGGAAGGAATCAAGCTCAACGATAGGCAAAATCGGTCGAGCGGTTACTTCACCTAGAAGGTCGATAAAAATTCCCAAGTAAATTTCTTCAACAAAATGGTTTTCAAAAATAATGGAAACCTTTTAGGCGGAACATGACTCTGTGAAAATTAGAGTTTAGACAATATGGAAGCTGTGAAAACAATCACGTAGCTTTGATGCAACGAAATCAAATTAGAACGAAATAATTTGTAACAATTAATCACAATTACTTCTAACGAGAGACCTTCGCAATTAGATATTTAATGAAAACTCGTATACATCTAATATGAGCTGTACTTTTCTAAGTAATTGATCGTACACAATTCATTGTAGTTTATCTTAATTCCTTGGCTAACATTCTTATGAATAATTAACATGACTGTCTTACCTGATATCCACTGCAATCAGTAATTGCTTTAATAAGTTTTTTAATAATGACAAATCTTTCTGATTGACGCCAATTTCCGTGAATGATAATATTTTCTAAAATAAACTTGCAACCATTCTAATAACATAAAATGAAGTGAAAAGAAAAATCATTGTTTTTTTAATTAAACGGGTTTTGTAACAAATATACTTTCCTAAGTATCATTGACTAAGATTGTTGATTATCGCATTTATTTTCATTTTATATTCTCGTTTGAGGGTTATCAATCACTCAGACCTACCTATGATTATCCGAATCTATTGCAAAGATAATTGGCGAATTCGATCTAAATTGAAAATCAAAATTAACACAAATGTAGCTTGTGTAAATGCACCAGTTATCGGCCATGTAGTAGTCTCCGGCCAAACCATAGTTTCACTAGTAATGGGCCACTTTTTGCGTTGAAATTTGGCCGGTTACTGGTGTTGGCCGGAGACCTACATGGCCGATAACTAGTACATTTACCCTAAAATGTTGAAACAAGGATCGTGCGTGTGACGCAGATCCCACAATTTTGTACTATTTTGGGCTATTGTAAGAGATTGAACTTCTTATCGTTTTTTAAATTGACAGTTCAAGATTGACGACCTTCATCCCATCCATCATAAGTGTGCAGTCCATAAAACATTCTTGACGTTACGTTAACCCGTCTGGTAGAAGCGTTTCATAGAATAAAATTAATTAATAATTTTTGTTAGAGGCACGAAAAATGATTGGAAAGCAAAATTTTTATTAATAGATGAGAAGGTCATGTTTGCTCTCGAGATATTGACTCTATAAAATGCAGGTGGCATTTCGTGTCCAATAATTGTAACGCTCTACTGTACATTTGCTTCCAACTTTTGTTTCACATCGTACAAGAAAAGTATAGACGGATTAACATAAATATTTTGAAACGATACGACTAGCGTGTTATAACAACACTTTACAACAATTTATACAAGTTATGTCTCCATCGAAATTATCGTTTGTGATTCATGATAGAGCAAATACTATTGAGTATTTCCACTACTTATAACCCATTACATGCGAGTATGTGCAATGTCCATTTTATAAAATTTAATAAAGAGGTTCTAATATGAGATTTAAATAAATATTTGTTTCATATAACAACATTGCGCTCATTACAACGCTTTCCAGTAATGCCCAGTAGCGTAATCCGCGGGAAATCACAATAAAAATGCATTAACAACAAAAATTTGATTCTTTTTTACATATTTTTGAGACAGAATAGTCTCTCAAATTATTCATACCTATTTATCAAAAAATTTCACGTTTCCAGTTGAAAAAGTTTCTAGATTTAAATTCATCATGCACAAACTCGAAATGTTCACATCGACTAACAAGTCGATCCACGCCGGGTAAACGTTTTAAACCATAAATACCACACATTACTTACTGTAATCCTGCCTTAATTTAACAAAATTCAATATTTAAGACCACTACCACTCAATGTTGACAAGAAAGGTAATAAATTCAATGATATAGTTACCAAAAAATTTAAAATGGTCACAAAAGCCCTTTCTGATGAAGACCAACTTTCTATTTCTGTGGCGATTTGGAATGCCACTCCTTTGAAACTTGTGTACTTTGAAAGAGCTTGAAAAAGTGATTTAAGTTAAGCTATTGAAACCACAAAAATGTACACCAAGATGTAGAATGGACACCTCACTTGCCTCATTCCGGCAACTATTCGCCGAGATATAGGTTACTAAGTGCTCCCGTTCTGGACAAAATCGCTGAAAAATGGCCTATATCTCGGGAGTGGGAAACTTTTTCACCCAATATTGTTCAGCAATTTCGTTGTCCCAAGCCTCCACTAACTAAAAATTATCTCTACTTTGTCCAACAGCAAAAGTTCGCTAAAAATAAAGTGAGGAAACCCCTAAATTTGAACAGTTTTCGCTGTCTAGCTCCTCCGCATGAAGTCGAATCAAAAAGTTTTCTTCTACAAAGTTGTAGGCCATCAAAAACTCTAAGACTTTTCTTCGCCGACCAAAACTCTAACACAACAACTTGACTGACTTTTGGCCGATTTTCAATTTTCATCCGTTTTTTACCCATAACTCCCTTATTTCAAAACAATATCCCACCCCGGAACATGTTTTCTCGACGTTTTGCACCATCCCCGACAACATATTAAAAAGTATTTTTTTTCCTCCTCAGTTTAATTCAAAAATAACGGGATTGTGATCGACAGACAAATAAATAAATAGACACAAAAATGGACAAAAAGACGAATAAGCAGACAAACTTTAGAGGTTTATAATTAGTAAAGAATTTCAAAGATCCATAGAAATAACCCAAGGTAATGTCAAAGGCCCTACCGAAGTACGTCTCAGACCATTCAAATCTTTTTCTATAAGTTTCCAGCCATACATCTCTATTGTCTGCGTTCACTTAATATCCACGGGCACTTAATATCTACATCCCGTGCCAACGACTTATATCTACCTATAGTCATTTTCATGAAACGATGCGTGAGCTATCGAACTAGTGATAGACAAAACTTACAAAAACTCACTTCGATTGGTATATTTTGTTACACTGTAATATGTATTATGTCAATATTTGTAAGCAGTTTTAAGCAATGTATCCAAATTAGTTGTTGGTGCTTTGTTTTCAAACTTGTTTTATAATCTCCGTTCAATTCTGATATTCATTGGATTTAATTTAACAACCTAAGGTCACACGGATATAATTAAAAATTTAAATTTTCATTTTTCCGAACACTTAAAGAATGCAATTTGTTTATTTTACTATCATTATCTTATCATTGAAAACGACGCCGAAAAGTGCTTGCGTTTAGACGGCATAATGATTATGGATTTTATTTTTTCATAATTTCATGTAATTATTTTGTTCTCACGATAATTTAAGACACTATAAGGGGCTCTGATTGTTGTGTTACATGTGTTACATTCACATTGTCTGCAGACTCTACATTGTTTGTCGGATCGTTGTTTTGGTTTGGTCGTTTACCATCCAACATCAAAATACAGAATAATCATACGATATTACAGAAATTTTAGCTTAAATGCAGTATACAGAAGCAACTCAGATCAGACCGGACGCGATTGGAAACGGTCCAGTGTGCCAATCTGAAGTCAGTACAACACGAATTGGGCCGCAGAAAACCGTTTGCGTGCGGCAAGAAATGCAGTTTATAGGTCAAACCCGGTTTTGATTTTTTTTTGTTGGGGTAGGTATGATAGAGACATTATGATCATCTCAAACATCGACATTGTCAGTGTTAAAATTGTGGAGCCGTCCATCGATTTCTTAAGTTTGAACATTAATTTCCTGAATTCGGTTGAATTAATTTTTTGTCAGTCAATAGAAAACATTATTTGCTTTTGTATCTACAATTTTTCGGGTAAACATTGACTTTGTCTCGGATTTTGTTGTATTTAGAAATAAAAAGATGAACACTTGCAAAACTTTAAAAAACAGCTTTACGAAAACACCAATGAGAAAGAGCTGATGTAAGTGCGATGCATGTATTTGAAATTAACTAAGTGTGCCGGAAATCGGAATTTCTCTACCCTAGCCTAGACCAAACCTCCTTCAAATTTTTTCTGGATTTGTATTGAGGCAATGGCTGACCCCGAATCAAACTTTTATACTCAATTATAAAAACTTAAAGTATGAAAATTTGATATTTCCAGCGAGTCAAAACCGAGTAGTACAAGCTTACGACACTATTCCTAAAGAATTTCACTTTTCATGAAACAAAATTAACTAAAGAAACTCACCACGACGACGACGTTAAAAGTTAATCGGTGCTTAAAAGGAGGTGTATGTCGTCAGTACCCCCCAAATTTGTGCTAGCATTAAAAGAGAGTCTATAATTTGCGCCTGAATTTGTGCTGTCGAATAGTACCGGTCCCAGAATTTGTGCTGTTCTGGGAGCCGAGAACGACTCGATTGAAAATAGAATTTTCCATTTTTTGTCATTTTTGTATGGGAAGTTCCTTCAATTTTAATTTTTAAAGATTCGAATTGGTTTCCCTAATTAGTGCTCAATTTGTGCTGGCTAATGGTAAAGGTCCCGACATTATAAGTAGTCGAGACGCGAGCACAAATTGATAGAAAATAAAAATTTTTATTTTTTCGTTATTTTTGTATGGGAAGTCCCTTCAATTTAAACTGGTTTCCCTAATTAGAGAATCTGCTCCGGCTAGCGGTACCGTTTATGGACTCTCTGATAGAAACTATATGGAAACTTAACAATTTTCTTCTTCATCCAATTTTGTAAAAAAACATGTATAGAATCTCAGTTGCCCCAACTTAGAACGCAATAGGTTATCGAAATTAGTCAGATTCTTAATTTAAATTAAATCGTAACTACTAATACATAGTATCAACTCATGTCTATTATGAGTTATTATGGGACGGGTTAGCTCAGTGGTAACGTACTGGCTTTCCACCAAGAATATCCGGGTTCAATCCTGGTGAGGTCAAATTCTGTATAGGATTTTTCTTCAACGTATATTACGAATGTAACGTTCCTAAGCACACCCAAGCTTCATACATGGGTAGTTGAGATAGTTATATCGCAACGAGTCGTTCACAACGAATTATGACGTCACCCATATTCGAAACAATTGTGTACGAAACATGCAGACTCGAATTCAACTGCTACGTAAAGGTGTGTGTAAAATGTCAAAAAAAGACAAACTTCCATACCGGTAGGGTTGTAATTTGAATCGGTTCGATGCGCGTCTAGGTGTTGCCAGATGTACTAGCGCGCGAAAAAATAGAAATACAAATCCTTCAATTGAAGGCGTGGTTCGGAATACACGTTAAGCATGTGGTCCCTAGTGTGGCTAGTCCGCACTAGCTGGCAGTTACTCTGTGTAACACCCCGGCTGTCGAACCAGTCACTTAACAGTGCTGCTCCCGACTAAACAGTGCCATTGGGATTATTATTATGAGTATATGGAACAATAAATAGCAGCTAAAACCGAATGAAAGAACATCTTTCTAGAAACATTTTCTAATGCTCTCCAATGTACATCTTTTTGTGATTTCATTTATGGTTTCGACGAATGATAAAGTTGATATAACGACTCGTCGCTATGACCAAATCCAGCAAAATCCTCGTCATCTTCGCTAAAGGTCCCGCCATCTTCCACAACCTAAAAGCGTTCCCGATATAGTTCTCGAACAATAAATGTATAGCAAAATGATTCAAACTCACCTGAATGGATTTTTCCGAGACATCAGGAGCGCCATCTTCCACAACCTAAAAGCGTTCCCCGATATAGTCCTTCCATTCCAAAATCCATTCAGGTGAGTCTGAGTCATTTTTCTATAAATTTTTTGTCCAGTAAACTAGAGATGAGCGGGTTGCCCGAAACTTTGAAAAACCCAACCCGAACCCGAACCCGAATTGTTTTTTTCGGGTTCATGGGTTTCGGGTTTCGAAAATTTTAATCGGGTCGGGTTCGGTCCGGGTAGGGTTTAGAAACAATTCGGGTTTCAGGTTTCGAAAAATTTTTCGGGTCGGGTTCGGTCTGGGTCGGGTTTCGAAAAATGGGCGACCCGCTCATCTCTATTGTAAACAAATTCTAAAATTAGTAGTTTTTCTTTGACCAATCGAGGAAAAAACGCATTTATTGCTGACTTTTCGACGAAATCGTTATGTTGCGATTCACATTAAATCATTATTATTTTTTGAATCGACGAAATGCTTATTACAAAATGTGTGACGACGCTAAGTAATCATGGGCGCGCGGTAGCAATGCGCCCGTGACGCAAGTCCCCACGACCAAAAAATTCAGAAAAAATTTTTTCGTAGACTTCGGAACCATATATACAGCTAGATTTTGACTTTTTTGCCTTGCGTCGCGTCGTATTTTTCTGAGCCCCAGTTTTTCGCATTCTACGTAAAATTCTGATTAAAATCGACTTTTTACTCAAAAAAATCGGTCCAGTGGATCCGGAGATATGACCTTTAGAAAATCGTCATTTTCCATACAAAATAAGCACTTTCATAGAAACCAAAGTTAATGGAAACATCCTACGTTAGTTACTTAGTTAGTTAGTTACTTAGTTCCAGAGCCATTTGTATGAAAACCCACTTTTTTGGAGTTTTCTCGAAAACGGCTCGATATCTTTTCTTGAAATTTTGCAGGGACCTTCGGCTGGGCATTCTACGCCATATGAGATTTTAAAAAAGGGGGGGTACCGGCCTCGTTTGGGCGCCAGGGCTCTTAGAAGGCGCCATATAAAGCCCATATGTATGTGTTTGTGTGTGTGTGTGTACGGAAGCATATTTTGTATAAGACATCGTTGGGTGTTCGAGATACAGGTTTGGTGTCAAAGGGAAAGATGTTGGGTTGGGTGTGTAATGTATAGGGGTGACCGCCAAAATGGCGGAAAATGGACCGGGGGCTCAAAAAAAAAACTTTTGATATGTTGTAGAGGAAGTTGAGGTGATCATTTTCGCCCATAAAAGTAGTAGCCGCCGCGGCTCGGTTTGGCGGCGGCGGCGGCTCAAAAAAAAACTTTTGATATGTTGTAGAGGAAGTTGAGGTGATCATTTTCGCCCATGGAAGTAGTAGCCGCCGCGGCTCGGTTTGGCGGCGGCGGCGGCTCAAAAAAAAAACTTTTGATATGTTGTAGAGGAAGTTGAGGTGATCATTTCGCCCATGGAAGTAGTAGCCGCCGCGGCTCGGTTTGACGGCAGCGGCGGCTCAAAAAAAAACTTTTGATATATTGTAGAGTAAGTTGAGGGGAACATTTTCGCCCATGAAAGTAGTAGCCGCCGCGGCTCGGTTTGGCGGCGGCGGCGGCTCAAAAAAAACTTTTGATATGTTGTAGAGGAAGTTGAGTGGATCATTTTTGCCCATGAAAGTAGTAGCCGAAACTTCCAAAAGTACTTATATCACAACAAAAACCCTTTTAAAAGGAAAATGTGACGCAAGTCCTTCTTCCTCCTTCCAAAACAACTGATATCAATTTGGGGTGACGCTTAAAGCTTTGAAACGCAAAAATTCTTTTGGACTGTTTTCATTTTTGATTAAAAAAATGCGTCACAAATGCCGGACCCACCAATGTAATAATTTTTCTACGCTTTCAGCTGTCATACGCAAAAATTTGATTTCCTGTTCAAAAATACGCCATACATAATGACAAATTTTTGCGTTGTGAAAGCTGAAAGAACTAACGGTTTTTGGAACGAAAGCAACAAGTGTGTGTGTCTGGTGAAAACGATTTTTGACATGAAATCTGGAACAGTCCGAGCTCTACACTGGAAATCAAGGCTGCCACGCTATTGAAAAAAAATAGCGTCGCTATTCAAAATTCAATAGCGATAGCGTTGCTATCGCTATAGCGAAATAGCGATAGCGATAGCGATATTCGCGCTATTTCGCTATTGTATGTTGAGCAAAGGTACCTGAATAAAAATACTTCATTTTATTGACTTAGCACTCGATGTTACACTTTGTTAAGATGGATGTTTGGTTTAAATAATATAATAAGTTGAAATATAGAAATAAAAACAACGTGTCGAGGTTCGTATAAACCAACTACATATTTTAGAATAATTAAACTTAACACCACCCAAGTAAGAAAAAAGTCTCAAATGAAACTAAAAAAAGACCTCGCATTGGTCTCAAGTTTATGTATTTCTTGGTCTAAAAAAATCCTTATTTTGATCCATTAAAAAATTAAGTTCAGTTAAAGTACACGTTGAGGAGATAATTTCGATGCATTGAAAGTGTTGAGACTTTTGAGGTCACCTCTTTTCTTCTCATATTTTTATATTTTAATTTAAAAAACTATTACTGAGACCGATGAGGACTGTTGAGTGGTCTCATTTCAAGTTCTTTGGTGATTAAGTGTTCACTTAAAATAGAGAATGCTCACTGTGGAAATCAATTAATGAGACAGATGAGGACCTTCGAACGGTCTCATTTCGATATAAGCAATATACCTTTGCTTATAAACACGCAGGTAGTGTCTTCCGGGAATGTTTCCTAATGATTTTTCCATAGCAGAACGAAGAAATTTGTAATATTCAACATATGAAAAATAGCGATAGCGATAGCGTGAAACTAACGAAAAAGTCGCTATCGCTGTCGCTATTCGACAAATGGAAACGCTATCGCTATCGCTATAGCAAATAGCCATAGCGATAGCGAAATTTTGCGCTATTTCGCAATAGCGTGGTAGCCTTGCTGGAAATCCCTCAATTACGCAAGGCACTCCAAAAACTGTATTCGAATAAATGAAAAACACACCAAGGTTCTCCTCTCATTCTCCAAGCGAGACGTTAAGAGAATTACGGACATCCTTACTGGGCATTGTTCTCTTAATAAGCATATGCATACGATCGGACTAGCGGACAGTCCACTGTGCAATCGTTGCGGAGATATAGAAACAGCCGAACACCTGCTGTGTCACTGTCCAGCCTTCATTATGGCTCGATTCAAGCACTTTGGATCTTTTATAGCGAACCCAAAATCAATAAAAAACCACTCACCAAAAACGGTCCTTGACTACCTCAATCGAATAAAAAGGGACAACCTCTAATACCTGTGGGAATGCACAACAGGCCCATTGGCGGCTTAAGTGCAAGAAATATCTAGTCAGAGTTTCTACCCACCCTATCCTATCCTATCCTGCTTTACTATAGTGCTACACCAAATTGATTTTAATCAGGTAACACTATGAAAAATGAGAGAATTTCTCCGAATCAATCAATCATTGGTCGCGGTATGATCATGGCCACACGATCCGAAAGAATTGGAAAAAATCAATTTGGTGTCGACGAATGTAGATTTGTAGATGAATGTGGCGAAAACATTACAATGTATACTATCAAGGAGGCGTGTGCTTGAAAGACGCCTTGACAGATGTCTCAGGCATAAGCGTTCCGATGGGGCGATTGATGCTCTGTAGCTGACGTTACTTAAAAATACTTCAAATCCTTTTGTGAAATCACCTTCCCTACCCTATTAACATACAAGAAAAATCTCGAGCCACGAACACATCTATCAAACTTCATCGCAAAACCAATAGCCCCCAATTTTTCGTGCGGGGTGAATCAGTACGAAATGCACAAGCTTCTTACGTAATCCAATTAATAATTTCTTGTATCATGAATGACAAAACTGAACCTTAATTTCTCATTTATTCGTATTTCTTTTTCATTTCTGGTTGTGTTCTTTTATGCTACACACGACATTCATTTGTACTAAAAGCAATTAATTTTCCAGGCCGAACATTCGATCGTACGATAACTCACCAAACATCAAAATCATCACAAATTGATGTCGTTGACGATCGAAAAGCACTTCGTGATGCTTTATATCAAGGGATTTTTCATCGTCATCGTCGAACAATATTTGCTGTGGGTAGTTTCTTGCGAATGCTGAAAACACGAAACTCACAATACAATACCATAAGGAGTTCGTCCGATTTGGATGAGGATACGCGATAAATGAATAGAAAAAGTGTAGTTTTAGACAACAAAACAGTAAATTGTGTTTTCGGTATGTAATTATACAACAATAAAAATTATATTCAAATTAAATAATTAATTATAACTGATATTAAAATAGTGAATAAGATTTTCTACAAATTGGAACACCCGTTTATATTTAAAATTAAGTTTATAAGTGAATTTACATAATAGCAACATATACAATCTTGAAAATTCTTAGAATCGTAATCCATTTTTCTATCAATTTTTTTTGTATAAAATTTTATGACAAATATAGCTTTTGGGCGTTATCGGCAACGTAAATTTATCTTAATCTTAGAAAAAGTATTTTTCCTCACTTAAGAGAACTGATTCCGATTTGCATTTTCTGCGTCGATGAAACGGTTAACGCTCATCTTTTCTCCAATTTTCTATACCTTTCCTTTGTGCTTTTTCACACTTTCATCTGGAAAAAATTTCCAACAATTTTTTTATAGAAAAAAATATTTCTTAGACAGTTTTCGGTTCGTTGATTAGAGAAATTCAACCCAACTGGGTGGTGTGGGATCAAAGTTCTAAGACGATTCTGAATAAGTTCATGACAAAAACGTCAATGTGGCCGACCTAGATGAAGTAAAATATCGTAGAAATCAGGAAAATTCTGCCATACGCTTTTTTTAAAAACTACATTTTATCGGCACTTCATGAAGTGTAAAGTACAAAAACATTGCTTCAAATTCTCCTAAAACCAAATGTTGAAAGGAATAATATAAGAAATTTTACACTTTCGGCTGTCGTACCTTCTAGATAACTACAGTTCCAGGATAATTTGATGTAAATGGAGCGTTTTTTCTGATTTTCGTGATTTCTTCAAAATTTCGCTATCACTTCTTATCAAGTCGGCTCCACTGTCACTTGTTATCAGTCGCCTCTTTAGTAGAATCGTTTTAGCGTTTTGGCTTCCTATGTTTTTTTTTTGACAACCCTAGCCTAAGATAATCAATTTTGAACAATATTGTGGGAAATAGCATGACATAGATTAAATGCGAAGACACCCGTTCGCACAAGTAAGATCCGACTGTTTCGACTAGATTTCCGAGTTAGTAAATCAAAGCAAGTCACCCAAAACAAATTTTTAAATATAATATAAAGCAAGAAATATTTGATTTTCTAATGATTTACTAGTGATTTACCAGTGATTCACTAAAGATTTACTAGTGATTTAATAGTGATTTACAAATTATTTACGCATTCGGTCCAAAGCGATTATGCTGATGTCTCCATGTGAAGCAACGATCATCAAATACTAATGGATATTGCTTTAACGGACTTAGGCGATCTCCAGACAAATATTTACTTTGTCCGGGGAAAAAGAAATATGGACAGAAAATTCATGCAACTTACATGTCAATACTTCTAGCGTGCTAATATGAATAAACTATCAATAAACTTATTAAAGCTATGTTGGTACGAGGAGTTGTCATTGAAAGAAGCACATTTTGAAACAAGAGACCCAATTTGTATCAAAATTTCTTAGAGATACGCGCCGCTGCAAGAAATTATATTCCGTGATTTTTTTGCGTTCAATTTTCGAACAGTAGCGACATTTGTACGGCCATGGTGGTAATGGTCCATGGCTTTTTTGACAAGTTAATTTTAACAGACGTAGAACGTAATTGTAAGCAATAAAATATTCTATGACATACCTTCAAAACGTACCGTTTTTTTATTTTGTTGTTTTTCTTATAAAAAATTACAAAATTTTAGCCCCATTTGACAGCCACAAACGAACTGACGGAGGCCGAATGTACCACCGAATAGTATTTACTATGTTATGAGCGATCTTTACGCTGGAAATGCAAAACTATACAATTTTTTGGGTTATAAAGAGTTACATTGTGATTTGAAATTCAATTTAAGTGTCCGCCATCGCTAATTTTTTTCGATGTGTGCGACTGGGCTTTCTGAGGAGCAATCCCATATTAAATGTTCATCGGCGTCCGGGCATCTCCTTTGCGTTTAATGGAGTTGATGACTCTGATGTGGTCAGATCAATCTACAGTGTTAAGTCGAACTCTGTTGGTTTGGATGCTATACCGATATCATTCATTAAAATGCTACTTCCACTTGTTTTACCTATCATCACCCATACCTTCAACTTAATTATTAAGAAATCTGCATTTCCGAAACATTGGAAAACTGCTAAGGTCTTACCGAAGCATAAAAACTCGCGCTATTATACACTGCATGACTATAGACCAATTAGTATACTGCCAGCGCTGTCGAAGGCTCTTGAACGTATTCTAAAGAAGCAAATAGTTGATTACATGGAACAGAACAAGCTAATTTGTACATTACAATCGGGTTTTCGCCACGGCCACAGTACGGCATCAACTCTTCTTCATATGACGAATGACGTTAGATTGAATCTGAGTAAAAACATAGCTACTATTCTGCTTCTACTTGACTTCTCCAAAGCCTTTGATTTTGTGTCGCATGACCTACTTCTTGAGAAATTATCTGCTAATTTCTATTTTTCCAGCAGTGCTGTTCACATGATAAGAAGCTACTTGTCAGATCGTTCCCAATCTGTGTTTTGAATGGGTTTCAATCGCGGCTTTTTACTTTTCTCGGCTTGAATTGTGGAGTTTCGCAAGATTCCGTCTTAGGGCCTGTCCTATTCGCAGCATTTATTAATGACTTGCCGTCTCAGCTTATAAATCTGTCAACGAAGACAATGTGTTCCATGATATGAGATTTCTGAAGAACGATCTAGCATCTGTATCAGTCTGGGCTAAAACTAACAAATTGAGGCTTAATGCATTTACGACGAAAGACATCCCTAAACTGGATTTCGAAGGGGTTACGATTGATTATGTAGACAGTGTGAAGAATCTTGGGTTGACGATAGATAACAGACTTAAATGGGACAAACATGCACGAGTTGTCTCGTCTAAGGTGTTTGCTGGTCTTCGCAATATATGGCCTAGCGCTCGGCTTCTACCCCTAAAAACTGGTAAGCTACTGGTCAAATCGCTGCTGATGCCGCACCTCACTTATTGTTGTTCGGTACTCGGCGACCTGCCAATTAGTGCGAAAAAAATACTGGAGAGGTCGTTTAATGCCGTTTAATGTCGTAAAACAACGTTTTGTTTAAAATAATATTTTACGTCACTTTTGTCGAAATAGCCATGGTCCATTAACAAACTTTAGAGAAATCGGAAACTTCAGCCTACAAATTATGTTTGTCAGCTGACACTACAGCACTTATAAGCTAGAATGTGATGGAAAATGTGTACACCGTCGTAAAGATTACAAATGATAGCAAAAAAATGACCAAAATTTGAAGTATTCAATGAGAACTTTTGAAGAAACTTTATGAATCAAACAATAATCTTACCAAATATTAAATAAGAAACTAGAAACAAATAAAATGTAAAATAATATTTAAAATAAGGAAATTTTTACTTTGAAGAAGATGCGACACTTGGCAAAGTTAATTCAAGGGTTTCTGTTTTTCGATAAGTAAGAGAAGGACAAAGCATATTTTGAGACTCGGTTTTAGTAATTGAACTCGAATGGAACCACTGAATTTTAGATAAACATTGAAATATCTCATCCTTCCGCTCAATTTTAAATTATTTATCACATAGTTTTGCAATGGAAATATTCAGATTGTGTTCTTAAAGTAAAGATGTTTGTTGCTATGGTCTTCGCAATTATTAGAGGAATGATAAGTTGGTACGACTGCGCTATGGTAGAATGCTTATGTGAACTATTTTCTTTTAGCGTGGTCAAGCGTTCATATCAAAGACTAAAGATGCGACAATGATTTATTCAAGTTGCTTAGCAACGCTCTCCGGTTATCATTTCTCTTGTACAAAGGTGAAAGTTCAATCAAGTTCTATTTTTCTTTAATAAAACGATTGAAGATTTCATTTACGATGCATGTATTATTGAGTAGCTCGTTGATTTAGATTGACATCGTCCGAAAGAACATGTAAGTAGATACATTTTCAGAATCAGCACATCGATGTTGATAATTTAATGTTTATTTTGAAACTGGGAAAAGTTGCACTGCGAAAAAGAATGTTCGGACCACTTTGGGTCAATCGAAAACTTAACTTTTTCACTTTTCCTACCTAGTGGCTGAAATAACTATTTCACCGAAGAGACACAAGGCAACATATAAAAAGTAAGCTCAAATTAAAAATCGGTGTACACAGTTTTCGTTTTTACGAAATGTTTCTTCATGTTAAATATCAATAAAAGTTGCACATAAAAATCGTTTTTAATGAAATAGTTTAGTTCCGATAAAATGACTGTTTATGTTTACTCTGTAAGCGGAAATTATAAAATATTAACATAACGTTGGATAAAGAACGGAGCTCGATCCATGGTTACCACTTTCGCTACGACGTCGGTTTATATATGATGCTAATATTGACGTTACACATTTAACTCGTGGATTGCAATCAAACCAACGTTGCCTATCCTCTTCTTGTAAAATTAAATTGTAAAATGCATTCTATGACAACGTTTCAACGGAATCGAAAGGATTATTGTTGAATTAGGTGTTGCATTGCCGCGCAGCTAACAAAAACTGTAATAGTGTTATTTACGCAACAAGGGAGTAGGCCGAAAATTCTTGCCCGAGTTGCCTAATAGTTATTTGTGTACCTGTTTTAGACGATTGATTTTAGGCAATTTCGCGAGTTGCAGACCGAACGTAGTGAGGTCTACAACCGAAAGTGCCTAAAAACAATTGTCCAAAACAGGTACGCATACAACTTTACATGCAAAGGGGCGAAATCCCAACAAAAAAAAATCAAAAATGCCCACTCATTTTCGGCCCCGTCGCATGTAATAGTTATTTGTGTATCTGCTTCGGACGATGTATTTAAGCTATTTTCGCGAGTTGTAGCCCGAGCAGCGCGAGGGCTACATGCGAAAATAGCTTTAATACATCGTCCGAAGCAGATACACACATAATTTTTCATACGAGGGGACGAAATCACAAGAAAAATTTTGAAACTCCCGCAATTTCGTCCCCGAAGTATGAAAATAACTATTTCATGCTGTCTACTATGGATGTGGGATCACATTTTTCTTTTCATCAAGCGTAGGCTGCATGGCAAAAAAATGTTTTAGATGACAATTTACTCAGTTCACAGTGTAAATATTATTCGCAAAATACCAATACGAATTAATCACTTAAAGGCAACTGGTTCTCGTTTGGGGAGATTTTATGCAGTAGCTTTCTTTCACGGGTTATTTAGGGATTAGGAGCCTAACAATTATTTACAAACAATTAAGAGCCTAATAATTAATTAACATTGAACAATTTCCGGTTTGAGGTGGGGGGGGGGGGCGGAACTTACATGTAATAGTAGTTTTTCTAGTGGGATGCAATAGTAGTAAATTATGTGACGTAGCATGCAGATTTTTTTACGCGTACTTACCATGTGTACAAGAAATTCATTTTCCCTGCCTTACAGTTGTGTTAGAATTCATTTCCCTCTAACTTAGTTGATGAACGTCCCGATAATATCCGAACCATGTTGTAATCTGCTCTTACTCACGAGCCTTATGGCTAGTGCTCGTGAAGGAAAGTGAATTTCCGATGGGTGCCGCGATTAAAAATTTTTTACAGATACCTCGTTGGATCCTTGAAGTCTTGTTCCTCTTCCATTTTTGAGTATTCATGTGATCTATTTAACTTTTCCCTTTTTTGTGGTGTATACCCAGATGATCTAAAAATTGCAAAAATTGTCCCTGTTTATAAGAAAGGTGACAAATGTGAGATGGGTAACAATAGACCAATTTCCATACTTCCAGCCATTAACAAGGTCCTTGAAACAATTATTCAGCGTTCGATATTTGGCTTCCTTAAATCTTGTAAATTTTTCAACAAGAGGCAGGACGGATTCAGAGAAGGTAGTGGTACTCACACTGCCCTTTTTGAGCTTATCAGTATGATAAACAAGGAGATATATGGCAAGAAAGTTGTGTCTGGATTGTTTATTGACCTATCAAAAGCCTTTGACACAGTCATGCATGATCTGCTTTTACACAAGCTTGAATGCGCTGCCAGAAGGAGTGTAGCTCTTGATTTGATACGTAGCTATCTGAGTGGCAGGCAGCAATATACTGAATGCAGTGGTTTATGCAGTCCATTGGCTGAGGTGTTTATTGGGGTTCCCCAAGGTGGCGTCTTGTCTCCCTTGTTGTTTATAATTTTTGTTAATGATTTTTTTGATCTCCCTGTTAAATCCTCCCCCTTCGGTTTTGCAGATGACTCAAATATGTTCATTTCATCTGTAGACGTCGTGTCGGGCATCAAGACCCAATTTTTTCGGAAAACTTTCTTCACAAACGTTGAACTATGTCAAATTATCTGCTGGAAAAACTCTACCCCAAGATGAAAAAGACAAGTTGGTCTGACAAGAATTTGACTACTTCACATCCTAATTTTTCGTTTCATTTAATACTTTGTTATCTAAAATTCTTCAGAAAAGCACTAAGGCTTATCTAAGCAACAAAACCGTTATCGGCTTCCGTGTTATCACAGTCGATTACCAATGGCCCGTGATATAAGAAAGTAAATCACTGCGAGCAATCGCAAACAATGTAAACCAAAGAACCGAGACGAGATACCCGTGTATGAAATTCTCTTCGTTGTTCTGCTGTTATTTGAATAGAGGCCCCTGAAATGGAAGGAAGCCCACAACTTTACGTAAAATAAATTACATGAACTCGAGTTGCAACAATATTCGGGTCGACTCATTCTTTTTGGATATTTAACCAGCACAAAAGTATATGTGACCCACGGACAGCAAAAACATACTTCGGATATCAGTGGAGTCAACAAGGTCCTCGGCTGCGCCTTGGACCGTTTACCCCACTTCGTTCCGAAATATTATTTTGCCGTCCTAGGACCACAAAATACTATTAACAATGCGTAAAAGCTGTTCTTATGCACTAGTGAGTGCGTAAAAGCTGTTTTTTGGGCTAGTTCGAAAAAATCATTGAAATTTCGACAAATTTTTGCAAGTGGAAACACGCAGTGAAGAGCTCGTTTTTTGTCGGAGAATTGCAAAGAACTTTGTTTGATAAACGCCACGTATGCTGGTGGTTTAACGCACTCGATGTGTTGCCGAACTCACATAAAGTGCGTTAAAGTACCTTCCTTGTATGAAAAAGTACTATTTCATTATTGCTTACAATCCAATACACAAGATAATTTAATTTGCTAGATGAAAATAAACTATTGAAATTGTATAAGAAAGTAGCGGTAGAGTAATTTTCTTGACAAAACAAATGTCAAAGTGACAGCTGTCACTTTGACAGCTATCACTTTGACATCTGTCAAAAGACATGCACAGACAGACAGCCAGAGCATTCCTATAAAGTAGCTACCCCTACTTAATCAAGGAGAATGAAGCCCTTTCATATAGTGACAGGATAACAGCGTTTTGTTGCCAAGAAATAGAAAATATAATTCTACATCAAACCAAATCTGATTCGTTTAAAGTAATAACGAACGACTTACTGGTGTATTTGTTAATCGCATTCATTATTGTAGTTAAACAAAAACCGCAAAGAGCAAAATTTTCTTTTCTTAGCTGCTCTCGCTTGTCTTAGCTCTGTTCGAAGTTTGTTTAAATCATGCGATACAGTCCCCTTCATCCCATTCCATTTTCCCTTTTTTATTTGCCACATCTTATTTATTAAGGAAATAAATTCCATTTAAAAATATTTTCATGTGAATCACTATATTCAAACCGATGTATATTGCGCGTTTGATTCGATGTTGAAAGAACTGTGTTTAGTTACTTGCGTCACTAGAGAGAAAAAGTTAATCGCGTCGAAAATTTACGAAAATGGATGAAATAAATTAAATAAATTTTACTGTGCCGTTAGAAACTAAAGATCGTTAGGGATTTTTTGTGTAAGATTTAAGAAGTTTCATTAAAATTCTAGTGGAAAGTTTATCTTTACGAAATGCATTAGAAATTTGAAAGATTTCGTTTTGCATACAATTTTTTCGTCTAATTTTCTTCAATAATGCGTTAAGCAAATATTCGATAAATATATAAATGAAAACGATAAAATATGTAAACAACAACAAAAACAAAAAAAGAACTAAAAAAAGATTATGATAATATAATACAGGGTCACATAACTGTCGTTTAACAAAAGCGATGGCATTGTTCGTTATAAAAATAATGTTTCGAGAAATGTTTTATCGATATTGCAATATATATGAGGTCTGTTTTATCGGTTGACGTAAAGCTTCAACTATATATTACGGTATTAAGGGAGCGACCAAATACAATAAACATGTATGATTAAGAGGCTAAGACCTATATTGTATAGAGAGGTGTCGTTAGACGACTTCAGAGAAGTGCATTGCATATTTTACAGTTAAAATTAAATTAAACATTCAACTTATCATACTAAATCTAAATAAATGTATTTTCTATGCATACTGTTACGAAATTGAAGATTTTAAGTTTTCTGTTCGTGTTCAGTCTCTATAGAAACTGTGACATTGTTAGATTTTCCTTTTTCCAATTGTTCTTTTTGTATATTTTGGACGAGAGCAAACACGACGACGGTTCGATGTCAATATTTATAAATGCTGGTGATCCAAGAATTTATTGTTAAATAAAAATGTTAGACCTGTACAAAGAAACAATTGTTTTATTTATTTAGTTACAAACATGTGCTTTTAAATTTACTTGATATGCTGTTTACAACATTATCGCCATTATCTCTTTTTTCAGTGTATTTTTTGTATGGAAAACCTTGAAAACAGCTGAAACTTGATAACAAGTAAATTCATAAGCACACGACCATATGTTCATAGCCTGAGTAAAATAAAGGCATAAGAAAGGACTCGTCACTCGTATGGAAGTACGAAACCGTACAAAAATTTGTTTTTTTTTTCTGTCGTCTCGTAAGTACCCCAATTTAGTGGATTGAAATCTTTCAATCCCATGCAATTAAATATGGGATTGGCAGATTTAAATCCATTATTTCATGAATGCGGGATCGGGGTGAGTGAATCTTCAATTTTTGGACCCGTACGAAGTACAAAGGTCCTATACGTTTACTACAAAGAATTTCATTGTAACATGAGACAGGTCGAGGTGGAAGGTGGGGGATACATTTATTATGGTCTAGTGATGACGAATCAGCAATAAAAAAAATGTCCGTCCTGTTGGATTTATTATTTGATAATAACATAACTCTAGAAAATAGTATGAACGCAGAGTGCATAGAGAATGTCGATTTGAATAAAGATCTAGTAGACGTAGTTTCAAGTATAGATACAAGGGTTTGTTCTGTTAACAAGTCACTCTCTAATAAACGTTCAAAGTGTGAACAACAACTGTTTTATTGGGGGTCCGGATTGGAATCCGTGAAATTCCAATAGGTTATGGGCCCAAAAACATTGAAACTGTGGCTAGTCTAGAAGAGGTATCAATAACACTCGCTATGATTAATTGTAATTGTGGCAAATAATCTGCAGCGCCAGTTTGCACTGAAAGGGGTGTCAATAACACTCGCTGTTTGATTGAATTGTGGTAGTGGTTATGGTCTGTGGAAAGTAACTACGGTTGCAAGAGGCCAACGAAGACCCATGTTATAGTCGCAATTAAGGTTTCGTTTGGTAGCAACAATGGTCCAATGGGTACAAATGTTCGAATGGGCACAAATATTCGAATGGGTACAATTATAAATACTGTACAAGGTCGATATGGTGCGAGGTCGAAAAGGGAAAACTGGGTGGCCAGTAACTACGATACTAGGTGAGCAGTACAATCTCACAACGAGGCCTGAGGTAGCCCACTACGATACTGGGTGAGCAGTCCAATCTCACAACGAGAACTGAGGTGGCCCACTACGATACTGGGTGAGCAGTTCAATCTCACAACGAGGCCTGAGGTGGCCCACTTCGATAGTGGGTGAGCAGTCCAATCTCACAACGAGGCCTGAGGTGGCCCACTATATTGGGTGAGCAGCAAATCTCACAAATAGGTCAGAGTGACCCGAAGTCAATAAAAAGAAGAAGCTGGCAGTCTTTGATGATCGTCTTAAGCCAAGTCGATGGTTGGTTGAGTCGATGGTCAAGTTAAGTGAAGTCTGTGGCTAAGCGAAATGGATGGTCAAATGAAGTAGATGGTCAAGTGAAAGTCGATTGTCAAATGTCTTTTCAATAAGTCAATGTTTGCATTTTTCGAGATGGTCAATTATCTTTCAATGGTCAAATTCGTAGATGGTCAAGAGAAGTCGATGGTAAAGAGAAGTCGATGGTCAAGAGAAATCGATGGCCAAGATAAGTCGATTGTCAAGCGAAGTCGATGTTCAAGTGATATCGATGGTCAAGCAAAGTCGATGGTCAAGTGAATAGTAGGTCAAGTCAATTGTTGGTCAAGTCAACAGTTCATGTATTTATCAATTGAGGGGAAGTGTTGGATTTATCACTTCATAATAACATAACTCTGGAAAATAGTATGAACGCAGAGTGCATAGTGAATGCCGATTATATGCCGAGGTATAAATACAAGGGTTTATTCTGTGAACAAGTTACTCTCTAATAAACGTTCAAAGTGTGAACAACATTGTTTTATTGGGTGTCCGATTTGGAATCCGTGAAATTCCAATGCATCCGTCTGTCCCCACTTTTTTATCAAACGACTCAAAGGATCACCGCAAACTTTTTTTCCCTGAAAAGTACATATGTCCCATGATTCAAGAGAGCGAAACACCACTACACCTGATGTCATCCTGCCCGGCACTCACAGCAAGGAGGAAGGAAATTTTCAAAAAACACTTCCTGACAAAAAACGACCTAAAATCAGTAAGCCTAGAACAAATTCTATTGGATTGGTTTTCATCCACATATTCACCTTCTGGGAGACATAATCTAAATAAAATTCGAAAACGGTCTAACTTGATTGTTCATGTTCAGCTTTGGCCCTAGATGTGCTTCTTATGGACTGGTATCACACTCAGAAAAATATCTGCGAATAATAGATATTCACTCAACAACCATAAAAACTTATCATATTCTATCATCAACTCACTTATTTTATGCTGACATCACAGCTGTTGTGTGAAATCAACGGTCTATTTATAATTATTCCTAGCGTTTTTGGCTGAATCAATTTGAAAATTCGTTCCTTTTGTGTATAAACAAACTGGAAATGGGCCCCAAACCAGCAATTGTGTCATAAATATGTGAAGGAACCGCATAAAAACTACAATAGACAAAATGTTTTGTCGCTTGAAACGCAAAGACATGTATGTAACAACCTGCCAAATTTAATTAGGAACATCATAAAAGTTCACGGACTAATATGTCACACTCTAGAGACCTTCGCCGAAACACCGATGTGCTGATGAATAATGGGCCTTTGTCAACTCTCACACCCCATCTTACACCCATTTTACCAAAAACATCAAAGTATAATTTTGATTAATTAGGTAAATAACACGGTGAGCATGCTGATTGGATGTGTGTGCTTTGTTCCATTTCCCATGTGAATCCTTGTTTTCAAATTAAATGATAACAATGATATCATACGTCGGATGTAATGTTTGAAAATTTAAGGCATGAAAGGACGTTGACCGGTTACCGAGACATTGACATTGAACATTTTGCTGAACGAATTTTTTTTCTCAACAATTTTTTCATTTGTTGGAGTGATAACATCTACTGAATTGAAAGAAATTACACCGGAAATGGGGTCGACCTGAATAGATGGACCATTGAAAGTAACAATATATTGTTTCATGATATAGAAGGAGAGAATAGAAATTCCTTTACAGAATAGAAAAAATTGCTACGAGAAAATCTGTACCTAAAGTTTATTGAGATTGACTCACTCCAGTTACAATTTTATCTACAACCTTTTGGCAGTAAAAGCTCCATTTTGCCCAAAGAGCCGACCTAAGCAACTAAGCAGAGCGCTCTCACCCGTGACCCATATTTCCATGAACAAAACGTTTCCGTCAATTTACTATGGCCATGGACTCGTACTTCAATGGAAAAAATGATCCCCTCAACTTTCTCTGCAACATAGCCTCGACATAGACCCTAAATTTGTTCTTGAATACTGTTAGGCATTCTATTACCTCTCAAATGGAAATATAATGAAGAAAATCTGACAGATTTATCAGATTTACATAGAAAAAACATATAAAGCCCTAGAAGAAATACATTTTGAGGGCCCTAATTTTTTCTGTAAATTGTTGGGCTTTCATCATGGGCGCGCGGTAGCATTGCGCCCGTGACGCCAGTCCCCATACGATCAAAAAAATCAGAAATTTTTTTTCGTAGACTGCGGAACCAAATATACAGCTAAGTTTCGACTTTTTTCCCTTGCGTCGTACCCCCCTTAGACCTAGTTTATCGGATTCTACGTAAAATTTTGATTGAAATCGACATTTTACTCATTAAAATCGGTCCAGTGGATCCGAAGATATGACCTTTAGAAAATCGTCGTATGGACAAATGCGCTGCTTCATAGAAGTCGAAGAAAATGAATTATATTCTACGTTAGTTAGTTAGTTAGTTAGTAGTTCCAGAGCCATTTGCATGAAAAACGACTTTTTTGGCGATTTCTCAAAAACTGGCGGTCAGATCTTCTTTAAATTTTGCAGTGACCTTCGGGCATTCTACGCCATCCAAGATTTTAAAAACATGGGGTCACCGGCCTCGTTTGGGCGCTAGGGCTCCTGGAAGCTCCCATACAAATCCCATATAAAATAATGTGTGTTGTGAGTGTCACGGTTGGGTAAGTGAGGGACCATCCATAAATTACGTACACTTTTTTCAGTGCTGTCAGCAGATTTAAATCAACAATAACTTGAAAAATGTTCACTTTTGAGACGTCAAATATATGGCCGATTCCCCCATTTAGGGGGGTACTTTGGGAGGTCGGCCATACATTTGACGTCTCAAAAGTGAATATTTATCAAGTTATTGTTGATTTAAATCTGCTGACAGCACTGAAAAAAGCGTACGTAATTTATGGACTACATGCATTCCTACATACAAGTCAAATTTTTGCATTGTGAAAGCTGAAAGAACAGATAAACTATAACACTGGTGGGTCCGGCATTTGTGACGCATTTTTTTAATCAAATGTGAAAATATTTTGAAAGTTTTTTTTGCGTTTCGAAGTGTTCAGCGCCACGCAAATTGATATCAGTTGTTTTGGAAGAAGGAACAAGGACTTGCGTCACATTTCCCTTTTAAAAGGGTTTTTGTGGTGATAGACCTATCGATTATTATAAAATAATGCCAAAATTGTTATTGCGACGTGTGGGCATTGAGGCTGAAGCCGAAGGCGAGATTTGTTATGCCCACACGTAAAGATTACAATTTTGGCAAGATGTGGAGAATATGCTATTTTATCTATCGAGATAAGTAAATTTGCCCTGTGCCTGGAGTTCTACTCCTACTGTATCAATGGAGGCTATACTAGACCTTACCCCCTTGCAAATTCTTATTAAAATGGAAGCTCTCGCCACACTAAGCAGAATGGCCAGAGACCGTGGTATAATAAGAGAAACCGATCACACACGAGTATGGACGAAGCTGGTGGGGAAGGACCCTTCGATACTAATGCCCTCGGACAGAATAATACCGACACGCAGGTTTGGTAGGCAATTCAAAGTAAGTATCCCTCACAAAGAGCACTGGGTAGAGGGTCTTCCACCACCGGAGCATGGAATTACACTATATCCGGACGGATCACTGATAGGAGTGTCCACCGGGGCAGGCATCTTTGTACAGAGCTTAACATTGAAAAGTCTATATCTCAGGGCAACTACTCATCTATCTTCCTAGCCTAGGTCAGAGCAATACTAGAAGGATCTTTTATTGCTATGGAAGCACTCAAGTCCTTCCATTTCTATCTGCACGGACAGCCCAGAAGTCATAAAGGCACTATCAGCACAAACTTTTAAGTCTGCATTATTGCTAGAATGCTGGGAAGCGCTGAACAAACTCGCTCTATCAAACAACGTAAAGCTCATATGGGTCCCTGGACACTAGCCCTTCTCATATCAGATTGAGTCTTTTTTTCAGGTTGTGGAGTTGTTTTTCTGGTAGATAATCGAGTCTAGATCAACGTTTACGAAGATCTTTTTTCGAAAAAATGGTGTCTAGGCAGCCGCGGATGACTTTTGTTCTTCTATTTCAAAGCGTCGGTTAGAAAGAGACCAACTATATCTGTCCCTTTCTAACTAACGCTTTTAAATAGAAGAACAAAAGTCAGACATCAATTCTGCGTAAGACCCTGACTTACGACAAGGGAATATGATACACATTAGCAGGTTGCGGCGCGGACAAATTCAAATAATCCCAGACACTAAAAACAGCTTAAGACACAATAACAACATGACATCTGGACATCCACAGACTTCGGACATCCAACCATCTGGACAACCGGACATGTGGACATCCGAACATCTAGAAGTCCGGACATCGGGACATCTTGACATCTGGACATTCGGACTTCCGCACATCTGGACATCTGGTCATTCGGACATCTGGACATCCGGACAAAATTGGAACTCAATTCTGCCGAAAGACCCTGACTTACGTCAAGGGAATTAAAGTACTCGACACTACCTTAACTTTGGTGTACTCAGATTCTTGGCACCAGGCTGCTCAAATATGACAAGTATCGTTCTGAAAAAAGGGATGAGTAGGCTTTTAAGTGGTGGAAAGGATGGGAGGAGGATTTGGTGAAGGGGTGTGAAGTAACCATATTGTAGATCATTTACGAATTCTTTTAAACAAATTAAGTTTATTATCAACAAACAAACCAATCCTCAATGTCAATTACGTTTTTTCACATAAGCTTTGTAATAAAAATCCGAAAACAAAAGGAACATAAAGAAGTTCTGAGTGACGCCGACAGCTGCAACAAATTTCGGATGCCCACATTCATAGAAAAAAATGGGATTGATGAAGTGCACTACAAGAATTGCAAATTGCATCTGAAAAAATAAATGGTTGACTTTTGATGAAATTTTGCTCGCTGCTGGAATTGAATAAGCTAACCAATTGAATTTGCGTTATGTGTTTCTTCCACCATAGGGAATCCTTCAATTCAGGTTTAAATGATGTCAAGAAATAATATCCGTACATAACAACATGCACGAATGAATTTAATATTCCCAGTAAAGTTCCATGACTTCCTGTTGGATCAAAAAAAAAAGCGACATTTTGTAGAATGCAATTGAATTCACACCGTTACCTGCTAAAAATTTACAGAAAATATAAACGGCAAATATCATTCCTCCGTGATGGTAAACATGCAAAAACGTTATTTGGTTAAACTTCTTTCTTAGAACGAAAAATATCTGTAAACATTTACATCCAGCTTTAAATTGGGCATTTTCCAGATTAAAGCAGCACTTACAGTATCCAACAAATCAAGATACTTGGAGAAATAATACAAATATGTTGCAAATATAAGTCTATTCATTTGAGGAGTCTTATTGGTATAATCGATAGGTTGACATGTTAAGCTGATTTTTCCATTCCAGTAGGAATTATAAATCGCCTGCAAAAAAGTCGTTACTGCCGGTGGTAATCTGTTGATCATATAATTAATGCGATTTTGTTTTTCTTCTTCTACTAAACCTGTGCGCTGGTCAAAAATGCCGAATGGCGGTAGTGGAAATCGGATGAGAGGAGACTGGAGATTTCGCTGGTGGAAAATTTAAAATCTACACCGAACTCAATTGATATGATTAAAAAAAAAATTCATTCATTTAGTCAAACATCAAAGAATAGTCGATTTCATGACGAATATATTTAACTGAGTGCGTTTATGTATCTCACCATATAGTGAAATATATTTACGGAATTTTCCACCAAATATTTGTAAACTTCTCCTTCTCTTTAATACACGGTATATCTGTCAATCTGGAAGACATCGTCAATACAAACAGGAAGTTGAATAGTTATTTACGTAACTAGGAAAAATATAATTGAAGCAAATGGATTTTAATTGATTTTTCGATCAGAGAGAAGTAACAGACAATCATAGCTTGAGAATTTTAATGGAATTATTTTCGTCATATAAATATAATAAATCGTCAGTCAAGTCATTCAACTTGATATGCTGATATGGGTGATGAACCGAATGTTAACGTTCTGTATATGAACAATCTTCGGTAGAACTGGGACTAGCGAATTATTACTGAAAATGGAGCTTTTTGGCCAACAAAATGGCATCTCATCATAACAAAATGGTGGATCTTCCACCAATCAGCTATGACACATGGCTTTCAAAGCTTGAGAGAGAATTAACTTTGTAGTTTGACGTCGGATGGAGCCAAAGAGCCAAGGGCTGCAATCACACTAGTCAAAAACATATATTTTTCCGAGTTTCGTACAATATTTTTCATTGCGAGGGTTCAGAAAACTGCTTTGCTGTTTCAAGATAGTACGGAAAACAGCGGTTTTCCGTCCTAGGAATGAAAAAACTCTCACGTTTCTGCAGGAGCCTTCGGCTCGGGATACAAGCCTCCTCTTCGAAGATAAATACATTTTCCCGCAGATGCGTAATAATTATTACTTAACAAAGCCGTGAAATCGCCAAACTGTGAAAAATCGCCAATTTGACGATGTCAAATCGCAAAAAAAATATTGGCGACACTTCACAAATTGGCGATATTTCAAACTTCGGAGATTTTTCTTGGCGATAATACAAAATTATGAAACGCCAAAAAAAAATCGCCACAATGTCCAAAATGTGAAGAAACGCCAAATATTTTTTGTTCTGAATGTTGTGTTGACTGAAGTAGTCAATAGAGAAGTCAACAAAAGCGTCTATAAAATTGTCTGTAATTTGTAGCGTTCATCACATATGGCCTCTTGTAATGAAAGCCTGTTTTAAAACGTAGTGTGCTGGATTGGTCCTGGTTGTTGTCGTTCGATTCATAACGAATTGTCGGATCGATGATAAAGGCGTACTTCAGTTTCGGTTGAAACGCTGCGATATCAGTTAACCTCGACGTGGCTGACCCATACGGCGCGAAATTCCTACATTAGACATGGAACTTCGCGCCAGCGTTATTCACAATATGACATTTCGTATAAGGAAATTATCTATTGTGAATCGCTATCTGTTATCCATCAATACCAATAGCGTATACATCGTCAAAGCATGAAAATCCCTTGGAGCGAAGAAATTCAGTTATGATGTGTTTGTTGCATTGAAGCTATCAACAGGTTATTCGATGGGCAGCTTCCACTTACATGTTGAATAGTTTTACTCTCTCGGCTAGAAGTCTGAAACTCCGTTGAGGTTGTCCGGGTAGCGGGGTTGACCTACATTTTATCGTTGAGATCGCAAGATTTTTGATTGCAAAGCTAGAGACAGTCGGCTGGAAACAATATTTCGCTTCTATGATGACAAAAACACTACATTGAATATCTGGTAATGTAAATGAACACATTAACATCAGAGCACGTGTGTTCAACGTTCAATTTCTGTTCGTGTCGATAGCACTTTTTAGAAGCAAAATATTTTTTTCCTTCTGACTCCATCTGGCTTTGGAATCACAAGATCTTGCGATTTCAACAATAAAATGTACGTCCAACGTCCGCCGCCACAGTGGGAATTATTCGTAAGTTTTGTTGACATCCACCATATAGGATAGAACTGTCAAATTGTTTAACTTATACAAAAATATATCTTAAACAGTCTGCTTAACTTAAACCATCGAGGTCAGGAAGTTGAACCGTTTTCCCGGTGTAATTGCACGAAAAAAGTAACATAATAAAAGGAATAACGGTTTCAAAGGTTACACTTTGACGATATTCAGAGTTCGAAAAATATTATAATTCAAAATCATATTAATTTACGAAATGTAAAAGTTTCGCAGAATATTAAATTATTTATTTATAAAAATTTAACGTTTTCAGTCAAAGCAGAATAGACTGAAAACGTGTAATATATAAAATGTTTTTGGCGAGACTTTCAAATTGTAGTTTTCTTGGAGTTTAGTCTGATTCTAGCTAAAACGAATCAGCTGTAGTTAGCTACGACGCGACTCCAGGGCATAATATTCTAAAATTCATTTTAGGGCTTCCAGTCCCATTTGTGTCACATGAGCTTACAACCCCCTTGTAAAATCTGTGAGATAGTAACACTTACACGAATTAATTCGTTTCGTGCGAGTCTGATGAAACAAAAATTCCATAAGAGCCTATCAAAATAGTACTTTTTGATACAAGTTACGTATGAGATTGTCGATACGCGCCGAAGGCGAGTTCGACAACACGTCGTGTGCGTTAAATTAGCAGCATACGTAACAACGTGTATCAAACAACGTTTTTTTTTTTTGCAATTCACTACATAAAAGAGCTTTTACCTAAAAAAAATGTAATTTTTTTTTTTTGATTTAATTTTCAATTAATGAACTAAAATTTACCTCTAATTTCATTCAGTGGGTAAAATAGTACATTTCATGCTTGCTAAGAAAACGAGTCATTGCCGTGTTACGAATAGTTGCACGACGAGCCGCCAGGCGAGTCGATGCAATTCGTAACAAGGTAATGAACGAGTTTTCTTAGTAAGCATGAATGCTGTTTTGTCATGTTGTAGACGGGTCGTTGAATCCGGCTCCCGTCAAAAATCTCGAAAATTAAAATCCCGAACGCACAAATCCAGAAAATCCAATATCCCGAATAACAAAATTCCCGAAAATCAATAATCCCGAATGTATACAATAATCCCGAACAACCATAATCCCGAATGATAACAAAAATTGTGAAATATTAAAACTCCTGATTGCTACGAGTGAATTTGAGTTTGGGGGGCTCTGCACCCTCACCCCCGCGCCTGCGGCGGGCTTATTTTTTAAGCCTGCGGCTGGCTTTTTTTACGCCTAACGTGCATGGGGCTCTGCCCCTTAGACCCCGCAAGGGGGCCTATACCCCCCTTGACCCCTCACAGCGGGGGTTGCCGCCCCTCGACCCCGCTTTTTTTCCATCTTCGCTTAGACGCAGCTCAAATAACTTCTTTCTTCTTAAACCCAGTCAACATTAACTGGAATACGTGCACGCCATTAAGTAAATACCCTGTGGTACTTCCGGGTGACTTTGTGCTGAATTGCAGATTTTCTGGATTTTTGTTATTCGGGATTTTTGTACATTCGGGATTATTGATTTTCGGGATTTTTGTCATTCGGAATTTTGGATTTTCGGGATTTTTGCATTCAGGATTTGTGCATTCGGGATTTTAATTTTCGAGATTTTTGACGGCCACCGTTGAAACCACCACAACAAGCTATATACATTTTGTAATACATTTTACATTAAATATTTACGTAAACAAAATCAATTAATGACGTTTATAGAAATAACAATATCGTTTGTTGAAGTAACGGGTCGTTGAAACCACCAAAAGAAAAGAAGAAAATCAATTTTGAATCCAATAATCATGGATTATGACATCATATGACACCAAATGATAAGCAACAATATCGTTTATTGAAAAAACTATGACGTTTGTCGAAATAACAATATCGCTAATTGAATAATTTTATTTTCGTGACGTCATTCACACTCACTCACACACTAAGCTAACTAGCATGTTTTGCAATGTTTTCATTACCGTCTCCTAAGCAACACAACAAAATCAACGTCCCCGTCTACAACATGACAAAAATATATGCTAGGGACCCGTACGCATCAGAGTAGATGTTGCAAACAGAACAAAAAGACTCGAACTAAATCTAAATAAATATTGCCTTGACTCTTGAGTATTTGAAAATACATCGACATTGGAAATTGCTGAAAGGCCATTATTAAAAAAACGTCCGAACGGGGAAAATATTTTTTTATAATTTTAAATAATTTTGTTTGGTGATTTCTGGAAGTCCACATCTTTTATTCAAAACCTTGAAGGGCAATTACCGTTTCACTGGCCTTCAAAAAACCACGAAAGTTTTAAACCGGTTTTGACTAATTTCAATCCCGTAAGCAATTTTACAATTATCTTTCAGGAAAAAAGAGGATGCTGAAAATCGTAAAAGATTTACTCGAGTTATGTATAAAAGACCAAAAACCACTTAAAAGGCCCTGGGTCGGTGACCCTTGGGCCGACAGTACCGAGATTCAATCCTATAAAAGATATTTCAAGTACTTCGGTTGAGTCGGTTGAGTTTTACTCGGGTTATCATGTTGACAGACCTTGACAGACGGACGGACATTGTTTTTATTGCTGATTCGTCATCTAAGAACCATGATCGATGCTCTCCTCTACTCTCGGGTCGAAATTCGACTGGTTACAAACGTCGTGGTAGACGCATAAGAACTTCGTATCTTCGTACAAGTCTTAAAATTTTACCGCACTAGCGCGTAAATATGACTTAATGCGCCACCAAAATAGCGAAAAAGCGTGTTTTTGTTGGTGAATTGCAAAAAATAAATGAAACTTAATATAAAGACAAATGTAAAGTTGAATGTTTTGCAAACGTTCACTCTCTTTTTTTAAACATCATATTTTCGCAATCCTACTTAGTGGAAGTTACTCATATTGTTGTATTGTGTTTTAAAAAACATAATACAAAGTTTTCAAAAAGTTTTAAAAGATTACAGTATGGAGAAACATAAGAACGCGTGACAAAATCTTTTGTTCTATATTCAAAGAAAAATGTTTGCCCAATAATATTAAGTGTTCGGAAAAAGAAGCCCCGCACGCAAACATATTATGTTTGTAATAATCATGTAGTCTTATTCGCAAACAAACTTATAGCTGTCAGCTGATGGAAGCATTAAAAAATATTTTACTACCTGCCCCATGCGAAAGTTGATCATTAGATGCCATTACATGATGGCACATTTTCGGTACATTTTTTTATGTAAAATTCAACTTTCACATGGGCGGGCAATAAAACATCAAACATTGGACACATAATTTATTACTTCGGAAACAATTCTGTGAACTCGTAAACTCACTCGTTTATTTTGAGCAACTCGCTTTGGAAACTATTATTTTCACTCGTTTAGTTGCATACCTCACATTCGGCTCGGTTATGCACACTCTCCACTCGTCAAAACAACAGTTTTCAAAGCTTGTTGTTCAAAAAAGACTCGTGAGTTTAGCCCTTATCACAAAATTATGTCCTCATGTAATGAATTACTTAAGCAGGGTCCAATGTAATGAACTATTACACCCGTCCGTCTGTCAATCGTCAAATGTCCTTTTCTTCCCCTCTCCAATGTCACGCTATGTTACAAAAAGGCAAATTTTTCTCCTACTCCTGTACGGCTATGAAATTTATGAACGGCCTCTTTTGTAGCTTGTATAGGTCGTTCAGATGAAGAAGATGAAGAGATGAAGAGATATGATTGAGCTTAAAACATAAAACGTCAAGAATTTCTTGATGAGAGAAAGTGGGAAACGTACAGGTCATAGCTTTTGTTTCTGCCCGGTTTCTAATTTAAGAAGCAAATTCGTTCTGACTGCTAAGTAGATGGACTAAAATGTCGGTTTCGATTTGTGTGAGTCAAGGATCTGCTCTACATTCTGTTTTTGACATCGCATTATGTTAATTTTGAATACTCACCACCGATCCAATGTACAAGTTGAAAAATATTTGGAAAATGTTGTAGATATAAATCACTGTAGTCAAATCGTAGGGCTTTCGGTTTTCCATCATTTTCGGTCCCAAAACTTTCACAAAGTACACATAGCAAGCTATTATCGCTAGAACAGGAAATGGGGATCCAAGGCCGATGAATCCATGCTCATCATTTCTAGGATCTAATAAAATCAATGTCCTCAACTTTATTGAAACCACTGCGTATGTTTAAGGAACCCACCTCCTTTGAAATCATGGAAAAGAGAGTTGTACAGTTGGTACAGTGATCTCAACACCAAAGCCATTTTGCTATTAGATTTTCTTCAACCTCAACCTCGTTTGCAGTAAATGTTTTTTTCTGATCAAATCACTTAAGTCATTAGCATTACCATCTATTCGTACTAAAGTTGAGTACATGCGCTCGTAAAGGTTAAATTTTAAATTTATTTAATTCTTAGGGGCCACAAGGCAAATTCAATTTTGTGCTTTTCCAACAACTTACAGCGATCGACTGGCCTTTTGCTTTCAATGTCGAGTGGTCGTTGTGTAGTAAATACGAAATATAGGTCGCATTTTGACAAAATTTAATACAAAAGTAAATGAAGAAAAAGGAAAGGAAGTAAAAGTCGGTTCGCTTTATTGTGAACGAAAATTAATTTACACTTATTTATGCACTCTTTGCAATATTTAATTTATTTTCAAGGTTCAAACCAACCCAAAACAGAAGTTATTTTGATAAACGTTTACGCGTTCACGCAATTTGAGTGAAAATTCTTAATGAACGCGTAAACAACAACGCAAAAGAAGTCACAGTACCGTATATAGGTAGTAGCAAGGGAAGGGGTTGTGCCCTCTTGATATTTATGGTGCCCTTACACACATTTGTTAAGTAGCGGTAGCTACTTTATAGACTGTCTGTGCACGCTTTCTGACAGCTGTCAAAATGACACTCTGACATCTGTCACTCTGACATTTGTTTTGTCAAGAAAATTACTCTACCGCTACTTTCTTACACCATTTCAATGGTTTATGTTATACCAATGGTTCTTGTGTGTTATACAAACGGTAGTAATTTACGAGTACCACTGCTACTAACAGTTTTTATTAATTATTAAATAGACTAAGGAACATAATACAGGAACTTTTTGATTTCCCCCCTTTCAACGTACCATCCGGGAAATTTTTTTCCCGGATTCTATGCAAAATTTTAGACCGAAGTGCCTTGTTACTTATTAAAATCGGTCCTTAGAAAAAGGTTTTCGTTGAGCATTTTTAAGAAGTCGATTTCGTTTACTTTTGTTACTTTGTTGGGATCTCGGAAACCGCTGGATCGATTTTGCTGAAATTTTGAGGGCAACTCAAGATCATTAGTCGACACGTATTTTTTTCCTTAAAAAACTGACAATTCCTTGGATTTCTATAGGATTTACTCGCTTCCAGATTCAGTGAGTTTGAAGGTTGCTTGAAAAGGCAAAGTTGTAGTGAATTAAATTTTGGCGAACACGTATCTCAAGGTTTTTGGGAAATACGACCCAATCTTTGGGATATGGCCACTCCTAGAATTCGAAGGGATGACCTACTTTTCGACTTCCATCAGGTTTTTTGATATTTTTCGGTTATTCGACATGAGTGAAATCATCCATTGGGGCTTCCTAGGATTTTGGGAAGAATGGGATTTCTCTAGCACTTTTCATCTTCCTTTGGGTTTTTTGATATTTTTCGGTCATTCTCGACATGAGTGAAGTATACAAACTGAGCAAAATTTAGGTGTTTTTGACGAGATATAAACTTACAAAAGTACTGACATCCACATTCCTTACAGAGGAGGTGTGACGTTTTTGTAAAGAAACCTTTCAGTTTTCACACGCAAAAATTTACATTTGCACGGTACAATCATCAAAAGTCAAATTTTTGCAGTGTAAAAACTAAAAGGACAGAACATTAATGCGTTGTTGGGTCTGGCATTTGTGATGCAATTTTTTAAAAACACAATGCAACTTTGCATTCATTTTTTTGCGCATCGAAGCTGAATGCGTCACCTTCCTCTGATTTCAGAACCTTTTGTAACTGGAAGAAAATCATTTTGTGTAAGAAGCTTAATGCGTCACCCTTTTCTGATTTCAGATCTTTACGTCTCCTTTACACCTCCTCTGTAAGGAGTTTTTTGTGCGGATATAACACTCCATACAATAAACTTTTAAAGATTATTTTTGGAACAACTGAAATCAGCTTCAATAAAGCACGTTAAGAAGCTGTCAGAGCCGGATTAGTATTTTTAGCGCCCTGGGCAATGAACCTACAGCGCCCCACCAAAAAATTGTTTTATGCAACGCATACTTGAAAGAAGGAGTTTCATATATACTTTTTGTCACCCCCAAGTACTTTTTGCATAAAACGTTGTATGAAACACGTTGCGAAACGGAAATTTTTTGTCACACGATGTGTTTATCATACTCGCTACGCTCGTCTCTTGACAAAAATTTTTCTTTTCGCAACTTGTTGCATAAATTACTTTTACGAGATGTTTATTGAATTTTATTTCAACCAAAATCAAAGGAATTTTTTCCTACATTATGTTTCGATGACTTTTTTTAGCGTATGGTTTTTCTTACATCTTATTTTACAATTATATGTTACAATTGTGAGTGACCGGTTGGTCAATACGACAAGTTCGCGTTTAATTACACTAGACTCAATACTATTTCTATTTGTCGCTCTTCTCATTCACAGTCGATTTGTTTTAATTATGTTATTGCCGGGGAGTTTGGCTAGCCAACAGTTCCGCCGACCGGGTGATGACATTTTTTGTCTGTCGAGCCCATTATGTGATCTGGGCGTCATCTTTCGCGTCTATTTTTGATGAATGTGGTGTCATCTATGGTACAGCATCGAAGCCATTCTTGATGACCATTCATTGTGCATTGCTAGTGTGAGTGGCGTCACCGAATGCATTGTGTTTTTGTTACAGGCAATCGAATCCTGTAACTACCCAATTTAAACGAAGCATCGAAGCTTGGACGTTCCTGAACTAAATTTTTTAAAGGAAAAAACCCATTCGTTACTGGGGATCGAGCCCAGTATTCCGGGTATTCACCGCTGAGCCACCACGTCAATGATGAATTTGTCAATCACGGCTTCATCATCAATTTTTTCGACAATTTTGTTCTCTATAAAGAGCACAATTCAAGTCGTTGAATTTGTCAGCTCCTTCTGAACCGTAGTGGATTTTTCGCGCGTTTCAACGCGGAGAAAGATTTCTCAGTAGTATTAGCAACAACGTTCGGAAATGTTGACTCCAAAATTCTCAGTTCGACCTCGACGTTCGGATATATTGACTCCAGTTTATGTTGCTTTAAATATTGCAAAAACTCTGGACGGTTTCGAGACTAATTTCGATTTTCGCTCAGATTTCGTTCCGGACATTTTCTTTTCTTCTTCTTGCCGCCGATCTTTTTAGATTGCAGCATTTACGTCCGTCATAAAATGTTTGAAATGGTAGCATTCATTCACAAAATCCTGGTCCATGTCACTTTTGAATTTTATATTTTTTCGGTGTCTCACTTTCTCAGCGCCCTCATTCTCCTTGCGCGCTCGGCCGGGCCCACTTTGCCCATGGGCTAATACGGCTCTGGTTTCTGTGTTGGGTTTGATATCCCAAGAAATTTGAGCTCCTCATCATATTTTGAGTAGAAATTTAGCGGCTGTGTTGTGCTTCCCAGTTCATAAATACTGGAGGTTACCTCTTACAGCCTTTTCGTGGCATTCAGGTATTTCAGCATTTGCGTGGGAGTTATACGGATCTGACAATGAAGGCGCCAAAGTATCTTGCTCTGGCCATTATATAAGCTGGACATTTACAGAGGAAGTGATCCGCTGTTTCAAGATCACAGTTAGGGATTGCCATGAGTCCCATAACATGAAGATGGCCATTAAGTTGGCATTTATCCGCTAAGTCACCAATCAAGCGCTTTCTGTCTCGCCAAGTGTTAATGCTGAAGTGAATTTGTAGTTACTCAAAGCTTTCAGCGCTGATTGTCTCGCAACATCCCACTATTCCTACAATTTCTGTAAGAAACACAATTGTCAGTGTTCCCAGTGTTCCTGAGTTGCTTTCCTAACGATCGGGACCGATATCCTATCAAATCTCTACTGAATTTTACTACAACGTATGACAAGTAGGACAAAGAAAAGAATCGCGAGTTTGGTTTCCAAAGCTTAGTATCTACCACAGTACCGCTTCTACCTTTTATTAGGATCTGTGATACTTACACTCTAAAAGACTGCGAAAAAGTGCGCGTTGAATTTTTACGTGCCGCGATTATTCGTGGTGGAATTTTAGACTGGAACAGCCAATACAAAAAGCGGATCATTTTCGATACACAAATCTATTACAAAACGGATTATAAAAGTAAAAGTCACTGTTCGTATTCTTGCTTTTGTACACTTTTCCTCATATAGGTTTTGACGTAAAATGAGCCAAACAAATAAATCATTACAACTGCTTGTGAAATTCCAAACAAGCTAAGCGGCCTTCCTATTCTGCAATGACCAAAAATGAATGGCCACAATGTATGCATCAGCAAAAAGACGAATTGAAGCTAAAAAGGAAAAGAAACTATAACGAACACAAAATAAAGAATTTAAGTATTTTTTTGAAATTTGTGGAGACTGCACCATGAGGTGTAGTGAGATGACATGCGAATTTTTTCGTTGAGCAGACAGACAGACGAATGAATGTTAATGTCATAGCTACGCCGCGCCTCAGTGCAGTGAGGTGGATTGAGGTGCAGCTAGGTGCATTGAAGTGTAGTGCGCAGACGGACGGACAGGAAGGGCTGCTTAATAATGATGGACAGATGAAAATTCGAATAATTCAATGATTACTATAATGTCATGGCAAAATAGATTAGAACTTTTCACTTCTGCGGATGTTTCTTCGGACTTAAAAACCTGCGCAGAAGTACAAAGTTCATATTTTACCATGACTGTAGCTGTGCTTATCAGGTGAATGAATATCTCATAGCCGGTAGTTGAACTATCTATAGATTTGAATGGGAATCTTTAAGAATTAGAGACTTTCAGAGCCTTACGTTAAAAGAAGTCTGCACAATGCTTCTCCTGCTTTCAATAAGACAACGTATGTACTATTGGTAGTTCAGCTCATAAAAAATGTATTTGTATTGAATATTTTACTCACCAACTGCATTTGCGTTACGAACTTTTTCAGTCTTATGTACTGGGTGTCCGGTTTGTAAGCACTTATGAAGTAGTACGTATACATTATTATATGCACAATGCAATTAACAACTCCATAAAGAGCGCAATGTCCAGCACCTAAAATTGTTTTCTGTTTTCATCAACGAAACCAAAGTAAATTTTTAAAGCATGACATGCCATATTAAAGGAAAAACAAAATCTAAGACCCGTACGTTACCGAATGAACATAATTCAACAATAAACGCAATAAAATGCAATGTTTTAAATATTTTGAGTGAAATTTGTCTAGGGCTAAGGTAATCTTCAAAATTATAATTATATTTTTGATGTAAAAATAATGTAAAATTTGTGTATGTTTCATAGAAAAATTATGGAAAATTCACGAAACACTTCGAAAAGGGGTCTGATGCGTTTACCACGACGTTTGTAGCCATCCCAATTTCGATCCGGGAGTGGGGGGCAGACATGACAAACGCCGAAAACTGGCCGCTAGGGTCGAAATGTGCGCCGCGGCCGCCGAGGTTTTTGGTCGGCTAGACACGGCTAGCCACCATCAGCCGCCGCCTGATGTTTACGTCGGCTAGCCGTATGGCTGAGTTTTTTCTCGGTTTTTTAAGCCATAATTTGACTCTCATAATCCAACAAATTCAAAAATCATGACTAAAAAAATTTGTTCCTCTGTTTTCTAAGAGTTGTGAAGACTACAATCGTTCCAAATGAAGAAAAGGGTGACGTGACATTTCTCCGCCGCAAATAACGCCCGGAGCGTTAATAACGCCCGCACTCCGGGCGCTAATAACGCCAGCGGTGTTATTAACGCCCGCACTCTGGGTGCTAATAACGCCAGGGGTGTTATTAACGCCCGCACTCCGGGCCCTAATAACGCCCGGGGCTTTAATAACGTCCGCACTCCGGGAGCCGCCGCCTGACTGTTTTGCTGGCGGCTAGACTCAGACGCCATCATTATTATTTTACCCCTCAACCCTTTAAGGTCGGCAGGACGCCGCAGACTCTTTTTATGTCGGCTGTCATGTCTGGCAGGGGGAGCATCGATCATGGTCCTTAGATGACGAATCAGAAATAAAAAACATATTAAGGGACCCGTACACGTCAGAATAGATGCGGCAAACAGAGTTGATTTTACGAAAAAACTTGCACGTATCTAAGTAAATATTGCCTTACGTCCACATTAAATTGTATTGGAAATCGCCGATTGAGCAATATTGAAAAACCTGTCCGAAGAAACGGTGTAAAAATCCCTTCTGAAAGCACAAAATTCATCCCCGAATAGACAAAAACGTTTGCCAAAATTTGCTCTGCAACATGGCAAAAAAAAGTTTTTTTTGGTTAGGGCCGACTTTAGGACCGACATGAGGCCCACTCGAGCCCTAAGCAAAGCCGGAAGTTTCTTTTATAAATTGTCGGCTATGCCTAGATCTTTCAATCAAAAATATTTTTTCGAAAATCACGTAGGGCCCTTACAGAGACTCGTTTGTAGTGCCTTAGCTAAGTCCAAGGACTCAAATCCAAACAAGTTTCTTCCATAAATTGTCGGTTATGCCCAGATCTTTCGAACAAAAAATAATTTTTTTTAAATCGGTAAAGATTTACTCGAGTTATGTACAAAAACCCAAAAACCTTAAACGGACATAGCTCGGCGGCCCATAGGCCGACAGTACCCAGATTCAATCTCATGAAAGATTTTTCGATTAGCTTTCAGAGAAAAAAAAAGTTTTTGAATATCGGTTGAGTTTTACTCGAACTATCGTGTTGACAGACGGAAGGACGGACCGTCGGCCCAAGGGCCAATAAGCTAGGGCCGTTTAAGTGGTTTTCGGTCTTTTGTACAAAACTCGAGTAAATCTTTCCCGATTTTCATAATTTTTTTTTTGTTTCAAAGATTTGGGCATTTCCGACAATTCATGGAAGAAACTTTTTTGGATTTGAGTCCTTGGACTTAGCTAGGGCGCTAGAAACGAACGTCTGCTTGGGTCCCACGTGTTTTTTGTACATAACTCGAGTACATCTTTTCCGATTGTCATAATTGCTTTTTTAATCGAGAGGTCTATGAAAACCCAACAATTTTTAGAAGAAGTGTTTTTGAGGTTGGGTCCTAGGATACCGGGTTTTTCATATGAAAGTGTACTATGATCCTCTCATTCTTCGATGGTACGTATGAAAGAGATAAAAGGATGGCCCTGTTCACCTTCATATGAAAAACCCGGTATAGCTGAGGCACTAAAAACGAGCTTCTGCTAGCGCTCTACATGTTTTTTTGTACATAACTCGAGTAAATCTCCTCCGATTTTCAATTTTTTTTTATCGAAAGGTCTAGGACTGTCTCCCGTGGCAGAACATTTTTTGATTAGAAACCCTTAAACTCAGTCAGGACCCTAAAACTGAGTTTCTACTAGGGCCCAACGTGTTTGCTTACATAGATTGGATAAATCCTAAGTGATTTTGTTGATTCTTTTTCTATTTGAGAGGTAACCGAGTACCGAATTATATTCAAAAACAAATTTGGACCCGGTGCCTGTGCTTAGGGCTGAAGTGGGCCTCAGGTCTGTCCTAAGATCGGCCCTAACCAAAACAATTTTTTGCTATATTGTAGAGCAAATTGAGGGAAACATTTTTGTCTATGGAATTATGTGTCCGAGGTATTTCCTTATGGCCCTAGGTCGGTCCTAAGGTCTGCCCTAGACAAAAAGATGGGTTTTCACTATGTTGTAGAGAAAATGGAGGGAATTATTTTTGTATATTTATCCGAGGCCTCTCCTGAGGACCCTAGGTCGGACGTAGACAAAAAAATTGTTTTTTGCTATGTTGTTGAAAAAATTGAGAAAAACATGTACTTTCGGAAGGCCTTTTTTACGCCGTTTCTTCGAACGGATTTTTCAATATCGCCCTATCGGCAATTTCCAATACAATTTAATGTGGACGTGTGGCAATATTTACTTAAATACGTTCGAGTCTTTTGGTGGCATCAACTCTGCTTGCCACATCGATTCTGATACGTACGTGTCCCTTGCATATGTTTTTTATTGGTGATTCGTCATCTAAGGATCATAACCGATGCTCCTCCCACGCATAAGACCGCTTTTCGAAGAACTTCGTTCTTCGTACGGTTCTAATAATGGAAAAATATTGTATTATTATTCATGCTAAAATGATGTAAATATGTTTACTTATTCTGAATGTGGAAATAATAGAATACAAATAAATCTTTTGTACATTTGTATGTATCGAGATAAGTAAATTTGTCCTCGAGATTATCGTTCTAGATAGATGGCGTTCGGATTTTTTTCCACGGAAAAAATAAACTCGGACAAAATAACCTCTTGGACAAAATTACCCCAGATCAAATAACCCAGATAAAATAACACCGGACATAATAATTAATTTCACCCGGACAAAATAACCCCATTCTTGATTATCCAGAACTTTTAGAGAATGATGCCCCGCAAAGGGGGATCAAGGGGGGAAAATCCTCCCTTGCGGGGTGTAACGGGAAGAGCCCCTAGCGGGATTTGCACTTGGGATTTATGCCGCCTGCAGGGCAGGCATAACAACAAAAAACATTACATGCAACCTTTCATCAGCGAGGGTTATTTTGTACGGGGTTGTTTGTTCCGGGTATTTTCAGGGATATTTTGTCCTATGTAATTTTGCCCGGGGTAATTTAGTCCAGATTATTTTGTCCGGGGTAAATAAATGCTAGAGCCAGATAGATACAATAATGTAATCAAATCCATCGTTGTTACATTAATCCATATTTTGTACATCTTTTTTACATGATCTACATAGTGTTTCAATTTTCCATCATTTTTCAATTAAACGTACACAAAATTTACATTATTTTTAGTGACATAATGTATTATTGCAGTGCTTTTCCTTTACATGATATAAATAATTGAAAACATCAAACGTCAAGTTTGCA
Source organism: Pseudolycoriella hygida (assembly GCA_029228625.1). NCBI lineage: Eukaryota > Metazoa > Arthropoda > Insecta > Diptera > Sciaridae > Pseudolycoriella > Pseudolycoriella hygida. Next base: position 40,521,512 of record CM055405.1, on the reverse strand, counting down.
CCAAAACACTTTCGCACACGTATGTACACATCTCGTTGTATACTTCATAGTATTGTAAGGGTCACTTTTTTACCTGAATAAATAATAGTACGACAGTGCTCTAAGTTTGTTGTTTTAGCTCGTCGGAAGTTTGCTGCATGAGCCGAAGCACGAGCTTCGGTTCATGCAGCAAGCTTCTGACGAGTCAAAACAACCAATTTAGAAGCACTACGTATACGTAATGTATGTACCATTACATGTTGATGCTCGGTAAACGCGTTTTCCGAGTTGCTTGTAAAATCAGTTCACCTCAGCAGCTTTAATTTTAACACATTTACGAAGAGTAACATAATTTTAATGCATAGCGAGCGGTATTGTTGTGTTACATTGACGGTACATCGCCAACGTATACATAAAATAAATGCCACGAAATTGCACGAAACTGTGTAAACTGCACGAAACCACTTATAAGCTGCACGAAACCATGTAAATCTAGTTACTGTGTAAGGTATGAAACGCTCTCATCGTACTAAACGAAAAACATGGCCGCTTTGTTGTTGTCAAAGCGAACGTGTGCAAAATATGTGAACTTTTTTGGTGTGTTTTCAACATACCGCTCGCTTATGCATTAAAATTTTGAACTGAATTGGCTATGATATGCAGTTGTAACACATCTGCGATTACGACACCTCGCCTTTGGCTCGGATATCGCAAACTTTCGCAGATGTGTTACAACTGAATTACATAGCCAATGCAGTTAATAACTATATCTCACCCAGAGAGCAACATAATTCTCACCTAGCATATTCAGGCCTATGTATGACAACAAAAGAATCAACACATGATGATAAACATGCAAGAAGGATATTTGATTCTTTTTCTGCTTCAGCACGAAAAAAACTGTTTCTGTCAAATCAAAAACTTTTAACAAATAATAATTGTATCCGGTAGTCAACAATCTTGCGCCTGCGAGTGTGCATGTGTAACTAAATTTCGTTGCAATCAATTCTGTAATGACCTAAGCAACTTTCATTCAATTCATCAAAATCAAAAAGCAAAAATGTAAAACGTACCGAATATGCAATTGAAAAATTTAAAAATATTTGTATGACGTCATACACAAGAATAACATTTTTCAATTGGAACGCTTTCTTGCCTTTCATGTACGAAGGGCCGTAAATGAAAACTATATACAGATACAAGACAATTATTCCGATCGTTGGATACGGTGTCCTCACTAAATATTTGTCTTTCAAAAATTCTTTTTGGATCAGTTCTGTAAAATAGGAAAAAAAGGATTTTTTAATTCAAGTTAGGTATAGTTATTTAGCGTAACTGCGCCTACACCATAGCAATGCGAAAGTGACAGTGGTGAAATTTTTCTAATATGGCAACACCAAATTCATTGATAATACCTTTCGTTACGACGCTCTTACATTATAAGGCTCTAAGCCACATACATTTGCTGTCTCAGTTTTAAATTTGACATTTGTGCGAAAAAACGTGACAGCAAATTATGTGGCTTACAACCTTATAGCATAAAGTCTGTTCATTTTTGTGAATGAAATGCGGTGTTACCGGTGTTACCTAGTTCGAAAAATTTCGCGTCTGTCACTTTCACATTGTTAATGCAAATCTAGGACGCTTGATTTTAGCCAATTACGCGAGTTGTAGTGTTTTCGTCACTAGTTGCAAAAACAGTAACGAAAAACATTATCATTATTTTGCTAAAATTGTGATTTCGCCATCAAAAATATTGTAACAACAACAGTAATTCAACGCGTAGGAAAAACCTCGGTTTTTACCCTCAAGATTATCGTATGCACGAAAATTATAAGAATCGGTGACCTGGTTTTTTCTTAGCGTTTGCACATCGTTTCTTAGAGTACGAAGGCGTGTGTAACATGTAAAATTTTCTCAAATTAACCATCCGAAAGAGATATGTTTGTGAGGGATAAAATCACAAGAAAACTTCGGAAAAACCATCGATACGAAAATTAGAGCTAACTTACCGTATTTCGCTAGGGTATCTTCCATTACGGTAGTTTTTCGGTAACGGTGTAATACTTTAAGCGCGTTATGAAATGAAAATTTCCATTGTCAAATTGCATTTCGATGGCTTTTATAGAGTTTCGTTCTCATTTACATTCAATTATTATCATTACTTCAATTGACACTATAAAGCGAAAGACCTCTTTGCATTACAGGTAGTTTTATCGGGTTTTGCTTGGGCAGCCTTCTAAAATGAGTCAAGATCTCACTTTGTCATTCAATGTGGGTGGGTGCCGATGCGTAGCTAATCTTATAACGGATTATCTTTAAGCGCCGCACATTTCCTAAAATATAAGGATACGTAATCCGACGACGACTTGGCGATGGTCCACATTGGACTCTCCACAAATAACTTGTTTTTTCCCTGAATTTTTCTCGTACTATCCTCCTTGAAACTGATCCGTTTTGTGACGGTAGTTTCATCAAATATAATGTAATTTGACTTAATTACTGCAACATTTTATCTAATGAATTGATTTATTCATTTTTAATATTTGCGCTTATTGAAATGCATGGAACTTTTACGATTTCAAAGTATTTGTTGTCTATTGAAAGGAAATTTCTCACGTTGAATTTTTAGATCTTTTTTCTATAGAAAAAATACCCTATTGTGGACACTTCATCCGTCCGTCCGTCCGTCTGTCGGATGTCTGTTCCACTTATGGCGAAAATATTGTAAAGCCAGCTATGAGTTGATACTTCAAAAATTCATTCACCACTATCACTACACGCACAAGTTCATGAGGCGGGCAATCACATAGTGCATAGTAGTAGCAAAGATGGCAAATAATGACGCACTTTGGATCATCAAAATCGGTTGAAAACGAGCCGAGATATCGCCAATCAAAGAGGACCAATTTCCATATAAAAATGGTAAAAATATGTTTGAAAATAATCAAAATTTCATTCCTGTGTTGTGTATCCACGATGTATCTATGTCTCTATGTGTCTATCAAATTTTTTTAGTCGAGAACCGCCCGGGCAATTTCCTTAAAATTTTTAGGGAATTTCAGTTTCGGTCCTAAATGGAAAATTCTGCCGGTGGCTACCCCCAAAGAAATCTTGGAACTGAGTTATTGGCCTTCAAAGTTTCCATACAACCCCCATATATGAAAATCCACCGACGGGAGCACTTCTTCGGCTATATCTCGGCCGGTAGTGGTCAGATCGCGGTGTATAGGGTATCAAATGAAAGGTATCCATCTCACGAAGCCAACGGAACCGGTTGGGGGGTTCGTTGCCAGGAGACGGTCAAGGTGGTCTGAAATGAGGTACGCTGCCGTAGAGCGACTATGAGAAAAAATTTTCTTTGAAGTGACCGAAAATGATGTGGAAAGTGCGTTGAATGATGTGAGAAGTGTGTCTGATTATGCGGAAAGATGTCGGATGATGTGGGAAGTGTGTGGAATGATGCGAGAAGTGTGTAAAATGATGTGGGCAGTGTGTGGGATGATGTGCGAGGTGTGTGGAATGATGTAAGATGATGTAGCAAGTGTGTGGAATGATGTTTTTCGAAGACAGTTTTTTTCGGAGAAATTTTTTTCGAAGAAAATTTTTTTTCTAAGAAGAATTGTTTCGAAGAAAATTTTTTTTTTATAAATTATCTTTTCAAAGAAAATTTTTTTTCGGAGAAAAATTTATTCAAAAAATAGAAGATTTTTCACATGAATTTTAGTTATAACAACTGGAAACTTCCAAAACGACTGATATCACAACAAAAACCTCTTAAAAGGTAGGGTATGACGCAGTCCGTAAGTCCGCTTCCAAAATTAATGATATCGCTTGAGGTGACGCTATCGCTGATAATACGCAGAAGTTTGTTTGAATGGAATCTTGTGTTCAAAGTTTTAATTTCCTGAAAAAATTACAGCGCTTTTTTTAAAACAAAATTACGTTGTGTTAAAAAATAGCGTCACAAATGCCGGACCCACCAGCGGAAAATTTTTTCAATACTTTCAGTTTTTACACGCAAAAATTTAAATTTACTCTAAATAATCTACGCAAGAAATAAAAGTAAAAAATCGTGTAAAAAGGCCTTAAGAAAGTACGAAATTGAGCCCCAAACAGACAAAAATGTTCATCTCAATTTTTTCTACAACATCGCAAAAAACCATTTTTTTGTCTAGGGCCGACCTTAGGACCGACCTAAGGTTCTCAGTAGAGACCTCGGACAAATACTTACATAGAGAAAAATATTTTCCTCCATTTCCTGTACAACATAGTAAAAACCCATTTTTTTTGTCTATAGCAGACCTTAGGACCGACCTAGGGCCATAAGGAAATGCCTCGGACATAGACAAAAATGTTTTCCTCAATTTGCTCTGCAACATAGCAAAAAAAATTTTTTTTGGTTAGGGCTGACCTTAGGACAGACCTGAGGCCCACTTCAACCATGAGAACAGGCACCGGATCAAGAACAAGAATTTTTGACAGATTGTTACGAGCTTTAGGGGAGGGGGGGGGTTTATTAAATTTGGTCAAAATCGCATACGAGAAACGTTTTTGTGATCATCTGTTTCACTTGGTGACGTGGTGACTAGTTATCTTTCTCTAGTTTTGACAAATCATAAGATACCACGTTGAACGTCATAACATTTGCTTGTTTTTGTTAAAAAATAAATTTCTCAGTTTTGTTACGTAACAGGGCGGGGGGAGGGGGTCGAGTGATTGTGACAGTGTATGACAACGACGGGGGAAGGGGGGTGGAAGTGGCCAAAAATGTGTTACGTAATTTAGGGACAGCCCCATATATGGTTCCGCCGTCTACGAAAAAAAATATTCTTAATTTTTGTACATACGTATGTGGACTTGCGTCACGGGCGCGTTGCTACCGCGCACCCATGATGACACAAAAAACTTTATCGCAAAGCCACCCTTTTTTAGATGGTAAATTCAATAATTCTAGTACTGAACTCTACACAATAGTGAATGACAACTGGAAAGAAGTTTTTGACGTTTCAGTATTTGTTTTGATCGAATTTTGACAAACAAAAGATGTTAAAATTATGCTTATGTTGATTTATATCGGCCTTTTCCTAGTGACGATTTCATTTCCTGCGGCCAGTGAAATTGAGCTGAATTGCAATGAACTTCGTGTAGGTCAATTTATGTGCCCCGATCCAAATGTGAATCATATCGATCCGAAAACGCAACAACCTCACAACTGTAATCATAAGAACAAAGCAAAAGTTTGGTGTATCGCTGCCGATGGGATTATATGCAGTCAAACAAAGAACTCAAGTTTCGTAGGGGAAATCCCTTGCCGATGGACGTAAGTAATTTACCCTGAAATGTTCTCCTGTTTCACTGATCAGCTTAACATTTCCACACAGTAATGGCTACTATTTCGACACTGCCCTGTTGCTGTCAGTGTTTTTGGGGATGTTTGGCATCGACAGATTCTACCTTGGATATTATGGCATTGGTTTAATGAAATTTTGTACTCTTGGATTTTTGTTTGTCGGCCAATTAATCGACGTAGTTTTGATTGCTACCCAAGCAGTCGGACCAGCCGATGGATCCGCTTACATAATTCCATATTTTGGGCCGGGCATTTCTGTGATACGAAGCGATAATTGGACATATAGACGACCACAGCCGGATTGGTGATTCCCTATCTAAATTTATTATTTTGGCTGTCGACAACAAAATCACAGCAATAAATCACATTTTTTTATTGGACAATTTTTGTGTCAGTTCGGTAAAGGAACTTTTTAAATTTTAGAATTACTTTAATCTCGACTTTGTCATTTTTGTACTGCTCGATCGATTCCGGCTTCAAGCCGTCCGTTAAACGAACTTTCACTTTAGTTGTTGAACCAAACGCACTATCAATTATGCCACACTCACCGCTGGTAAGTTGCACACACAATCCCACAAACAATTGTCGATTGCTGTTCCGTTTAAACATTTGATCGACGATGATTTCCTCACCATTTACGATTCGTTGGATACGACCTTCTTTGGATTTTTCCTTGAAAATCTTCAAACTATTCAGGAACACATCCTTTGTGGCGGATGAGTCGT